>CM052457.1:842856-858891 GCA_028533085.1 Varecia variegata | reverse complement strand
GAAACACCCTCTTTTATACAATCTAGCAGAAAGTATAAAACTTGTTGGTCACAGGATTCCTTTATACTCTTAAAAAATTATTGAAAGCCAAAAAGACCTTTTGTGTGTGTGGATTATAAACGTCTGTATTTTCTGTACTAGAAATTAAGCTGAAAAAAAATTAAGTATTTATTTAATAAATTAAAAGATAACAATGAGCCCATCATCACATTGTACATAAATAACGTACTTTTATGGAAAAATAAACATATTTTCCCAAACAAACTTTTTTTGGGGGGGAGGAAAGAGTAGTGTTGTTTCATGTGTTTGTAAATCTCATTGGTACCTGCGCTGTGGGAAGATGATACATTTCTTATACACACATTGATTATGTTGTTCAGGTTGATATATAGGAAGAAAATCTGACCTCACGCAGATGTGTAATTAGAAAAGGAAGGAGAATCTGAATAGCCTTTTCAAATAATTGGGGACACTCTTCTTTGATGCCAAAATTTGATCATTGTTAATTTCTTAAAGATAAGGCAGTATGGAACCTATTAATAAAAACCTATGTTTGGATTTTTATAGTCTATAATGTTAAAATCCACAGGTTTATCTTGAACTTCAGACAAATCTTTTGTTCACTCGTGATTCTGCTACACCATTCACAGATCACTTGGAAAATAATTGGTTCGCTGAGTTACAGAGGTCTTCCAGACATTGGGACATTTCATTTCATAATACTTAAAAAAAAATACATTTGTGACTATCTCTACTAATCTCATCCCAAACGCCTTTAGCTAGCACACCAAAAGGAAATACGTCCTCTGCAATATTATCTAAAAGGCTGTGGCCTGAATGAGGGCTTCATTCCTTTGTTTTTCAATTTGTTTGTTTAATAAATGTTCATTGAGCAACTACTATGTGCCAGTCACAGGTCTAGGAGTCTAGCACATGTTTCTGCTTTTTTAAAAGTTTAGAGTCTAGCAGAGGGTGCAACCTGAAGATAAATAGTAAAAGGCGATAGTCTATCGTGTGTTGGAAGTTAGTATTGGACACAGAGAAAGATTGGAGCAGAGGAGGTGGGTGACACAGTCCCCGTGGGGGTCCGGGGAGCTGCGATTGAAATAGTCCCTGTAACTCTCCTTTTTGTCTCCCGCAAAAGTGGGTGGTGTCAGATTTTGCCCCCAGCCCTGCCGTGGGATACAATATTTTCTGCTTGTCACGTTCAAGTCCTGCTTTTGTTTTCAGCTGAGGGAAAATTGGGACACTGTGTTTCCACGTACCCTGTGCGCCTCCCTAGCTACTCAGGGACAAGCAGTCACGTCTGACAGAGTCCTGCTTAGCGAGGGGAGGAGGAGGAGGATTGCGGGGAGGGGAAAGACAGCTGCCAAGCAAAAAATGTGACAGTAGCTGGCTGGAACCCAGGGAATGCATCGAATTTATATTTGGAACTGCCAGGGATGGAGTGGCTTAGAGGAAGATGTGGCTTAGGCGGAAGGAGAGGTTTAGGGGCAGGATGTGGCTTAGGTAGAAGGTGTGGCTCACGGGCATGGTGTGGTTCAGGTTGAGTTCATCCCAAGTCAGCCAAATGCATCAGTGTCACCAACAAGAATATCGCATGGTGTGAAACTGTCCCGCTGGGGGAGACTGCACAAGCCAATCCCTTTCTCTTAGGCGCATGGACTGCAGGTGGGAGTTCAGAGGGGCAACGCTGCCCCTGCACCCCCGCCTCTCTTCCTCGCCCTCCTCCTCTCTCCTCACCAAAAGGGCGTGTGAGCCTCTCTTGAGCAGTGCACGCCCTGTTCCGCAGTTCATGTGCTAGCTTGTGAGCAGGCTCAGTCAGAAGTTGTAGTGGGCGCCTTTATATTTCTGAGCGAAGCAGGAAGGGCATTGAATAACAGCACCAAGACTCATCTGTATGTTAAAAAAAAAAGTCACAGCCAATGGTGACACTTTTCTGAATGCACAATTCAGAGATTCCCGTGGGGCTACACCATGCTACGAGATAGTGATGGTTGCACATTTTTTTACTGAGACAAAAAAGGCAAAGCTAGTTTTGCAGAGCATCACAAATGAGCAATGGCTGAACTGATATCTAAGTGCTCTTCAGAGACTTTCTGGGTTCATCTCCTGAGTTCTGAGGTTCCTGTTTGGACTTGCAGACACCAGCCCCTGAGGGGCACATGGTGCGGGCTCTAATACACGACCCCTCTCCAGTCCTCCCTGGATCTCTGATTTTATCTTTACACCCAACTTATTATCAGTGATGTCCGTTTTTATGTGTACATGTGTAAATATTTAAATTGTTAAAAAAGTTACTTTAAATATTTTCCTACTGAAATAAAAGAAATAGGTAAATATTATTATCGCTGTTACTCTTACTGCCATTGGCTCTTCCTGAGTACAACGTCATTTATTTCATTAACTTTCTAAATTGTTACATTTTGATCAATTTCTTTATCATCGTCTGGGGGAAGTGACAAATTATTCTTTGTTTTCAAAATGTAAACTGTTTATTTCTAAAATCAAGTGAAATGGAAGACAATTTAATTTAAAGTCATCGATCTTAAAAAGTTTGTAGGCTCGTGCAGTATTAGAAAAATCTAACTTTAAGAGATTCTTGAGGATAGGTAAATGTTAGTACTATCACTCTGTTGTAAATTTTTTTAGTATTTTAATTATTAAATTTAGTTGAAATTCATATGCAGTGCTCCCTCGTTTTTATTCTGAATACTGGATGTTGTGAAGTTTTTGTCCAGTTTATTTTAAAACATTTTTAAGACTACAGACCTAAGAATAATATATTGAAGAAAAGAAATTTCTGAAACTCTAAGGCCTCACAGCTCTTAAGTACTATATATATATATTTTTTGAAACAGGACATACACCCACATACATAGATACATGTATATATGAATACATACAGAATGAATATATATATTTTCCCTTTACATATAAAACTTAGTGATTAAAGCTTGAAAGTCATTCGAATTACAAGATACCCTAAGAGCCTCATTAGCTAATCTAAGGAACTATTTTACCATCTGGACTTGTGCACCCTAATAATTATTTCCTCTACAGCCTGAAGGTCTCCTTTACATGGAAAAGTTATAAAATGAAATAAAATCCATGGCCCTTACCATGAAACATGCCTTCTATACAGAAAAAAAGAATATGGATAATAATCTGAACTCTTTCACAAGTCCTCAAAGCCAAAATGCAAAACATGGGTCTAGTGATGTTGGTGGACTCATTAGGCCATTGTCACCTGGACCCAAATGTCTCTTTATACCTGGAAGCCCTCACTGTATCCATCTGTCAACCCTGTGATTTGGGCCAAAGAGGTCAAAGAGACAGAAAAATGCCATTTTTGCTGCATGGTACCCTTAAGAGATGTATTTTATTTTATTTTATTTTATTTTATTTTTTTGAGACAGAGTCTCACTCTGTTGCCCGGGCTAGAGTGAATGCCATGGCATCAGCCTCGCTCACAGCAACTTCCAACTCCTGGGCTTAAGCGATCCTCCTGCCTCAGCCTCCCGAGTAGCTGGGACTACAGGCATGTGCCACCATGCCCGGCTAGTTTTTTCTGTATATATTTTTAGTTGGCCAGATAATTTCTTTCTATTCTTTAGTAGAGACGGGGTCTCGCTCTTGCTCAGGCTGGTCTCGAACTCCTGACCTTGAGCGATCCTCCCGCCTCGGCCTCCCAGAGTGCTAGGATTACAGGCGTGAGCCTCCGCGCCCGGCCAGGAGATGTATTTTAGATCTGTCAGATGGCGTTAAAAATCTGCTCTCAGTCTGAGTCTGATGTCAGAATGGTGAATTTCAGCAAAGCCATGCTTCCCATGCCTGCCTGTGCTCAGCTTCCTAGTAGAAAGTAAAGTCAGACTCTAGCCTTCTTCTATTCATACCAAAGCAGGGCAGCTTTCCAAAACTAGAGTCTTGTCACAAGTTTATGAGCAAGAAGAAGAACTGAGTAATTTTCTTGGAATTGATGCCCAAGTCACCAATTTTTCAAGGTTATTTATTAACTTCAAATGAGTCACTCAACTGACACTTCTGACCATCCAAAAGAGCTTAATTGAAAAGAAAAAAAATCCAAGGGCTGTGTGAAAATAGATTAACATATATGGAAAACCGTTTCACGCTTTTGGTGGAAAGAATCATGGTTCGCTGCTGATGACTTTAGAATTTGAATCCTTGAGAAGAACAGTTAAAATGAGCAGAGCCACATCTGTGCATGATTGAGAAAGGTCCCATCATTATTTTTATATACTTGATATGTGAAATCCCCTGGCCGGGTCACAAGACATGTCAACGTGACATCTGTCAATGTATAAAATAGAAAGACCTTTAATATTGAAAAATGACTGTCTCACATAAGAAGACGATAAAAGATGATTATTAGGAGGAAAATTCCCATTTTCAGGGAAGCAAAAAACTGCTTTCACAGCAAGCTAAAAGATGCAAAGGAGGGTGAATGAATTAATGAACAGACAAACAAAAAATGTTAGAAAACACTTGCTGAGCACAGAGATTGGGCTGGTGTTCTGGGAGAAGATGATATAGATAGTGCAACCTTGGAATTCAAGACAAATGCATCATAAGAGAGAGACCCCTTAGGAAATACATCAGAGGGAGTTTTGAAGAAACTGATTCCTGTGGTTAACGTGAATGGGTCTTTAAAATCTCTGGAAGAAAAATCAACCAAATCTACACTCAAGAGTATAAAATAACAGATGCACATACAGATTATATAAAAAGTCTCCAAAATGAGCATGTTTTACCGCAGTCAGGAAAAAATAGTAAACAACCAAACAACTTACAAGTCAAATTCCAAAATATCACCAGAAACATAAAGTCATTAGTAAATCAACCCTCTCTCCAATATGATGAATGATCACCAAATATTAAATTTAAAGCTAATCCACCATGGGGGGAAAAAAAAAACCCTGAAAGAATCTTTCCAACGCAGATGAAAAGATGGACATGAGGAACTGGAAGCCTACAGAATTCAAGCAAAAATTCTTCCAGGAAAATCAGAGGAAACTGTTGAGTTTTAGCAATTATTCTGTGAGGACAAAGCTTGTGATGTTTGGGGGCTTGATGAGAAAACGTGGGGACTTGGATAACTTATGAAAATGCCTGCATCAGAAGAAAAACAAATTGGGGAGGAATTAAAAATTTTAAAAAGCCCTGATTTTAAATATCCCTGATGGTCACATAAATGGGTAGGCAGGTACAGAGGCTCTTAGAGAGTTCTGAGGAATTCTTGAAGGTAACCAGACTTCTCCTCTTCAAAATTTTAAATTTAAATTTTTCTTCAATGTTTTTTTTCTTGTACATGCAAGGACCATAGAACAAAGATTCCTACATCGTACTCACTGGATCTGGGCAGAGCATTTCCTCCCCCAAAGCAAGACAGACTGGCCTTGGTGCACCCCATGTTAGAAGATGATTTTTTGCTAAACAATTAAAGGATCATACAACTTCAGAAATGGAGGTGACTCACCATTGGCCCGAGCTCGGTCACATGACTTCACCTAATGCAAGGCCTGCTGGGAAATGTAGTTCAGCTGGGAACTACATAAGACACATACAGCACTATTGAAGCTATGAAGACAGGAAGGAGGGTTTGCAACAGACAGCCTGCATCTTCTAGCGCTCCGTGTTTTTAGTTACGTTCTGCCGTTTTGATTTCAAGGTCTCGACTTTTGAGCCTGTTCTAAGAAATGCCCTATATATTTCAATGAGCTTGATTTTATGCAATGAACAGAAAAGCGTACTTTAATTTTTTTCCCAACCTCGATACAGCCCTTAGTGCCTACTAGACACTATTTAGAATGCTTCTCCCACATTAACTCATATATCCTCAACACAGCTTGGAGAGGCAGATCTTATGATTCTTTTTTTTAAATTAGATAACCATGGCTCGGAGAGGTTGTGCAACATGTCTAAGGTTGCACAGCCTGAAACAGAGACACCAGTATGTGAACCCAGGAATTGAGGATTGGAGCCCACAGTTTAACTATAACTGATCCATAGGTAACTACTACCTCTATGGGAAAGCTAAACACATTCCCAGTTATTTCAAACTAGGAAAAGACATGTACCCAGCATGTATTAATGTATATCTTAGTTCCTAGGGCTACCATAGCAAAGTATCTCAAACTGAGTTGCCTAAACAACATAAATTGATTTATCGTTTCACAGTTCTGGGGGCTGGAAGTGCAAAACCAAGGTGTGGGCAGTGCCACGCTCCCTCTGAAGGCTCTAGGGAAGGATTTGTTGCAGGTTTAGCTGGTGGCATTGGGTGGCTCCTTGGCTCGTGGCAGCATCACCCCAGTCTTGCCACGGCATTCTCCTTGTCAGCCCATGTGTATCCCAAACCCCTGTTCTTATAAGGACACCAGGCATATTTGATTAGGAAATCCACCCTACGCCAGTGCAACTCATCCTAATTACCTAGTTACATCTGCATTGATCCTGTGTCCAAATAAGGTCACATTCTGGAATACTGGGGGTTAAGACTGCAGTGTATGAATTTGAGGGACATGATTTGACCCATAACAGTATATTACTAATTTGTGTGTGTGTACGTGTGTGTGTGTGCACGTATGTAGTTTAATCTTCCAGTTTTAGGAATCAAAGTTGAAGTGGCATGACCATCTCCTACAACTGGAACAACTTGCATATACTGGCTTATATGTGGGCAAAAAAAAAAAAATTGTTATTTTTAAGTCTGTGTAGGGAAGCAGAAATAAAAACATAGCCCGCGCACACTTGGCATCTCCCTCTTCACCCTTTTAAAATTAGAATCATGACTTCTCTCCTCTCCAACACGAAGGTGTCCAGCCATTGACCACAAGGCACATCCAATTCAAGTCCCCACAAAGAGGAGGTGACTGTGACTTTTTACTTATGTTGTTGACACTTGAACAATGCAGGGGTTAGGGGCTCTGACCCCCACAGTTGAAAATCCACAAACAACTTTTAACCCCCAGCAAATCTTAACTACTAATAGCCTACTGTTGACAGGAAGCCTGACTGATACTATCAACAGTCCATTAACACACATTTGGTATGTTCTGCGTGTTACATCCTGTATTCTTACCGTCAAGTAAGTTACAGAAAATGTTATTAAGAAAATCATAAGGAAGGGAAAATATATTTACTCTTCATTATGTGGAAGTGGATCATCGTTAAGGTCTTCATCCTCGTCATCTTCATGTTGAGCAGGCTGAGGAGGAAGAGGAGGGGTTGGTTTTCTGTCTCAGGCACGGCAGAGGTGAAAGAGAATCCAGATATAAGTGGACCTGCGTAGTTCAAATCCACGTTGTCCAAGGGTCCAATGTGCATTCAGTGTTACCATTTCCTTCTCTACAATGCGTGGAAATCGCATTTTATCACGACTTTTCTCATCTTTCCAGCAGGGGAAGGATGCCCTACAAGTGGCTCCCTTGCTCCTTCAAAGAGAAGTTCCCCAAGAGATCATATTCAAATATTTTTTTTATTTCCTTTTTTTTTTCATTTTTTACCTCTTACCCCCCGATAACTGCACAGTATCAAATATTTTTAAGTATATTGAACATTAAACATGCTTTGCTCTTGTCCTCCAGGTGAGTTTTATCTCATAATTCTGTAACTACACTTGTTTTGGAGGGTCATTATCTGTCTTGAGCATAGAAAGGGATTTATTGGATATTATGCGAAGCTATGTAGCTTCATGATTTCTGGGCCACTTTACTACTGCTGTTTCATAAAATTTTATAAGTAAAATATAGGACAAATGACAGAACAACCAAAACCAGTTTCTTTTTACATTTATTTTAAATGATTAAAAATAGGATTATGGCAGTTGCAGAAAATAGGATGGATTAGACATTAAAAAATGCTTAGATTTCATCTAGGTATGCCTGTATAGGTGCATGTGTGTGTGTGTGTGTGTGTGTGCACGCGTGCACAAAAACACACATGCTCTTTAACAAGAACTTACTAAGCTCAGAATGAAACTCCTATATAGAAAATGGCAATTCAACACCAGGCATCACCACTCCTAGGAAACCTCTTAAAAGAATTGAGAAGTGTCGTGGGACAGACGTATTAAAATAGGAAATACAAAACAGTTTTCAAATTGCTTAAATCATAGGCAAATCCACAACATGAGACATGCAATTCTGAGATGTCTAATCTGTATTATTACTTTTAAAGGATTTTTTCCAAATCAGGGGGCTCTTTGAAGCATTTTCTACCTTCAGTTTTTCTCCTTGGAGATCCCAATTCATAACGGTGAGCGCAAAGCATGCATATTTAGCATTTCCTCTTGTCTCCCTCTATATGAGTTCCAGATTGCAATAAAATGTCTTAATCTTTGATTAAGATATTTAGGGCACAGTCTAAAAGTTATATAAACATTAACCTTTACTTAAACCAAAGTATACCAAAATGCCCAAACCCTCCTTTTCCCTCTCCCCAAAATTATTTCTAAAAAAAGAGGCAAAAAGCTAGCATACTTTTCAGATGTCTAAGGATTTAAGATTTTCTACTTTGGTGAATAGGAGAAGTATAAACCAAGGAAAGCAGTGCCGTTGCCTTAGGAACTGGTACCTAAAGAGCATCAAAGACTAAAAATCCTATGACAAGGCTCAACATCTGAAAACCACTATTTCTGTCTCCTCTTCTCCAAAAACATAGCAAAACCATACAAATTCCTAGGAAACAGTATCCCAAGACTGATTTCCCCTAGATGGTTTTTAACTTTGGTAATTTTGCACTTAAAATTTCAAAACTCAGCCTTATTTTCTGTGGGCGATAATAATTGTGTGTGCAGACACATGAAAGCTGAACGGATGAGCCAACTCTGTTGTGGGTGTTGGAACAATTCATTCCCACTTCATTCGCAATGGTGAACACTCGATCATTTTGGACTTCAGTGCTCAATCATTTTTGACATCCCTGAAGAATTTAGCACAGGGCAAGATTCTTGTGACCATAGCTTCTTCGCAACCTCGAATGTCTTCATCTCCCAGAATCCGATAGCATCCCCTCCCCCACCAAGATGCCGTGTCTTCCCGCTGCCACCGTGCCTTGTGACATCAACAGGGTTAGATATGAGCGTGTTATGGCCCCATGAGGTAGTTGAAGAGCTCAGCACAGAGGGCTGGAGTTTCTCCGTGCACATGCATGAATGAACCAACAGATCAAGCAATCCTTTTACAGCGCGAGATCCGGCCGTCTGACCTATGTTTATGACCACACCGCATCCAGGGAATTGGGAATTCTTTGGGAGGCAGCGTACCTACTTCACACAGAAGAGAACACGCAGTAATTAGGATGGCAGATTATGCCAAGAATAAATGGGGTTCTTGTCTTGGTTGAGTTTTTCTCAGAGGGATCAAGGGATCTGGATGTCTTCAGACGTTCACTGGTTCTGAAAGGGAAGGTTAGAAGCAGAAAGTTATAGGTGGGACCAAAAAAAAAAAAAAAAAAACAAGTAATAAACAACTGTTAAAAATGCCATATCTGGGAGCTAAAAAATTTATCTCATAGAAGTAAAGAGTACAACAGAGGATAATAGAGGCTAGGAAGGATAAAGGTAACAGAGAAGAGAGAAATTTCTTAAAGGATACAAAATTACAGCTAGATAGGAGGAATAAGGTCTAGTGTCCTATACTACTGTAGGATGACTATAGTTATCAATAATGTTACATAGTTGCAAGTAGTTTAGAAGGAGGATATTGAATGTTCCCCACACAAAGAAATGATAAACGTTTGAGATGACAGATATGTTAATTATCATGATCTGATGACTATACAATTATACACATGGCAATATCAATATGTACTCCATGAATACATATAATTATTATTTGTTAATATGAAAAATTAAATTTAAAAAGTCATATTTGGGGAAAAATATTAGTTTTTAAAACATTATTTGTTTTTTATGATTTGCCATTTGTTTAACTATTTAGACCATCTTAAATGAATTCAGTAATTCTCTTTTTGGTTAACATGAATATTTGTGTGAATCCCTTTTTAATTTTTTATATTTTTATTTTTATTTATATGTAAGACAGGGTTTTGCTCTGTCGCTCAGGCTAGAGTGCAGTGGCGTCATCATAGCTCACAGCAACCTCAAACTCCTGGGCTCAAGCCTCAGCCTCCCGAGTAGCTGGGACTACAGGTATGCACCATAACACTTGGCTAATTTTTCTATTTTTTTAGTAGAAATGGGATCTCACTCTCACTCAGGCTGGTCTCAAACTGCTGGCCTCAAATGATCCTCTGGCCTCAGCCTCCCAAAGTACTAGGATTACTTTGATGGTTCACCCCTGGCCTGAACCCCTTTTTTAGATATGATCTCATTGGTCTTTATAACCTCTAAAGTGGGTGATGCTATTTGCTCCATTTTGCAAAGTAAAAGCAAAGCATGATGCTCAAATGTCCACTTTAAGTGACAGACATTTGCTGCCATCTATGTAGCTCCTCTGTTTCCATAACTGTGTCCCAACAAGGTAGACAAGCTTCAGCGCTGAGCATATAGTTCCACAGGTCATGCACTGCACCACATTTCCTGAGATGTAGACAGGGTATCATGCACACCATCCTTTAGGAGAGATATAACATTCCTAACCTAGCTTGGGGTTGGGGGAACACAGCTGGGGTCCCTCAACATGAGCCTGGGACCCTAGAGTTGAGTTCATAGGGTCCCTGATCTCCTCTAGACACCAAACCCGACGTGGACCTGCCGTGCACATACCTCCTAGATGGCGTACAGGTTTTACAATCAGCGAGCTCACATAGACCCAGGATGCACACAGAGGTCATTTTCCACCTTGAAGAGGTCCCTCTAAGGCTGTATCACCCTGTCTGCAACTTCCTCTGAGCTCAGGAACTTTAAGGGAAGGGAAGATAAACTACGTGCTTGAAGACACTTGGTGAAGCTCTCACTGAACTATAATGGGGGAAGGATACAGAGTGTGTATCAGGGCACAAGCCACAGGGCACAAAAGAGCTTCAAAACACTACATCGCTGCCGGGCGCGGTGGCTCATGCCTGTAATCCTAGCACTCTGGGAGGCCGAGGCGGGAGGATCTCTTGAGTTCAGGAGTTCAAGACCAGCCTGAACAAGAGTGAGATCCGTCTCTACTAAAAAAATAGAAAGAAATTAGCTGGACAACTAAAAATATATAGAAAAAATTTAGCCAGGCATGGTGGCACATGCCTGTAGTCCCAGCTACTCAGGAGGCTGAGGCAGGAGGATAGCTTGAGCCCAGGATTTTGAGGTTGCTGTGAGCTAGGCTGACGCCACGGCACTCTAGCCTGGGCAACGGAGCAAGACTCTGTCTCAAAACAAACAAACAGACAAAAAAACACAATATGGCTTTAACAAAAATGTGCCTCCACTTCAGATAAACTAGGAGGGCATGATCCACATTTTAGAAACCCCACCTGTTTTGGAAACTCAACCAGCCCCCGTTCCAATAAAAGTTTAATTTACACGAACAGGCAGCTGGCCTGCAGGCTGTAGTTTGCCAATTTGATTTTCTTTTTAAAATATTGCAATAAAATATTATTAGTCTCAATGACTGAGTTTGTCGGTGCACCCTTCCCCCCTACCAAGCTACCCTTGCATTTTGTCCTGGGGGCACCAGTGTCTCTCTCTGACTCCATTCCAGCCCTGACTTAACGAATGTTTACAAACAGCTGCCACAGATGCCACCGAAATTAACACGTGGTATCTCTTTCATGCTACCTCATGTTGCCAGGGCACTAAGGCTGTTTTTCAGAAACTCAGTCCCCCCCACCAAATTTTCAGGGTAGGAGAGTTGTGGAGACGGAAGTTCACCCCAAAAGGATGCTAATTAGTACCACGCATTGGCCAGCAGAGGGAGCCCAAGGGCAGGTTTTAGGATTTTGAGGCCAAACACCCCTCCTAAAGAAAAGACCAGGGGAATAGGCTTCCGTTTCTGGTTTCCTCCAGGGACATAACAGAAGTGTGGGGTGGAGGCCTCCCGCCGCCCCCCCGCAGACCCCACACAGATTCTGACATGGGTGGTCTGAGAACCAAACCTCCAGAGACCATGAGATAAAAATGTGAGTCACTGTTTCTTCAATGAAACATCCTCTCCCTTCTCTGACGATTGTTTCAGAGATGTCTTTAGGGCATCCTTTGCTTTAACCCAGGAGCCAAGACCCAATATTAAGCCGGCAAGTCACGGTGCACACCTCCCTTTTCTCCATAGTGCCTGGGTTTAGCCTCTGAATTCAGACAAAGGCTTATCATTTAGTGCTTTTGTAGTTTTCTTTCGGAATAAGGACTGTGCAAAAAGTTCATGTTCGACCCACGTGTTTTTCCTGACTCAGCTGTGGTTACAATTTCACCAAAAACAAAACAAAGTAGAACCATCCTGGGCTAGCTGAATGCAGCCCCGATGCTTATAAATCTTCCAGTCGACGTTAGTAATTTAAGATCCTTGGCAGCCAAACCAAATCTTGCAGGTCAGAAAGAAACGGTTAAAAAATAAGTAACAAGGATAAGCATTCTTCCTTAAAACTCATGTGTTGGTTTCTCTCAATCTTCCCTGTGTCCATATTAAAATCCCAACTTAAAATCACTTCATTACGCAAAGTATCTATATTGGACTTAACCAGAAATAACATGGTTAGTGAAATGCACCAGAAAGTGTTTATTTTTTTTAAATCAGGTTTTATAACTAGGAAAAAAAAATGATTTGAGCAATACTTGCCATTGGTCCTGAGGCAATTTCTCCTCCCGTTTAATTTAAAGTAGCTGGCAGCCGCCCCCAGCAGGGTCACCACCACCACAGACACAATGGGAGAAACAATTCTGGCTACCATGTTGCCTGTGGGTGTTGAAAGAAAGCAAGCTCATCTGAGAAAAACACAACCAGCAGGAAAACCTGTTTGTTTAAAATAACTTCCCTATCACATCTCCACCCACTCTCATATCCACTGGAAAAAAGAGCAAAAAAAAAAAAAAAAAAAACTAAAAATGATTCTGTTTTCACAAAATGTGAGACTTGTTAACCACATCTTACTTATCCAGGACATCCAAGGCAAGGCTTTGCCCAGAGGAGACATTTGACATTTTGTTTGTTTGTTGACTTTGATTAGTTTGCACCCTTTTAGATATGAAACATTTTCCCATGCCAAAAAAAAAATTATATATATTTTCAATAAAAAAGTGCCAGGTAGACCTGCTTTCAGAGGCCTGCCAGGGCTATGGATATAAGCACACACCAGACACAATGTATCGCTGTAGCTTCCCAGGCAAAATTATTACAAAGCTTTGGTGACTCTGCACAAAGAACCAAGCAGGGAGACCTTGATATAACACAGCTTCAAAAAAAAAGGAAGAAGAAATGAAATCATTGTTTCCATTTGCAATATCCCCCCGCCCCCACCATTGCATGCCTTTTATGAGACTGGGTGGAACACCTGGGCCAATACCTGGAGTGGCCAAGGGGATGGATGTGAGGCTGCACTGCAGATGAGGCTGCCATGTTTGGTGGAAAAGAATCATCATGGAGCACAAGAATCTGCTCTACGTCTGACAGTGCCGCCTCCCCCTGTCTCCTGGGGGAGATTGCCTTCTATTCTTCTCCTCCCTATATCCACACTCTCTGCAGTGTGGCTTGGTGGCATTTCCCATGGAGAGAAGGGTCCACATCTTCATCCTAAGAATTTAGGCTTCGGTCAACACAGGGTGGCAGAAGGGACGCTATGTCAGTTTTAAGCCGGGGACACTTGTCTTTATCCTCTTGGTATCCTGTCCTGGCCTCCTGGAGGGGCGTGAAAGCTCACAGGAAGCTGAGCTCATCTGTCCCACCTATGGCCCGGGATACATGAGAAGACCCAGCCAACATCATCAACGTGGCCGGCCAGACCTGCAGCTGACCCCAGACAAGGCAGTGAGTTCAGAGGCCATCAGAATGGATGGTTTTAGCCCAAACTGATGACTCACATCATTGTGATTGCAATAAATTGCTGCTGTTTCCAGCAACTAAGTTTTAGAATCTTTTGTTATGCAGCATAGCTGACTGATACATGTCTCTTTCCTCTCTGCCATCCCATACAAATCAATACAAGTGTGATCAATTTTCACTACCAAATTGGCCCTCCTCACTGACCTCTTCTGTCTACCTCCCCTGCCTGGACTTTAGCTCAGCTGGTCTGATGATCTCCCTCCCAGATGAACTGTCCTTAAAGCTGGTCTCCCGGAGTCTTACTGGTCTCAGATCCGTTCTTCATATACGTGTGAATAGGGGCAGACTCTTTCCTACAAAGTTTGTATGAAGTGCAGACTCCACCACCTCCTCACCCGGCCAGCCTTGAGTGCTGGTCACAGACAGGGGCGTCAGTGTGGTACCTGGAGAGGTCCGAGGACCCCAGCCATCACTCAAAGCCTAGCTCGGAAAGCTAAGAGGCATCTTCTAGAGAGAAAACCAATCCTTGCCTCCCCTCTCTCTGAACTCTTGTCAATCCTACCCTGAATGTCAGACATCCTCGTTCAGAAGATTTGTTACATGCACAAACACTACAACTGCTCCATGGAAGTCGTGAGGTTGGGATCAGACAAGCCTGCACGGCCCCTCCCCCAGAGAGGCGCACAGCACACGCTTATTAAAGGTCGGGGCGGCAGAGTCAATCAGTTACCTTGGGGGTTGCCGTAAGTGGAATGTTCATCTCCACCTGCAAGGTGAAAAGGACACATTCATGAGTTTATTGAGCAGGACTCATTGAGTGCTTTCTATTGCTGGGCATTGCTGAGGATGAGGGAATGAGCACAGCACACAAAAATCTGTGTTTTCACAGGATTTGCGTTCTCGTTGGGGAGGCAGGACAGGCAGGCAACACAGGGAAGGAGCGATGTGCATGCACGTGCCACGTCTGACGGGGATTGGGGAACGGGGACCTATGGGGAGGAGGGAGGCAGCTTTCATTTCAGGGTTGGGGATTATACACACATGTGCACATACACACACAGCACACACAGGCAGACAACCACATGAAGAGGCTGCATGCATGCACATACCCACAGGCATGCATGCATGCACACTCACACATGCAACACACACATGCACATGCATGTGCAACACAAGGCAGACAAGCACATGAAGAACACATGCATGTATAAACCCACATGCACACTCACACACAAAACATGTAAATGCAAATGCAACATGCAACACACTCATACACATGCATACATATGTGCAACGCATGCACACATATGCCTAGACACATATGCAATATACACACACAACACAAGCTCACATGAGCACACATGCACATTCACATATAGACATACATGTACATATGCTTCTTCACAAGCATACATGTGAATACATGCACTAACATACACATGTGCACACATGCCATGCACACAAAATGCATCCATGTTTTTTGTGCATACTTGCTCACATGCATGTATATACACAGTCCATGTGCACACATGCACACACATGGAAATCCCCACATGCTTGTGTGTGCCTGCACACAGCTACATGTATGCATGCAAATGCACACATGAGAAACATGCACACACATGCAACACTAGCACAAATGTGCACACATGAATAATCAACATATACACAATACAAACATGCACACACATAAACATGTACATGCACACTGACACTCCACATATGCACACAATTATGCAAAATCCACACACATGTGCACACATGTGTACATGCATATACACACAACACAGAGACAGACCTGTGTGTAGGCACATATGTACATGCACACTGACACTCCACATATGCACACAATTATGCAAAATCCACACACATGTGCACACATGCGTGCATGCATATGCACACAACACACAGACAGACCTGTGTGCAGGCACATGTGCATACACACATGCACACACACAATAACACCCATACATGGGCCATAGTTCCTTTCAAGAAATTAAGGCTGCGTGACACGCAAGTCATGGCTGACGGACGAACACACACATGGGGGAGCTAGGTGGTCAGTCAGTTCCCACGCACGAACAACAGCACCAGCTTC
>CM052457.1:795831-835274 GCA_028533085.1 Varecia variegata | reverse complement strand
AGTAGAACTCCATGGTGTACATAGACCACAGTTTATTAATCCACTCATGGATTGATAAGACTCCCTCTACTCTATTTCAAAGGGCATTTGCACAAGGTCATGAGCAGTAGGAACATAGGAGCCATGATGTATGGGCTTAATAATAAAAGAAGACGTTGTGTGTGTGCCCCATTGCTAGCCAATATATAATCCTATTGTACTGGGTCCCCATTAAGCCCAGATTTCAATTGGCTCAGGGCACTAATTATAATCCGAGTTTCATTCCCAAATTCCATCCACGCCATGCCTGGGGATTAGGTGGAGAGGTGACACCACTTGTGGGCAGGGTGGGCAGAGACCAAATGCACCAGACTCCCAGGGCACAGGTGTGACCCAGGCTTCCACACTTTTAAAGCTCCTGGGGTGAGTCTGTCAAGCAAGCAGGGCTGAGAGTGGCCACGGGCAGTGTGTGTGAGTTTGCAGAATCACTCTCAGCCTTGCTTGAGTGAATGAAGTGCCAGAGCTCAGCCCTGCTGCACACTCACCCTGCAGCTTCTCGGTTACATGCTCCGCTTGTTCCTTTTGAGAGGGCACAACTCCTGGGCGGGATGGCCGGGGCATTCCGGGTTCATGAGGACCCAGCTGTAGCCTCTGAGGAGCGAACTGAGTCTTGCCAGGTCACAGGAGTCTCCAAGCACCTGCAGGAGCAGCTGGGATGGACAATGGCGCCTACGCAGTTGGGCTTCCAGTCCGGTTTCACGTGACGTCAGATGAGATTCAGATTCACATCAGAAATTTTTTAGCTTTATGTTTCCATGCATTTATTAGGTTTCCCTTTTTTTTTAATTTCAATAAATTTAGGAGGCACAAGTGGTTTCTTATTACACGGATAAATTGTATAGTGGTAACATCTGGGCTTTCAGTGTATGCACCACCTGTATCAGGTACATTGTACCCAAAAGGTAATTTCTCATCCCTCCCCCGGCAACTCTCCGCCTTCTGCATGTCCGATGTTTATTTTAGGGTCCCTCTGCACGACCCTGCACATGCATAGCTTCGTTCCCACTTGTAAGCAAGAACACGTGGTGTTTGTTTTTCTGTTCCTGATGTACTTCACTTAGGATACTCGCCTCCAGTTCCATTCAGGTTGCTGCAAAAGACACTATTTCGTTCTTTTTTATGGCTGGGTAGGATTCCACGATATGCATCTATGCCATGTTTTCTTTATCTGCTCATTGGTTGAATATCAATTCTTGTATCGTTTCTGGAATCGCATCAGATGCACAGCAATGATGTGTTCCTACAATCCCACTCCCCACGGCCCCTCTCCCCTCTTCCCGCTTCCCACCTCCCACCCTCTCCGCCCCTGACACGCACTCCCCAGAGCTCAGATTGTGAGGTCTCAGCATCTGTGCACAGAAGAGTGGGCCATACTGGGGGCGCTGTATTCAGGACCCTTGAATAGCTTGGTTTGCACCGTCTGTGATCCCAGACAGCGGGAGAAGCCATGGCTGCCCCTTCCTTCCTTCCTTTGCCTGTCACTTAGCCCCACTCCCTTGCCACCCAGGCCCGGGAATTCTGCGTTAATAAACCACTTACAGTTTATTGTGGGTTAAGAAAAAAAAAAAAAAAAAGACGTATCCATGCCCTGACCCCAGGAATCTGTGAATAGGAACTTACTTAGAAACCAGGTCTTTGCAGACAGAATTAAGTGAAGGATCTCGAGACGATACCATCCTGGATTAGGGTGGACCCTAAATCCAATGACAAGTGTCCTCCTAAGAGACAGCAGAGGAGTCACAGACACAGAGGAGAAGCCACGTGGAGACAGAGGCAGAGACTGGAGTGACGCGGCCACAAGCCCAGGGACGCCTGGAGCCCCCAGGAGCTGGAAGAGGCAGGAAGGAGCCTCCCCTGGAGCCTGCGGAGGGAGCGTGGCCCCGAGACACCTGCGTCTCACACTCCTGGGTTCCAACCAAGTAACTGTGACAGCGTAAACTTCCATTGTTTTGATGCACCCGGTTCAAGGTGACGTGTGGAATTCTCATGCCAGAGGCTACTGCAGGGAACCCCATGCAAGACAAGGTGTCCTGGGGTCTGTGTGGCTTTTCTGCTAATCACACCCACGAGTGACCAGCGTCATAACACGCATCGCTAGTTTGCAGTCTCTGATCCGCAATCTCCTTTCCCTGTGCAATTTCCCAGGGCATTCCTTTAATACGGCATCTCCTCCTTCCGCAATCTGGGATGTTTAACTCTCCCAAAATGGGATCTTTCACATGAGAAGTGTTTAAATAAATAAAATTGGCAGGGCATCATTATTTGAACTACAGGATACTAAGAAAGAGCGCATTCTTGAGCCAAGAAGAGAACACTGCCTGACTTTGGAACAACTGTGTTGCCAACTTAATTAGAGGATGCCGGGAGAGAGACACGGGTTCCCTTTCTACTGCACCTGGAGGTAGAGAACCTAGAGAAGTGAAGCCTGAGTCAGGGAGAAGTGTCCCCATCCCCGGGACAGTGATAACATTCAACAAAATGTCCAACCTCACAAAGGCTCTGAGGGTAGAACTTCATCAGCAAGGGACACGTAGTACAATTCAACAGTCATAGTCTCGGCAGCTTGAGTGGCGTCTCCAAAGAACATTTCAGAGTGTCTAACCAGTACACGGTGACACCTGCAACTTTCTCAGTGAACAGCTGCATTTTCCTTTCATAAATCAAGTAAGATTTTTTAGTGTCTCCTGGTGATGGAGTCAGAGAATTCCTGATAAGAAAACACACACACGCGCGCGCGCACACACACACAGGAGCAATTAATAATAATTGCATCTTATAGGAAGGAATAGTTTTTCCTATAGGGGCTGATCCCAAAGCACTTGCTCAGTGGGGTGGGGTGGAGAATTGTGAAAAAGACTAATGTCCAAGGAAACGTATCTCCACATTTATGTTTGTGCTCCCAGAGCGACCAGACACCCCAGCACAGCAAATCCAACCCTGCAAGGTGGGCATGAAGGAACAGGTATTAGCCACACACCGTGGGCTCCAGGAAATCAAGTTCCGTATCTGCCCAAATTTCAAATTAATGGTGATGGCCACTCCAATCTGCTGTCCTTATCAGGTTGCATGTTTGCCCAGGTCACCTGGTTCTCGAGATTTGGATATTTTTATGAAATTTATGTCCCCTTTGATTTTGGTCTAAGAGTGGCTGCGTCAGGGGCTGTATAGTTGACTCTGACGCCCAGTAATAAAATTTCAGTTACTCTGAAGTTGTGTGTGCACGTACACGTCTGTGTGCAGGTATACACATGAGTGTGTGTGTACATTTGTGTGCATGTGTGTGTGTTTGGTATGTATGTCTATGTGTGCATATGTGTATATATGTGTGTGTGGTAGGTATGAGTGTATCTTTTTATGTATTAGTGTATATGTGTGTATGTGAATGTATATCTGTGTGTATGTGTCTTTCTGTTTATTTGTGCATGCGTGTTTGTGTGCATGTGTGTCTATGTGTATGTGTATTTGTGTCTATATATATGTATTTATGTGCATGTGTGTTTCTGCATGTATTATTTATGTGTATGTGTTTCTGTGTGTGTATGTGTGTGTGAGTCCACACAGATGTGTACATGTGGTGTGTATATGTGTGTGCACACAAAAATTTACAACTTCCTGCAACAGAACCTTTGTGAATAACCATGGTAAAACATACTTGTGCTTTCTACTGGCACAGGGAGGGTGGGAGAGAGAACATTTTACAAAATTCTTTGTTTTAACTCAACAACAGTGGGAAGAATTATCACATGGCTGGATGGTTTTATACATACTACAGGAATTTTTACCCACCCAGAAAAAAAAACTAGGCTATATAAGGCTCAAATTTAGCCAAGGAAATATCTGACTCATAGTTCAGACATTGACCAAAGAAGAAGCTTAATTTCATACACTCCTCTGTGCACCTATGGCTTGTAGTTTATTTTAGTTTTAACCACTTTTTATCTATCCATCAATCTATTATGTATCTATCTATCCATCTATCCATCCATCCACCCCCCTATGTACCTATCTATATATCTATCATCCATCTAACCCTCCATCCACCCACCCATCCATCCATCTGTCCATGTAACCATCCATCCATCCATCCATCCATCTCTCCATCCATCCATTCACCCATTCATCTATCCATCCATTCATCCATCCATCTAATGCTCCATCCATCCATCCATTCATCCATCCATCCATTCATCTATCCATCCATCTATCCATCTAACCATCCATCCATCCATCCACCCCTGTATATACCTATCTATGTATCTATCATCCATTCATCTATCCATCCATCCATGTCTGTTATTTATCTATCTTAGTCTATGTTTCTATGTATCTATCACTTATCTATATCTATCTACCTATCTATCTGCATTTATGAATTCATTGACCACAAAAAACATGGATGAGATTAATTCACAAACTTTCTGGGAGAAAACTTCAAGTGGTTTCCAGCAGGTGACAAACAGAAAACCAGTTTTACACCAAGAGAGAGGGTCAAAGACCCAAAGGAGGAAGGACTTTGTTTCTCTGATAAAAGGCCAACAGTTCTGATGGAGAGATTTTCCCTCGACTTAAAAGTCAAAACGACTCAGTAAGTGGGGACCAGATGGAAGAAGGCTCCTAAGGGCAGAGATGGAAAGGAACAACAGAGATTGCTTAGAAGAAGATTTTTAAATGATTTAAGTGACTGTCTGCTCTTTAGCCCAACATCCTCACCATCTTTTCATCCTTGAAAGGTGACAACCAAAGTCCAACTCAAGGGTGATGAAACAAGAAAGCCCTGTGAGATCTCTGTTTTCCAGTGAACCCTGCCCGAGGGATCCTATTTAATTGCTTTCTTCACGAATAGAGATGACTAAGCCAGCCCAAAATTCTAACATGCCCTGAAGTTAATGCTGAATATGAATTTTACCAAGTATTAAACACATCATTTTAATAATTTAAAAATAAAATCCAATCATTAGACAGGCATACCGGCCAGAAGCACGCTTAGCCACTGTTCCGTCTCTGCTCGGTATCTCTTGAAAGTATGTATTTTTTATGGAAGGAAAATCTCCACGATATTTTCTCAGGCTAATGAAAAGTCAAGAGGTGCTTTATATTTTTTAATATAAAAGAGAACATCTTATACCCGTGGGAAAATATTTATGAGAAACATAACTGAATGGAGAATAAGATTCCCTTTTTATTTTCCTTCTATGTAACGATTCTTTGTTCAGAGGACTAATTATAATAAATATTTAAAGCTGTCATCACTGTAGAGATTTACCTTCCTAAAATGTTTCAATCAGCCAGAAAAAAGTGGAGGATGGATTGCTACCTTCTACCTATCCATGAAATAAGGACGTCTGCTAGTATTAGAGGTGCTTTTGATCTGGCTGACTCTACTTGGATTGCTAACATTAGAGAGAAAATTTCCAACTCTGAAGGTTTGTATTTTCCAATGCCACTTTTCCACGTGCTTCCACAGGCATCCGGGCCCCTTGGAGAGCTGGCCTTAGCAGGTGATGTGTATTTGTTAGCCACTTGCTGTGCACCAAGAAGGGTGGGCTTCTTCAAATGTTTAAAAAGGGATACAGTAAAAAGCTATACAAAATTAAGTTCAAAGCACAACTCCAAAAAGCTGGCAGGATGAAAAGAATGCAATGTTCTCAGTAGGTTTTTTTTAACCAAAAATTAGAAATCAGACTTCAACTATCTGCCTTGGACCTTGACTATGACAGCCAACATTTTAACTTGCCCTAATTCTAGGGAAAATATCATGGGTCTATGTTTTTTTTTTTTTTATTATTATTTATTTATTTATTTTTTGAGACAGAGTCTCGCTTTGTTGCCCGGGCTAGAGTGAGTGCCGTGGCGTCAGCCTAGCTCACAGCAACCTCAAACTCCTGGGCTTAAGCGATCCTACTGCCTCAGCCTCCCGAGTAGCTGGGACTACAGGCATGTGCCACCATGCCCGGCTAATTTTTTCTATATACATTTTTAGTTGGCCAGATCATTTCTTTCTATTTTTAGTAGAGACGGGGTCTCGCTCTTGCTCAGGCTGGTCTCAAACTCCTGAGCTCAAACAATCCGCCCGCCTCGGCCTCCCAAGTGCTAGGATTACAGGCGTGAGCCACCGCGCCTGGCCGCTCTATGTTTTTTAAAGATATATGTGAATATATACCTACAAGCATACATATATAACATGAATGAATTGTTGACAGTGTCTTCATTTTCACATTAAAATTAATTAACATTTTCTTTACAAATCGAATATGCAGATATAGTCATCAGGGAAATGCAAGTCAAAACCACAGGTACCACACAACACACACTAGGATGGTTCTAATCAAAAAGGCAGGCAATGACTAGTGTTGGCGAGGGTGGGAAGAAATTGGAACACTCGTACATCGTTGGTGGTAAGGTACCATGGTTCATTTGCTTTGGAGAACATTGGCAGTTCCCCAAATGGCTAAACATACAGTTACCATATAGCCCAGCCATTCCACTCCTAGGTATATACCCCAAAGAACTGAATACAGGTACTCAAACAGGTATGTATGTACAAATGTTAACAGCAACATTATTCATAGTAGTCAAATGATGGAAACAACCTCATGCCTGTCAACATATGCATAGATAAGCAAAATGTGGCATATCCATACAACAGAATATCATTCAGCCATCAAAAGGAACGAAATTTTGATACATGGTACAACATGAATGAACCTCAAAAATATTATGCCGAGTGAAAGACACCAGACACAAAACCCACATGTTGTAAGATGTTGTTTATTTGAAATGCCCATAATAGGCATATCCATGGGTATAGGGAGTAGCTTAGTTGCCAAGGGCTGGAACAACAGCAGAATTAAGGGTGTTGGATAAAGGATGCTGGGGGTTTTCTTTGGAGGGGTGGGTAATGAAAATGTTCTAAAATTGATTGTGTGTATAGATGCACAACTCTATGAACATACTAAAAGCCATTGAACTATATACTTTAAATGGGTTAATTACATGGCATGTGAATTATGCCTCAATAAAGCAATCTTTTAAGAGTCAATAGAAAAACAATGCACTGATACCGAAATGAAAGTGTGTAAGACAGGCTATACCATCTTATGAACCAGGAAGTGTCAAAACCATCCCTGAGAATCAAAGAGTGCTACAATTCTCCCTGAGGACAAGGAAGGGCTACTACCTCCCAGTGCACTGGGACAGGCCACAGACATCACTATGAACCAGAGATTGCCACAATGCTTCTATGAACCAGCAAGTTCTACAACCCTCCAATGAACCGGAAGTGCCAAAACCTTCCAATGACCCAGGAAGTTCAATTTCCATCTCTATGAATCAGAAAGTGCTACAACTTTCCAATGACCCAGGAAGTTCAATTTCCATCTCTATGAATCAGAAAGTGCTACAACTTTCCAATGACCCAGGAAGTTCAATTTCCATCTCTATGAATCAGAAAGTGCTACAACTTTCCAATGACCCAGGAAGTTCAATTGCCATCTCTATGAATCAGAAAGTGCTACAACTTCCCAATGACCCAGGAAGTTCAATTGCCATCTCTATGAACCAGGAAGTGCTACCACCTTTCTATGAACCAGGAAGTGCTACAACCTTCCCGTGACCCAGGAAGTTCGATTTCCGTCTCTATGAACTGAGACGTTCTATAGCCTTCCAATTGATGGGGTTCAGGACATGCCACCCTGAAATATGACTGTAGGAGACCAGAATGTGCCACCTCAAAATATGCCACTTTGGCACATTGATTACTTTGAGCTGAAAGAAATTGAGAACCAGCCTGTGTAGGAAGGACTCTTCACTTCATCACTGTCAGAGTAGCTGTGTCCAATGTTGGCATTCTGTGACATTTTTGATGTCCAACAGAAAACCCCAAGGCCTAGCTATGTGAGTTAGGCCAATTTATGGTTGTCAGGGGCGACTTGTTCCTTTTTTCTTGCATTGATTAATGCAAACTTGCTGACCTAATGTATAGGGAGAAAAATAAACTATTTTTTCTTTTACACTCACACCACTCTCAATACTTCACTTCTGACACCAGAGGTATAGCATAAACTGGTTTTTTCTATACGCACCCTCAACACTTCTGTGACCAGAGGGGTGGATTTTATTTTGACACTGACCAATTCTCCCATAGTAGCTGGTGTCCTGCAATTCAGTTCAATTCAGACACTACCTAGAGTGAGCAAAATTTCCACAGGTCAAGGGCTCAGTCTCACGAGACTGGCCACACCTCAGACCCCAACTGCAAATAGTAGGTCCTCAGCTTCCCCACAACTTCTGTTCAACTTGGCTACAAATCAGAGGACCCCTTGACTCCCTCCTTTAGTTCAGTAATTTTCTGGAGTGGCTCACAGGACTCAGGAAAACAGTTTGCTTACTATTGCTGATTTATTATATCACAAAGGATATTTTAAAGGGTCCAACTAAACAGACAGATGAAGAGCTACAAATGATGATGTTGGGAAGGGTCTAGAGTGCAGAAGCTTCTGTCCCCGTGAAGTTGGGATGCACCAGCCTCCCAGCACATGCATGTGTGCATCCACCCAGCAGTGCTCTGAACCCTGTATTTAGTGATTTTTAATGGAAGCTTCATTACATACTTATGATCAATTATTGACTCAACTTCCAGTCCCCCTCTCCTTCCTGGAGGATGGGGGAGTAGGATTGAAAGTTCCAATCATGACTTAGTCTTTCTGGTGACCAGTCCGTGTCTGAGAGTCTGCCAAGAGTTGGCTAATCAGAACAAAATTTTCCATATCACCCAGGAAATTCTAAAGGATTTAAGAACTCAGTGTCAGATGCTCTTATCATTCAGAAAATTACAAAGTCTTAGGAGCTCTATCTCTATGGTTCATAGAGATGGAAATTGAACTTCCTGGAAGGTTGTTGCACTTCCTGGGTCATAGGCACATTTCAACACTTCCTGATTTATAGGGATAATTGTGGCACCTCCTGGTTCATAGGGAAATTGTAGACACAGGGTCAGAAACCAAATATTAGAACACAAGACTCTCCTGGCAACCTTATTTACAAGTGTTTTGGGAAGGGTGTTATAGGAACTGGGGACAGAGAAAAATACATTTAATATATAGTGGTCTTTTACTAGTTTATACCTAAAATGGTGGAAATCCCTAATGTAGGTACTGTCCAGTTTATGGTACAATTTTGCAACCACCCATCTGGGTAGGCCAGGGGGGTAACATTCATTCACCCATTTGACCAATGCAGAAACTCAAGCTAGAGTGTTTGAGGATCTTTGCCACTAATGACGTGTTGGATCTGAGACTAGTATTCAGGTTTAGAGATCATATGTTCACGTTATTAGTGGAAGATGTTTGGGGATAATGAGCAGAAGGAGGACAAGAGAGGACAAAAGAGAACAAAGCAGTTAAAAAAGAAAGCTGGCTGTTAGGCTTCCAGCGTTGCCATGTTTGCAGGCGAAAAAAACTGTCAGAGAGGAAAAAGAAAAGGATACAGACTACCAGATTTGTTTAGACATATTTTCTTTATGCAAGGTTTCTTGGGGGGAGGCTCAAAACCCTATGAACAGATGACAATGGCTTCCTAAGAATTCTTTCCAGAAACAGTAAAATTCCACAGATTCTGCCTCTGAGTCAAACAGAGTCTGTAGATTCAGGAGAAACATCTCCCACATGCATCTTCAGAGAGTCAGGGGCCAACCTTTCTGCAAAGCTCCCCTGTAAAGAGAAAAGATGGAATTTCATATTGGCTTGGACCAGATCAAAGGAAACATCACTGATTTAAGTTCATTTAAAATCCCAATCATATGAGACACTGTTATCCTTCCTTTTCAGCAGCTGAGCCTTTCAAATATCATTCTGTCTAAACCTATTCACACGATGAAGCTGCGGTATGCCTCGAAGATGAGCTCTGTTGTGGGTCATTCTGAAGATGGAGAACTCGAAATAAATTAGCATCCCACAGTGCTCCCTATGGCCTGTCCTAATGGCAGTGTATGGGAGAAAAAGAAATGTGTTCCCTCACTCATCGCTAGGTTCATGGCTGAGGTCCCTATAACAAAAGACAGATTAATAAGAGAAAAGCATGCATGTGTATTAATATTTAAGTTTCATGTGACACAGCCACCTTCATAAAGAAATAAAGATGCAATGAAACGTGGAAACTGAGTATTTTTTATGCTTAGGTTTGCTGAAGAGTGGACAGTTGTGGAGAAGTGTGATTAGTCAAAGGTGGGATCATCTAATGGGAATGAATTGGGAGAAATTAGCAAGGTTTGTGTGTTCAGATTCTTCTCTATGTCCTGTGTCTTCAGAGATAAGGACATTCCTTCCCTCTGGGTACAAGGAAGCCACCTCTTGAGTGAGGGTCTTATGACCTGCTTTGTGGGAAGGTCAGAGAGTCCTTCCTAGGTTTTATGACCTGCCTCAGTGGAGAATGAGAGCAAGGCGAGAATGACCTTCCTGCTTTTGTTGTTTTCTCCGATGCTATGGTGCCACACTTTGGGGATAATGTTACCTGAACCCCATCGGCAGCTAGGAATAGCAACGCAAGGAAGCCAGAATTTGAGGACAAGGAAGATAGGATTTAACAGATAGGGAGGTTGTGTGGTCAACTGCATCACTCTTGGAGGCTTTCCACCAAAGAATGTTTTAGAATTTCTGGGAACACCCACCAGAGAAACACTAATCTGCTCTCTAAAGGAAATTCAGTTCAGTATTTAGTTTATGGCTTCTCCTGCCTTCCCCTGTTTCCAGCTGTGGCCATATTTAACAAAGAGGAGACGTCTCCCTCCCTTGGGGTTGTGTAGGGCAGCAGACCAGGCCCCTGTGGCAGGGTGGAGTCTTGGTCAGCATCAGGAGACAATGTGTCTTAGTCTGTTTTCTGTTGCTATAACAGAATACGACACACTGAGTAATTTATAAAAAATAGAGGTGTTTTCAAACTCATGGTTCTAGGGGCTGGGAAGTCCAAGGATGGGTGGCTGCATCTGGCAAGGGTTTCCTGCTTCTTCATAACACGGCCCAAAAGTGGAAGGGGAGAGGGCATGCACACAAGAGAGAAAAGGGGATGGACTCCTGAGATAGCTCACCCATTCTTGTCAGAAAGCCATTAATCCCTCTTATGATAAAAGCCTCACCTCCCAACACCAACACAATGAAAATCAAACTTTATCATGAGTTTTGGAGAAGACAAACCATAGTAGGATGGCTGAGCCTGGTCTACTTTCCTCACCAGAAGACACAGCTGTCACATGCTAAGACTGGGAACATTTCAGTGTCTTCCACAGAGAAACACCACCCATGCAGCCGGCCAGAGGTACAGGACAATCAGCAGACACCCCCATCTGCACACACCCCCATCACAGAAGCAGCCTCAGGTAATATTTGTTGGGAAATGACAGATGAAGACCCCAGCTCCCTTGCCTTGTACTTGAGGTGATTCTGAGTCTCAGGGCCCCACTGGGATCACTGGCTATAATATCTTCCATTCCTTGTTTTCCTTCCCCATCATTTTGTGAACTAAAATAAAATCTTAAGCCCCCCAAGCTGACTTAATGGACCTGTTTTTGGCCCAGAGGACCCCAGAAATGCCCTGAAACTGAGTTACTGGCCACAAGGAGGGAGGTCAGACCTGCCCCACCATGCCCCTTCCTTCTTGGAGACATCCTTTGTGACTCACTGACAGGCTAAGGCTGTGCAAGATTCACATGCAGGTCCTCAGTTTACACAACAAGTACATGGCTAGTAGCTTGTCTCTGATTAACAGACTTCCTTATCTTAAAACATTCCAAGCCTTAGACAAAGCTTCATTTTTTAACCAATCACAAATCAGAGTCTTTAAACCCACCTGTAACCTGTAATCCCCGTTTCCCCACTTTGAGATTTCCCACGTTTTTCAGGCCAAACCTTCCATGTATTGATTTGTGACTTTACCTGTAACCCCTGTCTCCCTGAAATGTGTGAAACCAAACCGTGACCCAGCCACAGTGAGTCCACTTGCTCAAGGCTTCTTGGGCATGGCTCTGGGCCATGGTCACACATATTCAGCTCAGAATAAACCTCTTTAAATTATTTTACAGAGTTTGGGTTCTTTTCCATTGACACCTTCCTGGTGCTTTCTGAGACCAACCCCACCCCTCACCCTCAGACACACACATAAACTCTTTGCACTTGAATCCTTCATGCTTCTGGGAGAAGCACAATTAAGACACCTGTCTTCTGGAAAGGTCTGACGGGTGGCCACTTTTCATAGGCGTTGGATGACTAAAAAGTCACACTGGCAGTGTCTTCTCTGTGGGGCACCATGACTGCATGACTAAGAAGGAAGTTTGCAAATGCAGTGTTTCTCCATTGAATGCACTCACTCTGCATGTGAGAAGGTCACCCACATCCCTTGAGCTCAACTTCCAGGCAGTTCTCCACAAACTCTGGCTGATGGCTGCTCTGATAGTTAACTCTGCCCTAAAATCATCCCCTTGCAATGTAGATTTTCTGCGTTTACAGAAAAAAAAATTGTAAAGGTTAGTTGTAAATTAAGTTCTGGGAAGCCCAGTATATCACACTTTAAGCCATACGGACAGACACAACAACAGAGTGCCTGGAGTGTGGTGAACTTTGTTCAGCCTGCATCATCACTGTCCTTGTAAAACCCAATCTTCACATTTTCCATGAGTCAGCCTCCATGCCCTAAGTTACATTTGTGGGAAAATAATAGAGGAAGAGATTAAAGCACCATTTTGCATTTTTATCTGAGAGGCTCTGAATGGGAGCTGGGATAATGTACTTAGCATACATAAATTATGGAAGAGGGTATTTCTCATCTCCTTCACACACTCAACTACTGAGGAGCCTTAAAAAAAACAAACCCCAGCAGCATTTAAACATTTGCACAGCCTAGCACACATAAATATTTACATGTCTCTCAACGGGAAACAAATATGTACACGTATTATTCTTTTGAAGATATACTTAAGGCAGTTCTTTCAGCTCAGATGCTCAAAACGGCTTGCTAAACAGAGAGAGATTGTCATTTCTCTTAATTTTTGTAAGAAACAGGCAAGTACGTCTGGTGACCAATATTCACAATAAAATCAGAATATTTCAGGACTACGAAAAGTGTGGACCAAAACGTGGTTTTCCTTCAATGTCCTGCTCAGGATGCTTATTTAAAACTGGAAAGGACAGAATATTTGCTTTATGTTCTTGCCTCACAAGGGAGTCTGTAAGAATTTGCCACTTCAAGAGACTGGGCATCTCTGAAAGCATGTAGGAGAACAAGCTATATCACCCCAAATACGCCTCTGCCATAAGGATTCCTTTGAGCCGATTATTTGGAGAAACAGCAGACACAGGAAGAGCTTCATGAGTAGAGTAAGAAGTTACCTTGTTGTAAGACATTTACACCCATAAAGGAAATTTGCATTTGTAAGGATGTCTCCAGCTCTGTACCAGCAAGAGAAGGAGGACTCTTACATCACAGGCACTCTTACCAATGGAGAAGACGCTCACTGAACTATGCACCACAAACCTTACCCTTGTCGCCCTGATTTTTCTGGTCATCTCCCCTTACCTGGTCTCCTCCATACTCTTATTTCTCTGTTGCAACTGGAAATGGCATTTAAGCTTGAATTCTACATCCCCTCTCTGAGATTTACCCATTTTTTCCTGGTATCTCCCATGGATACATGAGGTATACATGTTCATAGCCTCCTGCATTTGTTGTCTTCCTCTCTTGTCTTTTGTTATGCAGCGTACAAGCTAAGAACTCAGAAAGCTTGGAGAGAAAAGTATTCTCCTGCCTCTACAGCACAAAGAAAGACTCTAACACTTCCATCGTCTAGAAAGATGAAAGTCAGGGCTTGTCTTTCAACAGAGAAGGTCAGAATGCCCAAGAGAGGTTGTGGTGATGGAAGATGCTACCAGAAACTGTCATGGGTGGTGGGCCCTCTTGGTAGAAGAGGAAGCAGAGGAAGAAGAGACTTACAAGAGCACAACTGCAGCTCTCCCTAAACAGAAGAAAAGCAAGCACAAAGGCCCAAAGATGTGCAGTCCAAAACTTACAAGGAGCAGAGTCAGGAACCAAGCAATGTCACCAAGCAAGGTAGGTGACCCAACAGCAGGGCACATGAAGAACCCTATCATTTTAGGAATATGCTAAGGGGATCCCTGACTTCCAGTGGATTTTTTTGGGAAGCCTAAAGGGATGTGGAAACCAAGTGCAGACTCTAAATTCCAGGCATGGTGGGAAAGAGAGTTGTAGCCAGGAGTACCAGAAGGACAAGTGGACATGACATTGCAATTAGAGAGAAAACCGTGTGTTATCTGAGGAAAGAAACACCACTTATATTTGGCAGAGATAGTCTTTCTTGTGTTGTTAGGTACTTGTCTGATGGCATCAGAGGCTTGGAGTAAATTGGACCCTCGGATCATTTCCATGCTTGAAAATGTCCTACAGGGTCCCTGCAGTTCCTTTAAACGCACTAAGAAATGACTTCTCTTGACCCAGCACTGATAGTCTAAGCTGAGGGTGGAAGAGCTACCTTCTCACTTTCTGTGCTGGCCAGGAGGTGGATGAAGACAGGGTTGAACAAGGACGCAGACAGCTGAAACTCCCCTTTCTAAAATGAACAAAGGGCCACAAGGTGAGAATGCGGTAGGGGCGTGACCTCTGCAAAGGTGTAGGCATAGCTATAAAAATACCCAGCCGTTGTCCCCTAGCTGGCTTTCCTGTAATTGCTTACGACTCAGGAGTCACAAAGCTGCTGGTCATAAAGATTCTTAGCTTTCTTCATTGCTCCCATAGATGACAGCACCCCTGTGACATGTAAGGCTCGTCTTTGAGATGTCTTCCAGTCTCCGCATTCCAGTGGAACGGCTGACCCGCCCAGACCAGCGGTTCATACCATGGAACTGACTCACCTGGTCTTGGGACTCCCCACTCAGGAATTGACTCAGCAAAGAAAAGACAATTTCTATATCCTATGATTTCACCCCCAACCCAACCAAACAGCACTACCGATTCCCTAACCCCCACCGAACCATACCTAAAAGCCCTAGACTTCAAATTCTCAGGGAGATGGACTTGAGAAATCTCTCCTGTCTCCTCACTTGGTGCCCTGAGATATTAAATTCTTTCTCCCCTGCAACTCCTGCTGTCTCCATATTTTGGCTTTTCTCTGTGCTGTGGGCAACACGACTCACTTGGGCAGTAACATGGGCTTACTCTCTCTAGGAACAAGTAGAAACAATGCAAGACCTTGGCCCTGAAATGGCCAAAGTTTCCATGGAACCAACTTCCAGAAGGATGAGATTCATAAACACTGCAGGGGTTTCCTTAGCTGTTGGAACAAAGTACAATGAATTGGGTGGCTTACAAAAACAGAGATTTACTCTCACAGTTTTGTGTTTCTCTCAACATCCCCTCTACCCCTCTTTTATAATGATACATGTGATTACATTTAGGTCCATTCGGAAAACCCAAAGATAATCCCTTCTCAAGATCCTCCACTTACTGCACCCGAATGTTTATAGCAGCACAATTCACAATTGCAAAGAGGTGGAAACAACGCAAATTCCCATCAGTCCATGAGTGGATTAATAAAATGTGGTATATGTATACCATGGAGTTCTACTCAGCCACAAAAAACAATGGTGATCTAGCACCTCTTGTGTTACCCTGGATGGAGCTGGAGCCCATTTTACTAAGTGAAATATCACAAGAATGGAAAAACAAGCACCACATGTGCTCACCATCAAATTGGTATTAACTAATCAACACTTATGTGCACCTATAGTACCAACATTCACTGGAAACCAAACAGGTAGGGAGGAGTAGGGGATGGGTAAATTCACAGCTAATGGGTGTGGTGCACATTGTCTGGGGGGTGGGCAGGCTGGTCAGGTTGTACAAAAGCAATTTATGTAACCAAAGTGTTTGTACCCCTGTAATACTCTAAAATAAAAAAAGAAGAAGAAGGAAAAAAAATCCTTTACTCAATCATGTCTTTTGCATTATAAAATGATGGTCACTCTTTTGCCACCTAAGATAATATTCACAGGTTCTAAGCATTAAGACATAGACATGTGCTAATGTAGGGAGCCACCATCAAACCTATTACGATTGCTTTTGCCAGGGAGGTGGAATCAAACCTATTATTATGCCATTCTTTTATTATTTCTTATGGGAACAATTATATCTAAACAGTAACGACAGCTAACACTTACGGAGTTGTCATTAAGCACCAGGTACTGAGCTTTTTATATGATCTTATTTTATTTTCACTTCAACCCGACAAAGTAAGTCCCTCCTCTCCACTTTGTGGCCACAAAGATGAGGGATCTTCCCAGGGCCTGAAAATCGAATCTGAGTTCTGATTCCAAAGCAAGCCAACTTCATGGTTCTCTGATTCCTCTACCCACCTCCCAGGATTCAGATGTGTAGTTATAATGTTCTTGGAACGTGCACCTCTTGGAGTTATCTTAATGACCACAAAGATACTGAATTTATGGTTATAATAGCCTTTATTAATTAACTTCCACTGTCACGGCAACTACACTCTAAATGCCACTTTGTAATCATAATTGCAAATACTTCCCCATTTATGATCTTCCGGATATCACCAATGAGTTTATTTCTCCCCCATGAAAACTCTTCTTGAAAAATACATCAGCAGTTCTGTTCAATGCATCAGAGCAGCGACACTCTGAAAAAAAACCTATGTTTTTTTTCCGTCAGGGTAAACCCAATTTTAAGATGTTTAAGTTGTTAGTGATTTCGCCCATGTTGCTGTCACTAGCACCAAGCCTCGTTCTACCTGCTGAACGTCTGAACGTCATGCACAGCGTGAGTGGTGCTGGGGTCCGGGTAGGTTATTCAGTGCTGGGGTTGGAGTAGGTTATTCTGGGTGGGAATCGGCTGGTGCGCTGGTCTCTCACTTCTCAGCAGTTTTGGAGGCCCACTGAGAGCCAATCAGCAGTGAGATGGGAACACATTTGTCATTTCGACATGGGCACCAGTTCTCTCGCTACAACACCAGTGGAGGAGGTGACACTCTTTGCCAACAGTTGTCCAAGAGCATGCTGTGACAATAAGCCGGTCTTTTGCCCAACGCCAGCATGAGCAGTCAAAGAACTCAGGCGAGAGCCCATCGCCAAACAGACCAAGACCTTGGACAAGTCACTGTGTTTTCCCGGAGCTCAGATTTCTCGTCTGCACAGTAAGAGTGAACGTGAATGTCTCGGAGCTCCCACCACGTCTGAAAGACGGATGTGTCCTGAATTCCATTCCCTCCTGCTCACGCCTTACCAGCCAGCTGTGGACACGGGGTGCCCTCTGGGCTACCTTGTCGTCGATCCGAATCTCACTTTCGGGGTGAAGGAGACACACTGAGAGGAAACAAAGCCCGACGTCCGCCACTGGGGACATGGTTCCCACGCAAGTGTGAAGAGGGCGATGGTTGGTTAAGTTACCAGACACATCAACCATCAAGGCACATCCTCTTGGAGGTACAACTTTGTCTACATAAAATACAATCACGCTGAATAAAAACTAAGATTGACCGTAGCCTCTCAGAAAAGATCCTTCAAACCGAAAGCATGAGCTATTAAGCTTCCTTTACTTGGAAAGATGAGAAACTGAGCTGGTTACATAAGAAATGTCATCCGGACCCCAAACGCTGCAGCTGACCCCCTGCTATGCTTCCCACGGGTGGGTGGGGGCGTCGGTTCTCACCCACGTCGGGTACACAAAAAGCATCGCAACTCTGCGATTTTTCATCAACAACTTTATTGAGACATAATTTGCATACCATAAACTCAACCTGTTTTCAGTGTACAATTTGATGCTTTTTAGCATAGGTACAGAGTTATGCAACATTCGCAATCTAAAAAGAAACTTTGTAGCCATTGAGCATTTCTTCCCATCTCTCCTTCCCCCCCTCACCAAGCCCCCGACACCTCTGTTCTACCGTCTCTCTCTATGGATTTACCTATGTGGGACATTTCCTAAGAATGAAATCGTATAACATGCAGTCTTTTGTGACTACATTCTTACGGTATGTTTTCAAAGTTCACCCACGTTGTACCACATGTCACGGCTTCATTCCTTCTTTTGCCTGAATAATACTTCATCGCACAGATATAGCACATTTCTTTGAAATCCATTCATCTGTGGATGGACACTTTGGTTATCTCTACTTTGGGGCTATAGCAAATAGTGTCGCTATGCACATCATACGTGCAAATGTGCAAGTTTTCGGGTACTCACGTGTTTTCTCTTGCGTGTATACCCAGAGGCAGAAGGGCTAGGTCATATGGTTTGCCTGCGTCCAACCTTTTGAGGAACCACCAAACTGTTACGTGTCTGTCCCTTTTAAATTTCAATTTCAGCCGACTTAAATCTGACTCTCACAGTCCACTGCGCTGGGAAGTATAATCCTGGCTATTACTGTGGTTCCCTGCTCTCCCTGGAGTCCCACAAGAATTTGGGTCATGCTCTATTTTCAGGTGATTTGAAAAACTGGTCCGTGATGGTCAGCGCTAAGAGCTCAATTCACAACCCAGTCTCCACCTGCACCTGCTGCCAACATCCCTTGATATTCTTGGGGTGCAGGAATCTGTGCCATGTCTGGGAACCCACAGAGCTAAAGTCCAGCCTGCCGGGGCAGGTGTGGCAGAGTCAGCCAGGGGTGCGTCCAAAATTCTCATCTTCCTTCCCCGGGACTAGGGGCTGTCCACACTGGGCTCCGGCCACCTAGTCGGGGGTCCTCAGTTCCTGGTCTGAATTATTGGTAACTGAGGGATAATCATTTAATAGGATGCACTACTGAAATTCCAAATTGCTCACTGACTAATACAGCAGGCGGCCTGGACCTGTGCCCTCTGGTGCAGTGATGTTGTTCTCAGTTTGGGGGGCAAAATAATTTCTCTATCCTTCTCTCTCTGTCCTTTCCCGTTTTCATCTTCCTTTCCCTCCTTCCGATGCCTCCCTCCCTCCCTATCCTTGCAAGATACAACAGCACCAAAAAGTGAACTTAATTATAAAAGCTCCAACACTGAAAACTCTCCCAGGACGAACCACCTCTGAAATTCTACAATCTCCAGGGAGCATGCCCTCTTTTGCACTCTTGTCAGACGTTTAGCAGGTGGCCGGGGTGCAGGGCAAGCACGTGCAGGGCCACAGGTGCGCGCGCACCTCCGCTGGGTCTTCCAGGCCAGACACAGGGGCCACAGGTGTTGGTGACTTACGGGGCCGGCAGCCTGTGCCCGTCACGGCCGGCAGGTGGCGCGATGACATAAGTGTGCGCTGACTCAACCCCGGCGCTGGCTGCAAACGGGACCCTGCCCCTCACCTGGAAGACAGCGCCAACCTGCGCGCTCCTGCCCGTCCAAACCCAGGTGCGACGATCCTGCAGAAGCAGCACACGGGATCTCCCCCACCCGTCCAGGGAAAGAAGCTGCGGTCTCCCCAACCACCCGGCAGACACCCAGGGACGCAGGCACCCCGCAAACACTAAAGGGTAATGGAAGACTAAACATCTCAGCATGCTTATCGTGGACAACACGAAATACTCTGCAATAACGAGGCATGGGACTCTCCCACGGAGCACCCACATCCGGCTCTTTATGCTTGAAAATTTAAGATGTGTGTCAGAGAAAGAGGACATTTCAAACACCACGTTTGGGTCTGACCCACATCTTGAAGCTTTTTGGAGACAGAACATATTTCTTCCTCTGTTAACACCAAATTCTGTCTGCAGGTCTCCCCCCACCAGCAGTGGATGGGGGGGAGGGGAAGGGCACATCCTACAGGTGATTTCAATACCTGCCACCCTCACTAGTTCTTGTGGAAAAGGGGCACGATTCATACCCACCTGCAAGGCTTTCTGTAAAATGTTTCAACACACAGGAAACACCGGGAAAGGGTTAGGGACTGAGATTGCCTGTGTTCACCCAAACAACCCACCTGGCCCCCTATTTTCCCGCATGGGACAGTCTCACCTTACCTTACATTGCTCTGATAGTCTCGGAGGTCGGCCACGTGGCAACTCCTACATCAACATGTATGATCCTTACAGACAACAGAAATTGCTTGGTGAATATCCAATTGACAAACCACAGGGTCCTCTTGGTGCACCTGTGTGTCCTCTGGTACCCTCGGAAGGGCGTGGGGCCGGCCACCAATGTGCACACCTTTAACTTCTCTATCTTAGCATTTTTATATAAGTTGCAGAGCCATCCTGAATAATCACTATTAAAAAAAAAAGTGACTCCTCCTGGAATTAGAGATTTCCTCCTCTCCTTTCCACAATTGAGACACAGAGCATCGATTTTTATCAGGCGCCCACTCTGGGGGAGGCCAGGACGTCCACCTGTTAGAGGGCAAAGCTGATACGTAAAATACAGGTTGTCTACATCTCCTAACTGACATTGTTCACGTCAGACGTTAATGGACAAGCTACACATTTTCAGGCGAATTATAACAAATTCCACATTCTCCACACAGTAGCCTGATAAATAAAATATCATTATTACACACACCTTATGAAATCATTCATTGCGAATATAAATTCAACCAGCAAGACTCCCGGGATTAGACAGCGGGACGTCTCAGCGTCGGATTGTACCAGGCGCCCTAGTGTGTGGCCCAGATAACAACAGTGTGTCTTACACAGTTTTAGTCAAATCAGCCAAAGCGTTTTCTAGATTCCAAATGCTGCACAAAGAAATCACTCAACCTTTTCCTTCCACATCCAAGATGCAGAGCCAGGAAGAAATGTTAACTTACTTGACGTGTGCATTGAAAGAACCTGCCACATCAAAAAACAACCTACAGCCCCGAACAAAATTTTCTCAAGCCAGCAATTAACAAAGAGACTTGATTGCAAAATCTTAAAACCTTAATTAGAATGCGTGGCCAACTTTATTTTCCCCAGATGTGTTGATTTCTGTATTTTCCCCCTTGAACCAAATAAAAAAGAAAACAAAGTTTAAAATAATAAAAAAAGTCACCTTAGACAATCTGGAAATATATAATTGTTCAAATCACACCATGAGAGTTTGTCAGCATCTGTTTAGGTGTTTTCATGCTCCTGAAGCTATGGTTGACTGGCCCCCTCTCTGCTATTTTAAAAAATAAAATATTCCTTTTCCTATAGTTTCTCTAGTTTTTTTCACCAACCTACATTTGCTGGAATAAAGTAGAGAAAAAAAAAAACATGCACTAAAGTCTGAACTTGCCATTAGCTCTGCACATTTATTAATATTACTACCTTTCAAATACTCTCAGTTGAATGAATCAGTCTTTCGGTGTAAAGCAGTTACCTAAGAATTTGAGGGATGTTTCCTGGTAAAACAGCCCCATTTTCTAAAATGCAGATGGGTTACCTCTGCTTCCTTTTAAATACAAGTCTTTCTAGCGTTCCTCTGTTCTTGGATAAAAGCGCTACACGTCTAAAATATTAGTTTAAGTTTAATGGCATCTATAAGAGAAATATTAGCTATTTTACACAGCGCTGACCCGTATCATCTTGGAAACAATTTGCGCAGGTAGTAAAAAGACATCTCCCAGAGCTAACAGAGGTGGCAGAGTAAAGAGAATCAGGAGCCGTGAAGATGAAACGCTATTTGAACCTCCAGGCGACACTCAGCTACTATGGAAACATCACCTTTCGTTCACTGCCTTCTATTGGCTTTTAGCATTAGTTTTATTTTTCTCCCGAACAAACAAAGTAGCAAGTCTGTGTTGGCCCAACTCAACCTATAGCATCAACCTCACTAAAAACAATAATAAATTTGGAAAAACTATAAAGCGGAAAAATAACCACAATTTCACCACGACCATCCCACCTTCACTGCTGCCCAGGAGCACACCTAGACCATCCCAGCTGACCCCGGATTCAGGTAGCAGACCTAATTCGGTTTACAAATCAAGTTTCAGGACGTTGGTAACTGGAGCACCTACCCGAGTCCGGGCGACTTTGAACGTTGGATCCCAGAGGCAGGTCCGGGCGCCAAGCTCTGCGATCTTCCCAAGGAGCCCAAACATTGCGAAGGATTTGGGCACGTTTCCTCTGATAAAAAAATCTAGGTTTTAGCCTTCCAAGTGAAACAGGGAGAGGCAATGGCGATTTAATTACTTCAGGCAATCGAGTCAAGCCAGAGAAAGACGCCGTCCAAAAACTGTCAGCAAAGCTGTTCCATCTTCTCTATGGAAGGCTGGACCTATCCCAATGTTCTCCAAGAACACCCTGAAAATGTGCAGCACATTCAAGAAAATGCACACAATTCTTCAATATACCGACTCAGAGATGGCTGTCGACCCGGCATCCCCACCAACTTCCCCAAGGGGCTGACCAGGACCAACTCTTCTTCGCACAGATACTGCACTGGACATTCAGAAATGATGGAATCTTTTCCCCACTTCCCCTAATCACCCCAAAGAGGTTTGGTCATTGGGGGACCTTGCCCAGCCTCACCTGCCTGCCCCAGGGGCCATGGGGTACCCTTGTCCAAGAGTTTGTGCATGATGCCGTGAGCTAAAATGAAAACCAACCCATTGGGCTTACCCAGTTTCTACTCTCACTTAGAAATAGCCTTTGATCGTTTTGCTTGATCAAAAAAAAAAAATGTGTTTTTACGCTTCCATCCAAACGCCAGTGAACCAGCTTTTGTGTCTGCAGCCTCAGCTGCACAACATCATGTTTTTCAAATGCCACGACTCATATTTATGTCACAAATGAGCTCACGTGTTCGTGCATGCATGCACTCACCCACAAACGATACACATGCCTCCTAAGTCCACACTTAGGCTTAACGTGTGCAGTGCCTGCTGGTATTTTAAAATCCGCTGATTTTTTTTAAAAAAACACTCATTGCAGTCACTCAATCAACTTTACAATCCTCTAATGGGTTGTAAACTTGTAGTTTCAAAACAGCACCAAAGCAGAAATAGTTCATCAATGTATCTACGCTGACTTTCCGAAGTTCAGATGACCCTGTGTGATCTGAGCTGTGTGTTCCGTTTCTATTACACACTCAGCAATAATAAAATGCTTTGGTCAAAGCCACACAGCTTAAAAAGCAGAAGCCCTAATCACTAATAGTGGATCAATAGATGATGGCCATCCCACTGTGCAGCCCTCCAGTTTTGGGACCAAACAACGTCCAGACATCCATAGAAAGAATATTTTGTAGTTCATGAGTTTGGATTTAGGAAGCAACCATTTATCTGATTCTAAAATAATTCACTCCAGGGAGAGTGTATCCACCGAAACATTCGCTTCCCATGCAATATTTAGTTCATGAAGTAACTCAGGGATGAGGAAAATAAAGTACGTGTACCTGACTGGAGGATTACAGAGCAGCAGCAACAACTCTACAAAATTGAAATGAGAAGTGATTGTTGAGGAAAAGACTCGACAGAGAGAGTTTCAGATATGCCCGGGGTGTGGGAAAGTAGGGGCCGTGTACTAAGGCGGTCGGGACAGGGTTAGGTGACCCAGAAAAAGAAGGTACCAAAAAACCAGACTGGATTTGTGGCCAGAGCAAGGTTCAGGTTGTGAGTTTTAAGGGGAGGGAAGGTTAATATTCACTGGGTTCCTTTCTATCCATTACTTTATCTTTCACCCTAGGGCTACTCCAGGAATTAGATTAAATACGTGCAGGCAAGGTGGGGTGGCTCACACCTATAATCCTAGCACTCTGGGAGGCCGGGAAGGGAGGATCACTTGAGGCCAGGAGTTGGAGACCAGCTTGAGCAAGAGTGAGACCCCGTCTTTATTAAAAATAGAAAAATTAGCTGGGTGTGGTGGTGCACACCTGTAGTCCCAGCTACTCGGGAGGCTGAGGCAGGAGGATCGCTTGAGTCCAAGAGTTTGAGGTTGCTGTGAGCTAGGCTGACGCCACGGCACTCTAGCCCAGGCAACAGAGTGAGAGTCTCTTTCAGGAAAAAAAAGAAAAAGATTAAATACATGCATAATATGTGAGAAACCAGAACCCAAAATCTTATGACAGCCATCTGAAAAATAACCCAGGAATCAAGTTCATCTTCTTACATTTCACATTTTTTCCCTTTTTAGTTGACTATGCATATTGAACTATGCATGTGTTGGGGATACAGAATGAAATTTTGAGACATGTGTACAATGTGTAATAAGCAAATCAGGGTCACTATCATATCCAACACCTCCAGCATTTATCATTTCTTTGTGCTGGAAGCATTCGAAATCCTCTGTTCTACTGTGCAAAAATATACAAAAACTCATTATTAATTAAATCCGCCCTCCAGTGCTATAGAGCACAGGGACTCATTTCTCTTATGTAGCTACAATTCTGTACTGCTTGACCAACCTGTCCCCAGCCTCCTCTCCCCTAATATTCAGAATATACAAGAATAATCACAATTCCACGCGCTTCCTCTAGGGGCTCAACTTTTAGCTTCCACTTATGAGTGAAGACGTGGGATATTTATCTTTCTGTGCTTCAGTTATGCCTCTTAACATAATGTCCTCTAGGTTCATCCATGTTGCTGTAAATGATGAGATGTCAACCTTTTTTATAGCTGCATAATATTCCATTGTGTGTATACACCATGTTTTCTTGACCCATTCACCTGTTAATGGACACTCGGCTTGATGCTCTATCTTGGCTATGGTGAATAGAGCTGCAGTAAACATGGGAGTGCAGATGTCTCTTCAATATCCTGATTTCCTTTCCTTTGGATACCTGCCCAGCAGTGGGATTGCTGGATCATATGGTAGTTCTATTTTTAGTTCTTTGAGAAGCTGCCATACTGTTTCCTATAGTGGCTGCACCAATTTACATTCCCACCAACAGTACATAAAATTTCCTTTTCTCCCAATTCCCACTAGGATCTGTGATTTTTTTTGCCTCTTTGAATATAGCCATTCTTAGGGGGGTGAAATGATATTCAGTATCTCATTGTGGTTTTGATTTGCATTTACCCTGATGATTAGTGAGTTTGAGCATTTTTTCATATACTTGTTGGCCATTTGTATGTCTTTTTTTTGAAATATCTATTGAGACTCTGACCATTTTTAATTGGAGTACTTGGTTTTGTGGAGTTTTCTTTATTATTATTATTATTTTTTTTACTGCTGAGTTGTTTGAGTTTCTTGTATATTCCGGATATCGGTCCCTTGCTGAATGAATACTTTGCAGATATTTTCTCTCATTCTACAGGTTGTCTAGTCTCTCTGTTGTTTTCTTGCTGTGCAGAAGATTTTTCATTTGATACATTCCCATTGGTCTATGTTGTGATTTTTTTTTTGCCTGTCTTTGAAGTTTTATCCATAAAATTCTTGCCTAGACCAATGTCCTGAAGTGTTTCCCCTATAGTTTTTTTTTTTTTTTAGTAGTTTTATAGTTGTTTGGGGTCTTACTTTAAGCGTTTAATCCATTTGGGGTTGAGTTTTCGTGTATGGTGAGAGATGGGGGTCTAGTTTTATTCCTTTGCGTCTGGTATCCAGTTTTCTCAGCACCATGTACTGACAAGGGTGTCTTTTCCCCAGAGAAAGTTCTCAGTGCCTTTGATGAAAATCAGTTGGCTGCAAATGTCTGGATTTATTTCCGAGGCCTCTATTCTGTTCCATATCTTCTTACATCAAAAAATCAAACTCTATTTGGTGAGAAAGGAACAGGGGTATATTTCCTCCGACACCTGCCTTTACCTTCCCAGCTGAACGTTTTCTCTCTCTTGCCTGGATTGTGGGTGTCTGATAGATTTTTTTTTTTTAGACAAAGTTAAGTTTAATAAAAAATAACAGAAACTTTGGCATTGCTCCTCAGTATACCCCTGAGGAATAGAAACCCTTCATGCGTGGAGAGGTAGAACTGTATAAATTCAATTATCCTTCTTCTTTCAGCCCATGAACAGCTAGAGGCTGGAAATGCAGGTTGATTCCAGAGTTAGAAGCTGCAGCCCTGGGAAAAATACCGTATCACTGCCAATCAGATACTTCTCCATGGATGACACCAACAGCTCACGGCAAGCGTGCACTTTCTCTCACATACATGCACACACACACACATGCATGCACAAACATACTTGACTCTCTCCCTCCCGTGGCAAGGAGAAGCCCCCTGAGTGCTTGGCCCCTGGGCTGGGTCAGGTCACCTGCAAGGACTCTCCTTTGGTCTGTGCTCCTGCACACCACAGCTTTCACTGACTGCAGACTCCAGAAAAGCCAGCCACCCTGATGGGTGACCCCGACAAAGGGCTTCCTCCTGGCCCCAGAAGGAAGAGGGTATCCTCCCTCCTGCCTGGGTCACCCTACGGGAAGAACCGTACTAGGATGGGAGCACTGGGCAGGAGGATGGGGAGCAGGGATTCGAGCACCGCATTAGCACGCGACTCACCCCGCCTGGCTAGAGCAACACAATCCCTTGACGCACAACGCACATTCGCCCCGCTTCCGCCCTCAGCAGCGGATCCACCGTGGAGCAGCTGAGGCGATGCTGTTCCCACCTGGGGCAGGTCATATCTTCTCCTTTGTCTCTGGCTCTGAAGGTCAAGGACACCTGGCCCCTAAACATCTGCGCCCTCAGACAACGTCTCTCCAACCTTGTGGCTCTTCTTCTCCCAGAACACTGGGGCATCGGGACTGCGGATGCTGCACGGTCCGTGCAGTTATACACCTTTTTCCCGGCACCCCTCACTGCGCACCGGAGGACATCTGCCTGGCGCGTGGACCAGCCCCAGCCACTGGTGTCGGGGCCACGGGAGTCGGCGCGTGCTGGGCCTGTATTCTGCGTGTGGTGGGAGCCGGGTTGTTCCGGTTCTCTGATATCACAGGTTCCCCGCCCGAGCCCCACAGCTCATCCCACACCCCCAACTCACTCCATCCCTTAAAGGGGGTCAGACGCCCAGCTGCATGGAGACCACCTGCTTTCCTTAGAACTCTGCACATGGATTCTGGGCTTCTCTGACCTTCGGTATTTTGTGTCCACATCTCCACCAGGCCCTAAACACAGCTCAGCCTGCAGGAAAGGGGGGTTTGCGTCTCCACGGGCAGCAACACCCATACCCCGGTCCCCACGGCTGGGCTGCGTGGGGGACACACGTAGGGGAGACTTTCCGCTACGCAGGGCAGAAACCTGCGTCCTCACCCGAGCACCCCCTCTTCTTCCTCACGGCACTGGGAGTGTCCCCTCCCCCTTATGTCAGCCCTGACCCTAAGCAGGGCTTGGAGTCCTTCTCCTGCCTGGGCCCAGCCCCCTCCCAGCCCCTTCCTGCCTCGCAGCGACAATGAGTTCGCCGCAACCTGAACCCCCTCCTCTGTTCCATTCCGTGCCCAGGAGAGAGAAAAGGGGCGGCCTTTCTCACCCCGGACCCCCCATTCTCTTGTAATAACATCGCAGCTCACCAAGAGCAGAAGAGGGGCGCTGGGAGGAGGAAAGAAACGGGGTCCCCAAAGAGGGGGTGGGGGTGGAGTGGCACGCGAGACAGGGATGGGAAAACGCCAACAGCCGCGGTGGAGAGACGCGGGCTAGAAGGGCAGGGCTGGGAGGGGTAACGGGGGGCTCGGGGGGACTCCCCTCCCCCGCCTCCCTGCCCGCCTGGGCGGGAGACCCCCGCCGCGCGCCGCAGCCCCTCCCCCCGCGCTCGCCCCCGCGCCGCCTTCCCGCGCTCCCGCCGCACGGCCGCCTCCGCGCCCCCCGCCGCCCGTGGACGGCTGCGCGCTGCGCCCCGCAGGGCCGGCGCTTCCACCTGTCACCGCGCGGCCGCTGTCTCGCCGCCGCCCAAGTTTGCGGGGACTTGCCCTGCTCACCCCGTTCTTCCAGCTCTCCGTCCTTCTCCTCGTCCTAGCCCATGGCCGCAGCTTCTGCGCCCCCGTCCCCCGCGCCCCCCGCGCCGCCCGCCCAGCCGCGCGGCCGCCGGGCCCGGTGAGTGCGAGGAGCGGGGCCCCGGGGAGCGGCCGCCGGGCGGTCGGAGCCCCGCGCGCAGCCGCCCCGCACCCGAGCGCGCCGGCCGCCGCCGCCGCCGAGCCGCCAGCGCCGCCGAGCCGCGGGCGCCCGTCCCTGGCACGGAGCACTGCGGATGCGGCGCGGGGCCGGCGCGGGGCTCCGGGCGCGCTCGGGGGTCGTGAGCGCCGCGCCCCGCGCCCCCGCGCGCCCCCCACCCGCCTGCGCGCCCCGCCGGGGCCATGCAGTCGCTCATCTCGCCGGTGACCAAGGCGATCCTGGTGGCCCTCTTCATCTTCGCCATCCTCCTCATCCTCTACGTGATCCTCTGGTACATCTGCCGGGATGTGGACTGCGACCACGGCATCTGAGCACCGCCGTCCCCGGGAGCCGCGACGCTGAGGGCGCCCCCAGCCTGAGGGGCGCCACTCCGGGCATGGGGATCGAGCGGCTCCGCGGTGCCCCCCAGCTAGGCGCCAGTGCCCCCGACCCCGGGCCCCGCCGCACGCCCGCCACCGCCACCGCCACCTGGCCTTGACCTTCAGGGATGGACTGGGGAGATCAGGTGAGTGCGCTCCGGGGGCCGCTCTGCGGGGCGAAGGTCGGGGAGCCACAACTTTGGGGAGGGCGCGGGACGCGTATGGGACTGTTCCGGGGTCGGCACTGCGCTCAGGATCTCCTGTGGGGGGTGAAGCCTCTCCTGGCGAGAGGCGGCAGGTGAGCGCGCAGGGGGGTGGGCACAGGCCCGCCGTGCCCCTCCAGGTCCGTCCCACACCCTGGGTGCCCTGGGTCGGAGGACGCGACGCGCTCCCGCCTTCAGCCTTCCCCCGCACAGCGGCCAGTGCCCGAGTGGGACGCAGGCTCCCAGGCGTTGCCAGGTCCCCAGCTCTGTGCTTGGGGACGCGGGGACCCCACGCCGAGGTCCCCCGGGGCACCACTATGGCTGGACTCAGTGGCCAGGGCGCGCAGTAGTGCCAGGGGCCGCGTGCCATGCACCGCAAAGGGACGCCTCCAGCGAGCAACTGAAAACAAAATTGAAAGCGGGTTGGAAAGCGGTTGCCCTTCTCACGCTTCCAGACGCCCCCAGGGGAGCAGAAGTCTCGGGGAGGGGGGGTGCAGGTCTCCTCGCCCCTGGCCCAGAGGCGAGAGACACAGACGTGACAAGAATGGAGCTTTGCCTTCTTCCACCAAGTGCGCCCGGCAAGTTTGGGAAGCTGAAACAATTGTGACTTAAATAAATACCTCATTAGCAAGAAAAATGCCTTCTCCCTTTGAATATTTCTCTGGAAAATGAACCTGTGAGGAAAAAAACAAAACAAAACACCCAGTTTAAACAGGCTGCCAATTTATGCATCCGCCGGTTGCTGGGATGTCTGCGTTTGACAACCGGGACAGACAAGGGCTGCTCAGGGCTTTCGTGGGGCAGGCAACCTCTGGTCTTGTTGTGTGTAATGGGTGTTCATGTAGTCCTCTGAATAACAGTGTCCAGTCACTTGAGGGTTAAAAAGACTCGAAATCCAGAGGCTCCTGGGTCCCAGGAAATGTCCAGAGAGCCAGGGTGTGATTTGGGATGCCCGGGGTTTGCGTGTGTTTACGTTCTTTTTGTTTATTTATTTTTTTCTGTAGTTAAAAATCAGGGTTGAGACAGTGAGTGATTCTGCAGCGGCTACTGTATATCCCCAGATGCCAATGTGGGGGGGGAGGGGGAGGACGGCCCGGTCTTAAGGACATCCAATGTGATTTGTGAAGATAAGGAATCATTTGTGGAGACCCCCTCTCTCCCGCCCCCCTGTTCTTGGTAGAAAAGCGTTCTAAGGGAATTCTGTAGCTAGGGGGGACGTGACGTCTCTCCTAAGATGTCAGGGTCATTGCTAGGATGTCTTGCTGCAACCGGCCAGTCTCCCCAGTCCACCCTCCACTCCCACCCCATCGGGGGTCCAGTACCAAAAGCCTGTGGTTCGCACAGCTTGGTCCTAAAAGGCTCCCTGACAGCGGCAGGGACAAATATTCCTGCCCTATTCCTGAAACACTGCAGGTGCACCCAGCGTCAAGTAGGATTCACGGAACACAAACAAGAGGCAGGCTTTGTTATCCAAATCCCAGAGGTGGTACCTGAAAAACTGCTCCCCTGCACGGAAGGAAGATGCCCCTAGGGCTTGTACACAACCACATCCTACACACGGCAGGTGAATCGGTTCCAACATTATGCCAAACACATACCCACTTGTACCCAGATGCAAAGCGGGACACCAACAGGGGAAAGCCTCTTTCTCAGGTGAGCACTCAGGTAGGCGTGGGGAGGTGGGGGCCGGTCACCGGGCCGGCGTGTCTGGGAGGGACATGAAATCACAGCTTCAATCAACACTAATCATGAGCAAACTGATCATGCTCACCCTAAACCCGGCAGCTGAGGCCCTGTCCAGATCTGCTGATGTCTTGGAGCTTGTATAATAGTGCCGGCTCCTTTTTGATGATTATTCTCACATGGCGTTTCCATTCTGCTATAGCAGTGTTTATTCCCTTTCCCAGAGAAACGCTCTCCCCTAAATTAGAGACTAGCCATCTCTGGATTGGTGCTACGAACAATTAAATGAAATGTCCTGCTTAATGGTTATTAGCACGTCTGCCGAGAGGCTCATCAGCACATCGGAACAAAACGCAGGAACTCGGATTCCAATTGCAAGGCGTTCAGGCAGGCCCAAAGTGGGCAGCTGATTAACGCCAGGGCAGCAGAACAGGAACCTCCCCCCGACCCCGACCCCCCATGATAGAGGTAGCTCCTTTCCCCCCAAATAGACAAGCGGAGAAGCAGAACCACTTAGACAAAATGAAATCACAATAAGTCATGTCCACACCGTCCCCTTGGGATCTGCAAAAGACCTTCCCGGGCAGCGTCTCCCTGTGAATCGACTCCACTGTCCAGGGCAGAGGCCGGGGCAGTGCTCACAGCCCCATGTCAGGGACAGAAACCAAAGCAGGTGACGACAGCACCCAAGGTCACAGGGCAGTGTCGTCAGTGGAAGTGACTTCTTAGCATTCGGAGCTCCCGGCCGGGATCCGGCGCATCTCTCTCTATATACGTGAGCCTTCTCCGTGGTTTCCCTTTAGACCCAGCCGTGCTCATTTAGGGTCAGCCCTTTGCTGAGTGAGTCATTAGGTCATGGTGACCATTTGGATGCTTCATCCCTGGAGGAAAGTTTATCAGTTATTAAAACAGTGTGGCATCCTCTAAGGATCCTTCTTTGCCATCTAGTTAGGGAAACCCTGCACGGGCAAAAAGGATCATCTCAAAAAAGCTGGTAAGAATATGAGGGGACAGAAATGTCTAAGCAAGCAACAAACACCAGTGGGTTGGATTACTCCAGAAAGACCCAGGCTTTCACGCAAGGAACAATTATACCTAGTATTTATGAAGTGTTTTACTAAGCACCAGACATGGAATTAAATGATATTATTTACGTTGTATTTTATCCTCCTGACAGCAACACGAATAGAATGATTATCCCATTTACGCAGAATAGAAAAAATGAGGCTGGAAGAAAAAGGTTATGTAACTTCCCTGAGATCACAAGAAAAGAAGTCCATGTGCAGTTGTTACCAAGCTCTTACCCGTGGCCTCATGGCACACATGTGTTTGCAGTGTGTGTGTGTGTGTGTGTGTGTATAAGTTTCACATCCTTTCCATTTGCATTCGACAAAAGCTTTCCATCACATTTCTATTTTCAGCTCTCATTAGGGTTTAAAAATGATCTTTTTAAAGTTCTCTTAAGCTGATTACAGAATAACTGCTAACTATATCTTTCTAGACACTGCCCACACAGGTTTCAGTTTTTAAAACTTTGGACATATTTCTGTATGAATATTGACGATCAGTCATACAACATGGGAAAGAAAAGTGAATTCAACAGGGAATGTTTCTGTATTTTGGAAGTTACCCATGACTTCTCCAGTAGTAAAAGGGAAAACCTTTATTTTATAATGGCATCTGAATATACTCTATGGCTTCCAAACTGTGACTATTTTCATGAGTCTAACGAAACATTTGCTTTAAAGACAAGCTTGTGAAAAAGTCGCCCTGAATGGATTGCACTTTGAATCCTGCATAGCAGAGGTCCCCAACCTTTTTGGCACCAGAGACTGTTTGCAGGAAGACAATTTTTCGACGGGCTGGGGACAGGGTGCTTGTGGGGCATGGTTTCCGGATGATTCAAGTGCTTTCCATTTATTGTGAACTTTATGTTTACTATGACTGCATTATAATATATAATGAAATAACTACACAACTCACCATAGGTTGGGGACCCCTGCTGTATAGCATAAAAAGACCCCCCAAAAGCTTTCTATGTGGCTTCTATATCCTTCCCAAATTTAGCGGACAGTCCCCCAGGGTATAAAGAAGGCCTCCTAGAAACCTCAGCTTCTTTTGAACGGTTGACGGGGTGAGCACATTTGATCCGTGCTGAAGCTTGAGGTCAAGGCAGCAAAATGTTCCGACACCGTACCTGGGAGCAGTACGTGCCCATTACAAGGAAGCGAGTGGTCAGTTGGGTGACAGAGAACTTCTAAAACTCACGACTAAGCAGGCAAGACACAGGCTGCCTCCAAAGCGCTCAGAGGTGCCTGTCTGCGAGAAGGCAGCGTGTTCTTCCCCGAGGCAGGTGCAAAGCAAGCTGGGCGGAGGGTCAACGAAGAACAAGGTGTGGTGGTCACAGGGTTCGATACCCGCTGAGGTCATTTCCGTAACCTCTCCAACTCGCCCCGAGAAACAACGTTCCTTGGCAGAAGGAAATGTTTTAAAAATCCGAGACAAGTGACGTCTGGGGTACAAAAGCACCGGGTGGGAAATCTCACTCTTGCTTCCAAAGCTATTTTCCACGTAATAAAAACGGAGCCGGGGAACGCTTCTCGAGCCGATGCCTCCGTCTCCCTCACCCTGAGATTAAGAGCCTTTTATTTCTCCCTTTCTCAGGCCCCACTCCACAGATGTTCGTAGTTCAACTTGCCTGCATTGCAGATACCTCCAGAAAACAAACGTGGGCACGCAGGGAGATAATAGAAAGCTCCGAGGTGTTGACAGGGGAGGAAAGCACAGCCTGGCTCTCGTGCATTTGTCCCGTGGCCTCCCGAGCTCGCCGTGTGGAGCCAAATCACATTTACGGAGGGAAACAGGAGGGAGACGCGGCTGTGCACCTGGCAGGGCCAGGCGGAGGCCCGGGCTGTAGCCGAGTCTGTTCAGGTTGCAGGAGAGAGGAAGAGGAGGCTGTGTGCACAGCGGCCTGGGTCGTTAGGCTGTAAGAAAAGGAACATGAGGATGCATCCTAGGGGAAGAGCAGTGCCGTGAACCCGTCTAAACACCTGCTGTGCCTTCTGAGTAATTCCATTTCTAAAAAGATCATGTTTCCATCAGCTCTTCCCTCCCCCCTGCGCGCGCGCGCGCGCGCGCGCGCACACACACACACACACACACACAAATGTGGTCTGGCAACGTGCAAACTGCTAATTAAAAGCAAACATGAATGGACAACGAAGGGTGACCTTTTAGTTCTGCACCGTCAATGTCACACGCCACAGGGGACACACACAGAAGGGCATTTGTCCCCTTCGCGGAGAGGGTCTCAAGGCATTGCTGGTGTCTGCCAAACCCGCGTGCTTCCTTTCCGGAACTACCTTCGGAGGAAGCGCGTGGCACCGTCTTTCAAGTCACGTGGCTCTTGCTGCTGCCGCTGCTGCGTCCCTACGCGCGGAGCCTTCCGGGCCGAGGCCAGGATTTTTGGAAACACCTAAGCCTCCTTCCGAGCCAAGTCTGGAGAGATGACTTTAGAAGCCAATTTAATAAATATGGCTTTTAGCTCAAAATAGTGCGGGAGTAAGGTAAGGTCTAGACAGGCGCTTGCAGGATGCGATTCCGAGAGAGCTCCAAAAATAGTCGGAAGCGCACGGCGCCTTTGAACCAGTGGGCAGCCCTGCGGCGCGGGAAGGTCAGACGCACCTGCGTGGGACAGGCCAGGTGCCATCTGTTTTTGTAAACTCCCCTCTGTCACCTCCGAGGCAGGATTTTTTTAAGTCCCGGCGAGGTAGACCTATATGCGTTTATTGAGTGCCTACTGTGGGCTGAAGGTTCTTTTACAGTTTTATTGGAAAACACCGGGATGTGCTGTTGTGTTTCCTTCTGTGGAGGTGAAAACCGTGTCCAGTGATGGGATTAAAGAGCCGTCCGCTATGGATCTGAGGGCCAGGCCAGCAAGGGTCACCGCTGGCTGTTTTCATGTCATTTTTCTCTCTGTCACCATCTGCCCAGACTGTGCCTCCCGTTCCATCTGCCTCCACCTCCTGTCTGCGGGTTCGTCAGAGCACCGAGCCCGCCTCCGTGGTGCTGTTTACACGAACACGGTACTTTAGGTCCTGGGTGAGCCCACCCCCACCGCACAAGATGCTCAGGGAAAGATCACGCAGGAAAATGGACAGATGCAATTAGACAGAGGAGAAAAGCAAAGCACCCCTGAAGCCTCCCTGTTAATTACGGTCTGAACACGAAGCATCACTTTGTCCTTCTCCACTGCTGCCTAATCCCCACGTTTGCCAAGCGTCGATATGCTCACCGTCAAAACCGAGCGAATTAACTGTGAGTCTCTTTAGTGTCTCATCTGTTCGTGTTCTGACGCCGTTTCAGCGCGACTCGTGGGAATTACACTGTGGAAGTTGGGCATTATCTGCCCTCCGTGCACATTTCCAAGACCTCAAATGTCAATAAAATGGGTAAAGTGAAACAGGAAGAGATATGGGAACACTTGCCTCCAAAACAGTGCTTGAAAAAACATTCAAGGCAGGGTCCCTAGCGTCATTCTCTTCTACGGAAGAAAAGTTATAGCCAGCAAGCACAGGAAGTTACCTGTAACACATCAGCAGTCAAATCGGAAAGTCGGTCAGTTGAACTGGGGGGGCCCTTACAGCACGTTCTTCTGGAACGCTGGTTTTGACAACTGGAATCTGTTCCAACGCGATTGCCGTGGGGAATACTGGGGAGGTGAGGCCGTGTTTGGGTTTGCTTGCGTGTGGTTTCGTCTTGGAGAAATACTGTTACTACATGAACACGGAGACTGTGTCCAGCCAAACTGAGCCCTGTGCCAAATGCACACTCAGAGCTCTGTGCCGAGTGCACACTCAGAGCCCTGGGCCGAGTGGACATTCAGAATCTTGTGCCGAGTGCACACTCAGAATCTTGTGCTGAGTGCACACTCAGGGCTCTGTGCCAAGTGCACACTCAGAGCCCTGGGCCAAGTGCACACTCAGAGCTCTGTGCCAAGTGCACACTCAGGGCCCTGGGCTGAGTGCACACTCAGAGCTCTGTGCCAAATGCACACTCAGAATCTTGTGCCAAGTGCACTCTCAGAGCCCTGTGCCGAGTGCACTCTCAGAGCCCCGTGCCGAGTGCACACTCGGAGTCCTGTGCCAAGTGCACACTCAGAGCTCTATGCCAAGTGCACACTGGGAGCTCTATGCCAAGTGCACACTCAGAGCCCTGGGCCGAGTGCACACTCAGAATCTTGTGCCAAGTGCACTCTCAGAGCCCCGTGCCAAGTGCACACTCAGGGCTCTGGGCCGAGTGCACACTCAGAGCTCTATGCCGAGTGCACACTGGGAGCTCTGTGCCAAGTGCACACTCAGAATCTTGTGCCGAGTGCACACTCAGAGCCCTGTGCGAAGTGCAGTCATGTACACACACACACACACACACACACACCCCTCAGACCTTCCCAGGGACCTGGATTCATGCATGTGGTGTCAGTCATACTCACCCGCATCCCTTGTCTGAACTTTCTCTTTGATTTCACACAACCCTCCTCCCCTACTTCCCAAGAACTGACCAGCCGAAACCCGTCCCCCACCTCTCGTCCCACCAACAAACTCCGAGCCCTTTTCAGATAAAAGACCACCCGCACGGTCTGCTAGTACTTATGTATTTCTTAACCATCTCCCACGTGCAAAAACTGTGCTACCACTTTGATTGCATTTGCTGTCTTTTTTGGCAATGTGTCAGGAATGATGTTTTTGAGCGTGGTGACCCTAAACCCTGTTTTTCCCACACCCTCTTTTGTTTTTCTTGCAGATTTGCAGAGCACAGTGATTTTCCAGAAACACATATTTTGCCTGATTGCAGCACTGCCTGTAACTAAACACTTTCCCTTTTCTGTTGTTTTTGTCGTCGCTTTTTAATTTTTTTGTGTTTTTCTGCAGGCAGATTGGTGAGGGCCTGGGGTACTAATGCTACCTGTAATCTAAAATCTCATTGCTAAAGAAGGGATTAGGCGCCTGATGTTTACTCTGACCAGGAGTTCTTTTTCTTCATTGCGTTCGACTTTTTTTTTTCAGATATTTCTAGGGTGCAGAGCCACGAGTCGAGCCTGTCTTTTACCAAAGGAATTATATTTAGGAAATAATTATTCTTCTGCTGAAATAAAAAAAAAAAAAAGTCCCCTAGGCCTAATCCTCAGGTCTCAGGGTTTTATTTAGTCTCGTGTGCTACAAAAGAGGCCGCTTCCCGTCAGAGCTCGGTGACCTGCTTCGGGGCCTAGATTTCCCGGGCCCTCCGCAGCTTCCCCGGCTGAGGGAACTTCGCTCGGCTATTTTCTGGCCCAACCGTGTCTCTGTTCTGGCACACAGGGAGGAAAAGAAGGGAGAACCCAACGTCAACCTTGAGATCACCTGGGATGTCAGCATTCCTCGTTACTGAGATCCCGGAACGATGGCTTTTATTTCTCCCACTTCACATATCCTCGGTTGTGCTTTTCGATGCGAAATTTAGCGGCCTCCAAGCACAGCACGTAGGATGTCGCTGCCCACCTGCCGCAAAAGCTTCATTGTCTGGGAACCTACAGACCTGTCTCGCCCAGGAAAAACTGTGCCCCCTGCCCGCGTTTGCAAACTGAGGACGCCACACAAAAGATGAAACACGAACCAAACAGGATGTGCAAAGTCAACAGTCCGGCTATCACGTTAAACCTTCTCCTACGGTTTTGTCATTTTAATCACATCAGTGGGGTACACGAGCAATGACTCTGGTTCCTTTGTGAAAATGCAACGGGATATTTTATCAAAAGACAAAACACCCCGGTTTGAAAGTCGTGGCAGGACTGGACAACTAGGAAGGACCGTGCCCGCCTGCCGCAGGGGTCCCTCCCCAGGCGGGAGGAATTTGGAAGCCACACTCCCCGCCACGAACCCGCAGCCCAGAGTCCCATGGCGGCCAGACCCACGGGGTCCTGTCACCCCTGTAGTCTGGGCATTTGCAGATCAGGCATCACGGTCTTCTCAGTCGGAGTTGACAGGCGGCTCCAACTCTGAGATGGTTCAGTTGAAACATCATCGATGCTCTTACAAAACACACGACTAAATTGTAAAAAACGTAGGTGGCATGAGCCAACCCTTCTTCACTCCTTTCGACCACCTTGATGGCATTCTGGTGTTGCAGAGGGTGCCTGCTGTGCCAGGTGTGCGTGACATTGCGCCATGTGCGTTCCTGTCCTGTGCCTGCTGCAACAAAGTAGCACCCGTGTCGTGGTTCAGAGCGATACAGTGTATCCTCTCACCACTAGAGCGATACACTGTATCCTCTCGCCACTGGGGCGATACACTGTACCCTCTCGCCATTAGAGAGATACAATGTATCCTCTCGCCGCCCTGGAGCTAGAGGTCTGAAACCAGCCTCAAGAGGAAAAAGTGATGATGTTGCTTCTTGCGGGTGCTCTGAGGGAGACCCCAGCATGGCCTCTTTTGTCTTCCAGAAGCCGCCTCTGTTCCTCGGCTGGCGGCCACGTCCCCAGGCCACGTGCTTCTCTTGTCACATCACCTCGTCTTCCTCTGATGTCCCCCTCTCCCTCTCATAGCGACCCTGTGATTACATTTCCCCACATTTAAGACCCTTTATGGAATCACATCTTAAAAATCCCTTTTGGTATAAGGTAACATTCGTGGGTTCCAGGAATGAGGACCTGGTATCTTTGGGCAGGGGGGACATTACTCAGCCAAGCTCATCATCGAATCTGAAAAGTCTCCCTTTTACACGGCGAAAGTGACACTCAGAGACATTGTGCAAACAGCCCCTGGTGACAGAGGTAAGCCATGGCCCGGTGGGGTTCCAGCCCAGCTCAGCCTCACCCCAGGCCTGAGAATCAATCTCTCTCTGTCTCTGTCTCCCTCCCCCTCTATCTCTCTGTCTCTCTCTCTATCTCTCTGTCTCTCTCTCTCTCTCTCCCCTACCACTGTCTTCCATCAGGGTGATGGTAATTATGAGTAATCTTGCATTTTGACGACTTCCGTGGGGTTAAGCCCATAACGATGACACTTTGGGCAAAGAGCAGTGCATTAATGTGTTGGAAGAGTCAGCCCTTGACCCGAAAATGCTCAGGAAAACCAGACAGTTGCAGCAAAGTCATACGAAAGTGGAAAAATGAGGAAAACAACAAAAACAGCATTTGAGAAAATGTAGTTTGCAGGAAAAGCGTGTCGGCTGCCATAACAGAGTCCCACGGACCAGGAGGCTTAAACCACAGACATTTATCCCCTCCCATCCTGGAGGCTGGAAGTCCCAGATCCAGGTGTCTCAGGGCTGGTTCCTCCCGAGGCCTCTCTCCTGGGCGTGTAGACCTGTGTCCTCACGGGGTCGTCCCTCTGTGGGTGTCTGTGTCCTCATCTCCTCTGCTTATAGGGACACCAGTCCTACTGGATTAACAACCTCATTTTAATGTAAATACCTCCGTAAAGACAGCCACAAGGACGGTTAGGGTTTCAGCATATGAATTTGGGGAAAGACACAAACGAGCCCGTAACACTCATCTAGCAAAACTCCCCGGGGATCCTGCTACCTTCCGGCAGCTGTGATATTTGCCGACCATGGTTGATGCCTCTCTGAGGCTGCAAACACCCGGTCGCAGAGATGACAAGGTTATATGATGGTAATGGTGCATTTTGATCCGTGCCGTAGCGGAAGTCTGGGCTGAGTGCCATGGAACTCCAGGCAGACCAACCTGGAAGTCTCTCTGCCACAGACACACGGTGCAGGGACCCGAGTGGGGCTGGGGAGGGGCTTCTCAGGGGCTGGGAGCTCTGAAGACTCAGAGAGGAGGCTCCAGAGGAACTGGCAAGAAACCGCCTGTTCTGCTCCGGGTGGAGGAAACGGCATGCAGGGTAGGGCAGGCTTGCACACGTGAGCACGCACACGCTCACACACATAAACGCACACGTTCATGCCCCAGGGTGGAAAACTCTGCAGCACGCTTCACATCCCAGAACCTTCCATGCATGAGTTGGAGATGTGACCTGAGCCCTCCTCCTTCCTTACCGGGCTTCCCTCCCTCGGTCTGTCAGTGCCACGCCCCTGACTTCCAGCCCCTGCCTCTGTCCCTGGGGAACCCGCTGTGAGACAATACACGTCCTAATGCTCACACAAGTCCTGGCAGGTGGGTAACACTACGGTCACTGTCCCAGACACTCTGT
>CM052457.1:768462-795331 GCA_028533085.1 Varecia variegata | reverse complement strand
TCCATATTGCTTTCCATAGGGGCTGTACTAGTTTACAGTCCCACCAGCAGTGTAAGAGAGTTCCTGTCTCTCCACATCCACGCCAACATGTATTGATTTGGGACTTTTTGATAAAGGCCATTCTCACTGGAGTTAAGTGATATCTCATTGTGGTTTTGATTTGCATTTCCCTGATGATTAGAGATGTTGAACATTTTTTTCATATGTTTCTTGGCTATTAGTGTGTCTTCTTTTGAAGTTTCTGTTCATGTCCTTTGCCCACTTTTTGACAGGGTTGTTTGATTTTTTCTTACTGATTTTCCTGAGTTCTAAATAGATTCTAGTTATCAGCCCTTTATCCGATGTGTAGCATGCGAAAATCTTTTCCCATTCTGTAGGTTGTCTGTTTGCTCTCGTGACAGTTTCTTTGGCTGTGCAGAAGCTTTTTAATTTAATCAGGTCCCATTCATTTATTTTTGTTGTTGCTGTGATTGCCTTTGGGGTCTTCATAAATTCTTTGCCTAGGCCAATGCCTTCAGATGGTTTTGAATGCGCATTCCTCTTAACACAAATATACTGTATATCTCTATGTATTATATATACACACATAAATAACTCATAAGTAAATATATAATAAAATATATAATACAGAAATATATACAAATACCCACATAAAATATATAATATAAATATAATCATATTATATAACATAATTATATTATATGTAATATAATATATAATTATATTACATATGATATAAAATATAATTATATTACACATATAATATATGTAATATAGTATGATTATGTTACATATAAATATATAATTACATCATATGATTAATATATAATTATATAAAATTAATATATAATATGCGCATATATTTTATATGTATATATTCTGTATAATTATATATTATAATAAGTAACATTATTTACAAATTCACTTATAGATTTACTTATAATTTATTCACTAATTATATAATATGTGCATATACTTTATATGTTTATGTTCTGTATAATATATTGTAATAAAAATATATTTATTATTTGCAAATTAACTTATAGATTTATTTATAAATTATTCACTAATTAACATATATGCATATGATTTATATGTAAATATTCTGTATAATTATGTATTGTCGTAAGTTCAATATTTATCATTTACAAATTTACTTATAGATTTATTTATAAATTATTCACTGTGAATAATTTATAATAAATGATATTCTTTACTGTTACATTTATATACTATTATATATTTATATATTATTTTTATGTATAAATATACATAAAATGTATGTGTATACGTTTTATTTTATATGTCATATATGATATACACATATCTAAATAATTTAAGTGTAATATGAATATATAAGACATATAATATAATATAAAAATGCGTAACTGTATAAAAAGAGACATATAAAATATGTCTGTATATATTTCTGCTGTGCATATGATACATAGTTACATTCCTGATTGTCATAGACGTTACTTTGTATCGTAACAATTCGGGGTGGGCTCACACATTTCTCCGTGTCCCCCACCTCCTTCAAAGCGCAGTCGCGACCCCGGGCGCCGTGTCGGCACCAACGGCAGCTGCGGCCGGGACCGGGCGGACGTGGCCGGTTTTCCCGCCCGGCTGTCAGGTGTTCCTGGAGCGAGATCGCGCAGGGCCGGGTGCGTGGCCCCGGTTAGGACAGGGGTGAGCCGCCTTCCGTGGGGTCCGCCCGTGCCTGGCCCCCAGCGCAGGTGAGATCTCCCGGGACTCCGGCGATGCCCGAGGAGGTTGCGGGGTTCACTGGGCTCGGCGACATGCGCGGGGACCCGGCGAGGGTCCTGGTGGCGCACGGTTGCATCTGTGTGATCTCACGTCCCGTAACCTCAGGCCGTGTGTCCTGACACCCCGTGCGGGTAAACACCACGCACCGACCAGGCCCCGGGGAAACGTCTGGCACCCGACGGGGACCTGAAATTGGTTTCGCCCCAGGGAAAAGAAAAAGGAACAAAACTTTTTTCTCTGCATGGGACAAAACTCATGTCACGATGGCCAACCAAGCCTCAGGTGACAAATGGTTCCGCCCTGTGTGTCTTCACCCCAAAGATGATGAAAGGAAATGTCCCGCACTCTGGGATAAAGATTTAAAAACCCCCCTTCTGTGCGCGGCCCAAATGCTGTTTTAGGGCCGGCTGCTTTAGCGGACACGGATGCTGCGTACGGACGCAGCCGCGCCTGATGACATTTGCGTTTCCTCCGTTTCCATCTGCGTTTCCTCCTTTTCCATCTGCGTTTCCTCCTTTTGCATCTGCGTTTCCTCCTTTTGCATCTGCGTTTCCTCCGTTTCCATCTGCGTTTCCTCCTTTTGCATCTGCGTTTCCTCCTTTTGCATCTGCGTTTCCTCCTTTTCCATCTGCGTTTCCTCCTTTTGCATCTGCGTTTCCTCCGTTTCCATCTGCGTTTCCTCCTTTTGCATCTGCGTTTCCTCCTTTTCCATCTGCGTTTCCTCCTTTTCCATCTGCAATGCTGAGTTCTACCTGTCATCGTGGCTGGGCCACAGTGCCCAGATATGTGGCCGAAACCGTAGCCTGGATGTTGTCGTGCAGGTACCTCATAGGTGAGATGAATATTTCAATCAGTGGGCTTTCCTAAGGCAGGTGAGCTTACACGAGGTGGGTGGGCCTTGTCCAATCAGGTGAAGAATTGAAGAGCGAAAGTTTGCTCTCCAAGCAGGGATTTCTCCAACTCGAGCTGCAACATGTACTCTTTCTGGGCAGGCTGCCTGTCCTAAAAATTCCACACTCTCCAGTCTACGTAATTGTGTGAGCCAGTTTCTTACAATCTGTCGCCCGCTCATTCATTCATTCATTGTCTCTCTCTCTCTCTCTCTCTCTCTCTCTCAGCATCCTACCGCTCTTTTCTCTGGAGAATCCTGACTAATACACCATTCTAAACACCTGCGTACCTGAGGTCTGGCAAAGTCGTCTAAGGGGCTTGGGGACGCCTTTGACTAAATAACCAGGTGTTGGCCAGGAGTGGTGGCTCACGCCTGTAATCCCAGCACTCTGGGAGACCAAGGTGGGAGGATGGCTTGAGGTCAGAAGTTCGAGACCAGCCTGAGCAAGAGTGAGACCTCGTCTGCACTAAAATAGAAAAATTAGCAAGGTGTCCTGGTGCACACCTGTAGTCCCAGCTCCTCGGGAGGCTGAGGCAGGAGGATCGCTTGAGCCCAGGAGTTGGAGGTTGCAGTGAGCTGTGATGATACCACTGCCCTCTACCCATGGGGATGGAGCAAGGCCCTGTCTCAAACATAAATAAATAAGTAAATACATAACCAGGCAAGCACCAAGGTGGAGTGAGTAGCATGGAGCTTGGCATCTGGAAGGCTCTATGGGACCAAAGAAGGTCATTTGGATCAATTAATAGCAATAGCGCCAGGAACAGGCATGAGTCTCCAGAAAGGGCCACAGCTGCGGCATGAGGACATTGGGACAGGAGGGGAGGAAACAGAGCGGGGCGGCTCCTCCACACAGGGTGCCTGAAGCTCCCTCCGCCTTTGTCCTGCAGCTCTGGGGGTAGCTCCCCCTTTCCTGCAGCTCTGGGGGTTGTGCCCCCTTTCCTGCAGCTCTGGGGGTAGCGCCCCCTCGCCCCCCAGACGGCAATGGAAGAGCGTTGTTGGCTGGAGGAATGAATGCCTCAACTCTCTGTTTCAGAGCCCAGCTGGGAAGGCTGAGTAGAGAGTTGGGGGGATTTTCTTCTTTCTGTTTAACCGTGGAGTGATGGCGACACCACGCCCTTATGGGGTCCGCTAAGGCCGAGGGCAGGGAGGAAGGGGGAGGTCGGGGTGCTAAAGGCGCCGGGATCTCAGCCCCTGAGCCCTGCGAGGATAAAGACCACGCCAGGTGGACGTTACCAGGCGGTTTGCGCGCAGGACGCACGGCCAGCTCAGGGCGCAAGGCGCACGGCGCACGGCGCGCATCGGTGATGCCTCAGTCTCTGTCTCTCGCCCCAGACACTGGCTGGAGGGTTGGGGCAGGCGGACGGCTGTGGTGGCTTCCCTGCCCTCTGTAATGAACTTGCCTTTTGGGCATGAAAAGAATTCGGACCGTCCGTCTGGTCGCCCGCTCTCCCGTTCGTGGCCGGCAGAGAGCTGCAGGCATTGGCGCCCTTGTTCCTCCATTTCCCTGTCCTGGCGGGCGATCTTCCGCAAGTTCATCCTGGTGGGTGGCCGGGAGGAGTTGGTAAAGAGATCATACCACCAGTCTGTAATCACACAGTGTCATTTTCTAACCTTAGAACTGCGCTGTGACTCCAGCCTGTGTTGCATAAGGTAAAGGGAACACAGAGGGAAACTGAGGCTGTCCCACCTGGGCCCAGCGTTAGGGATGGGCACAGTCATGGGAGGCGGGGGTATAGTGCCTTTATTTAAAATGTTTATATTTTATGGAATTTTTGCATTCATTTTGATTTTTAAAAAAATACTGCAGTAGATAATAGTTCTCTTTCTGCTTTTTTTTTTTTTTTTTTGGCATTCCGTTAAATTTTGCAACTGAGGCAAGAGCCTCACTCACCTAACCTTAAGCCCCGCCATGCCTAGCAGTGGGCCTCTCACTGTCCCTGGGCACACGTGGGATGCTGACACCGCATGGCCCGGTGTGTGTGAGGATGAAGACGGATCTGTGTAATGTGCCCGGCACAATGTCTGGCCACCAAAGAAACATAGTTCTCGGTGCCGTGTTTAGAGCAACTGTTAGTACAAATGAAAGTAGCAGAGGAAGGTGGGCGCTGAGGGTTCTGTGCAGCCCTGGGACGGAAGATGAGAAAAATCAGTCCCTCAGCTGCAAGTCACAGAGAAAAAACACTCTAGGGACGGATCTGTCCCCTTCCTCTGGCTACCCTCCCCACCCCAGAAGGTGCAAGGGAGAAGTCATGAGAGATACCAGGGTGGTCTCGGCTGGCCTCGGAGCGAGGACAGGGCATCCAGTCTCCGGGGCTGAGGCAGGAGGCGTTGGCTCGCTCATGTGTAAGCACAGTGGCAGAAATGCCACGGGTAGGTGGCATGGGTTAAGGAGAACTTCCCGGGCTGTTAAGACGGACTGTCAGGGCTGATGACAGAGCAGCCAGAGAGCCTGAAATGCCAGCTCCTTTTTCTGCTCAAGCGGCGTGCCGGGATCCCACCCTCCCACGCTCAGATTTGCCGCTCCCCCGGTTCTTGCTAAAGGCTCTTGGCAGGAGCCCCGTGGGGCCTGCCTGTCTCCGTGAGCTCGGAGAAGCAGGCTGGAGGCGGCTCTCCAAGGCCGGAGAAATGCAGCTGTCTGCAGGAGCGTGTCCTCCTCGGACCCTGTCTGCACACGATCAGAAGGACCCGTGGCTTTGTGCGAGCCACGCTGTAGGGGCAGGACAATGAGCCTGTCTCAGTGAGGAATGTCTGGGCCCTGCAAACGCGTGTCACAAAACACACACCTGCCTCCTACTGCACCAGATGCTAATGAAAAGGGAGGTTTTGAGATCGGTGACACATTCTCTAGGATAAACATGTGAAATCCTTTATAAGGGCCTTGCCGCAGCCGGATCGTGGATTGGGGCTTTTCATTTTTTTTTTTTTTTCCTGGTTCTCAAATCTTGACTTAAAATCTTGAGCTTCTGAGGCTGCAAGTGAGGCGTGAGTATAGTAGGATGAGGCTTGGGGAGTTCTCTACAAACTGTGGGTATTGTCATGGCTCAGGGGACCTCTTGTTCTAAACACTCTAATTCTTTACATCTTAATAAGATCACATGTCATTCCCCCCAGCTTTCTCTTTGGTGGCTGAGATAATAGTGGAGCCACTGAAACCAGAATGAACACATGTGTTTGTGTGTAGCATTTGCTCACTGCTTGCAAAGCCTGGACAAGGGTCTGTCTTCGGAGAACAGTCTCTCTTTTCTTTCTCTCCTCTTCTTCCTCCTCCCCGGCTCTCTCTCTGCTGTGTCCACTGCAGGTCAGCTTCGCCAGTGTCCACCCTTAAGACCTGAAGCCTCTGGTATTCTGAATTTCACAGAGTTTTGCATAAATCAGTCTCCCTGCTTTTTTGTTATGCGTGAACCCAAAGGCTAGAAACTGCATGTCTTAGTCTGGGCTGCTAGGACAAGACACCACAGAGTAGGTGGCTTAGACAGTTGTGCTATTTTACTTTACTTTTATAGAGATTATGAGCTTTGTAAGTTTTTTTTTTTTTTGCTTTAAAGAGTCAAGTAACTTAAATATGAATGCAAGAAAATATATGTCTGTATATATATTTTATATATATGTACACCAACACATACTCACACACCATGTGCTATTTTAATTGACTTCTATATAGATTATGAGCTTTGCAAGTCTTTTTTGTCTTTAAAAGTCAAGTAACTTGACTATGAATAAAAGAAAAAATATGTGTGTGTATATATATATTATATATATATATGTACACACTGACGCACACAGTATTTCTACTTTTTAAAAATTCTTTCCTGTAGATCTCATACATTTTACTTTAACCAAATGAACTGCCTTTAAAATTTCTTGCAATGTGACTTTGCCATTTTGCAAATTCTCTCGGGTTCTGCCTTTATTGAAAATATGCATATTTTGCATTCACTTTTCAAAACTATTTTGGAGAGCTGTAGAATTCTAGGTGGACAGGTTTTTTTTTTTTTTTTTTTATTCCGTTGTCTTTTGGACATTGTTCCTTGTGAGAAGTAAGCATTGCTTTTATGCATTCCTGTTTTTGTTCTGTTCTATGAGATGACTTTTTAAAAATTTCTAGCCATTTTTTTAATTTTTAGACATGGTTTCTACCAGTCTGACTATGTGGTTTTCTTTGCATATATCCTTCGCTGGACTTGCTGAGCTATCCAAATATAAGTACCTGCTTTTGCTCACGATTGAGATTTTGTCAGATAGTATTTGTTTTGTTTGTTTCTGTTACATTCTCTCTCATTTCTGTTCATTAAAAAAACTTTTCTCCATTCTTAAGGTTGAATAGTTTCTATTGGCCTTGATTCAAGCTCACAGATCTTTTTTTTCTGTTTTTTTTAAAAAATCTGCTATTACTTCGAGCAATACATTTTTGATTTCAGATATTGTATTTTTTAGTTCTAAAATTGTATTTTGTTCTTTTTAGTTTTAATATTTTTTTTTCTCAAATACTCCATTTCTTTGCCAGGATTATTAATCTTTTCACGTAGATCCTTTAAAATGTTGAATATGGTTATTTGAAAGTCATTTTCTGCTAAGCCCAATGTCAAGGCTGCCTCTTGGTCTGTTTGTATTAGCTGTTTTTTCCCTCTGCATTGAGAATTCAATCATGCTCTTTCTCCACACATGTATACATTTTTTTGCTTGTTTGCTCATTCTATGATATACTGAAACCATAGAATATATAGTATAGATCTTGTACTATCATATCTCCTTCTGAAGAGGGGTTTTGTTGCAGGAGGAAGCTACAGATTATTTAATCTTGTGGACACTTGGTTTTAGGCTTTGCTAGCATGGGTCGATTTTTGTGTCGCCCTTAGTTTTAGGATGTATTTTTTTTAGATATTATCCCTAAGGCCTGACTCTTTGGGGGGTCTCCAAGAAAAGCCTGAAATGTTTATCAACCTTGTGTCATGCGGCAGGACAAGACTGCAAACCCCATTTCCCCAGCAGTGGGCAGCTGCCGAAATCTCTGCTGTTGTCTTCTAGCTGTCGGATCCACACATACAACTGAAGAGCCAGCCAAGATAGGAGAGGAGTTTTTTTCTGTAAACTTTGGTATTCAGTGGTGTCTTGGTCCATTTCTGTTGCTTATAGCACAATCTCTAACATGGAGTAATTTATAAAGGATAGGAATTTATTTTATTTTTTTTTTAGACAGAGTCTCACTCTGTCACCTGTGCTAGAGTGCAGTGGCATCATCATAGCTCACTGCAGCTTCTAAATCCTGGGCAAACTCCTGGTCTCCAGTGATCCTCCTGCCTCAGCCTCCTGAGTAGCTGGGACTACAGGTGCCACCACCATGCCTGGATAATTTTTCCATTTTTAGTAGAGACTTGGTCTCAGTCTTGCTCAGCCTGGTTTCAAACTACTGGCCTCAAGCGATCCTCCCGCCTCAGCCTCCCAGAGTGCTGGGATTACAGGTATCAGCCACTGCGCCTAGCCAGGGATTGAGTTTCAACCTGAGTTTTGGAGGGGACAGATATTCAAACCACAGCACATGGTTCCTTCCTTTTCAGAGTTTATCTCCTCATTTTCCACCCACTCTGAAAGCCCTGACGTCTAACTCTCATGATTCAACCCAGTGAGATCACATTTTCTGTGCACCCTCTCCCACGGTGCAGGGTGGACCAGTGTGGTGGCCCTTGGAGACCCAGCTTAATCCGTATCAACTTCACCTCTGGGATCCTTTTTTATAGCACCTCCTGCCTCCTCTGGCATCTGCCGGCACACTTCCTCTTCAGTGGCTTTGACAGGGGATTCTATATTTCGTCCAAAGTTTGTCCTTGTGATTGGTGGGATTGAATCTGACACAAGCAAACACTGACAGAGTTTGGTGCCTTCCTAAAAATCATTGACTCTCTTATGTTGTCTCTACTCCACCTACCGTCCCCCTGCGAAGATGGTATCTAAGCTTCCAAATCTCACTGCTATTTGGGGGCATGCACTTTCCCCCCTGTGTTGTCCCCATGCATGTGACATTAAACAGTAATACATTTGTAAAACATTTCTGCTGTTAATCTGCCTGTTGTCATTTGACTTCATAGATGCAGCTGTTGAACCTAGAAGGGTGGGGGAGATTCCTCTCTTGCATGTCACCGATGTCCTGACATCTCTCTCTCACTTTGATTTTGCTGGCTTTTATGGGGGGAGGTTTCTCTTCGATTTGTTCATGAGTGTTGGGATTTGAGTTGGAGGAGCTAGAAGATGGTGTCATTGTCCTGTCCGTATCCTGAAGCCATCGTGGGATGCCACCTGCAGACAGTTTCCATGTGCCTCTGGGCTGTGGGTTCCCGCGTCCCCCAAGGGCGAGCTCTGGCTGAGGGGGGCGGCTGGGAGTTAATGCCGTTGAGTTAAAACCCATGAGAGGTGGGAGGTTCAGAAGCAAGGACCCAGCTTCCTCGTCCCGCAGTGGGACAGCTTGGAGCATGTTCTGCCATCTCAGAAAGTCCCCAGAGGCACCAAGCCCCAGCTGCGCCCCCAGACACTCCTCATTAAAACCCTCCGTTGTTGTCTCTCTGTTCCCTGCCTGCCTCCAACCATGCATCCCGGGGCTGCCTCGGAAGAAATTTCTGTCCACATAGCCCCCTTCTCAGCATCTTCTTTGGGGAGGGGAAGGAGAGACCTACATTAAGAGAGTGGCTCAGTTTGGGGTGAAGTCCTACTTCTCTACTTCTTCTTGGCAGCTCTCTTAGGTCCACAGTTGAGTCAGGTCTCTGAGGGCGGCTCCAGGCTTTTGTGTTTGGGGGAAACTGCAGACTCAGACACTGACCCCAGTGGCTCAGCCCAGGTCCTTGTCACCACGTGTGTGTCCTCACGCCTCCTATACACCGTGGCTCTCCATTTGGGTGGAAACCTGTGGCCTTCTGATTTCAAGATTGTTCTTTTTTTAGCACCAAAGGAGGCAAGAAAAGCTTCAACTTTCTCTGCCTCACCCATTTTAATGAAAGGATTTGTTCTGTAAAATTTGGATTCAGTCAAAAGGCTGCACTTGAGGCCCTAGAAGGCCACATGTGGCCTTAAGGCTGCAGGTTCCCCACCCCTAGTGGAGACATCGATCTCATGTTTGGTTATGGAAACGCATGTGAGATATCTAACTCTAAAAAGTAATGGTCCCCAAATTAGCCCCAAATTTTCCTGCTGTTTCTTGCATCTGAATGGAATGGTCCTTCCATGCATGAACTCACAGTATGGTCTCGTCATAAGCAGATTCTTGGTTATAGAACATTTAACTCTGTCATCTCAATCCACAAAGTCTTGAGGAGTTCTCTGTCTGTCGTGGGGAGAATTTGTCCAATACCTTTTTTCAAAGGATAAAGAAAAAAAAAAAAGCTATGGTGAAGGTGTCAGCTGTGGATGCTGAGAGACAGCTCTATTTTATACCCAACGATCCATGCATTTTTCTTCTCTGGCCACACATCCGTGGCTCCCTAGCAGTAATCACGCCATGCAATTAGCTTTCCTTCTCCTAGGCTCTTGGTAAAATCCAGGGCAGATCTTTTCATCCTAATGAAATGGATTACAAAGGACCCTTTGATGTTTGTATTTCAGCCACCTTCCAGGGGAGAAAATTCGCAGTGAGGAAAAAAAAAAGGCAAAAATAGTTTTATCTTTCAGGGTTCCTTTCACATGTCACAAAAACTTACCTGCAGGGAGACCAGGTGGATGCAATTAAAGAGCTTTTTGTTATCAGTTGAATATTTCTGTTGTAAAAAATAATAATCATAAACTGCTTATATTGGACTGATTTATCAGTTCACTAAGCCCAAAACACCTTTGTTCCTCAGAGCATGCTTTTCCATAAGTTCTTAGTTAGCCTGGATTTTAGCTGGCACGTGATTGCACCTGGAGAACATCTCCCTGATCCTGGTGATGTTCCAGGACTGGGCTGCCCCATCACTCCGGGTCCTGGTCAGACACAAGCCACAGACACAAGCCGTATGATTCAAGTGATCTGCTGAGCAAATTGGTGGCCTGAAGACATGACTCAACTTTTGCCTTGCAGGGCTGTAGGTCCTGCTCATAATTTAGTGTCTTATTGTCACAAAGAATCTGTTTTGTCAGTCTTGTGATCTCTGATTTAACATTAATGTCGGCCAATTGTTGTGTCAATTCCAAACTGGAGGGGGTGTAATGAGGTGTGTCCAACCTCTGTACCCTTCATGCCCAGGAGCTCAGTTTTAAGGTTTTTCTGGGGTCCCCTTAGCCAAAAGGGGGTCTGTACAGTCAGCTGGGAGCTTAGGATTTTATTTTTAGTTTGTAATAGGATGAAAGTGCCCCTTTGTGCAAAAATACTTAGTTCCACTGCTTTTTCTACCTTGCGTTCCTTGGTGCAATGATTTGCCTAATTATTCTCACCTGTATCAAGGACATGCAGTCCTGTTGTTCTTGCGTTTCCCAAGCAGTCTGTGCAGAGGGGTCTGGAAGCACAATGGACATAATGAGAGAAATGACCCAATGAGGTTTCCCAAGATGTGTTCCCTGGGTGTGCTGTGGAGATGACCACATTTAAGTCTATGAGGCAAGGTTGGGATGGTAGCTGAATATTGCTGGAACTCTTAAGTGTTCCATGTTTAAAGTATCCCTCTGACAGATCCAGGGTCAGGCCAATGAGATGAAAATTGTCTGATTTGGAGGGATCAGATGAATCAGCTCACAACAAGATGCTTTTATACCCTTTGTGTTGAAGATCTCAGTGACACATGCTTTCTTTTGAAAGGTTGAAAGGACATGGTGGGTATAGGGAAGAAGTTCCTAGGGCCAGCCACCAGGGGGCAGGTGTTGTTTGGGCGCCATGGCGATGACTCCTGGTGGTAGGGCCTGACGTTGTGAGAGCTAGGGAGAAGGGAGGATGCAGAGGATGGATTGGAAGGACACAAGGACAGTCCTAAGCATTACCTACCCTGTAGTTTTGTCCCTCATCAGTCTCAGTTGCTGACTCCCTTTGTGGAAAGAACAACCCAGATGTAGGAGGCGCCTGGATTTTGCAGTTCAGAGTGCCTTGGGAAACTGGAGGCAGAGCTTATTCTTGTTAATAACTAAAATAATAACAGCAGTAGTTGACATTTACCCAGCTCTTGCAGTGTCTAAGGGGCTATCCCAAGAGCTTCCTTTATGTGCATTGCCTCATTTCATCTGGCAGCCTCTTCATCATGGGTACGCGGTTATTATCCAAAGTTGCAAGCACATGAACAGAGACCTAGAGAGCTTCCTTACGATCTGTGCACCCAGAAAACTCATGACAGAGCTGGATTTCCAGCTTTGATCTGCTAGGCTGAGAGCTTATAACCACAGGGCTTCTTCCCACTTAAAGGCAGCCTAGAAATTTCCCCTGGACTACAAGGTGAGCATAGCTGGGGCTCCTGGTAATCTTGATCCTGATTTGTTGATGGTAATCAAACACACATCTAGCTGAGGTGCCCTCGGTGCTGTTGTTTCCAGATGTAGCTTTAATGCTGGTTGTGGGGTCAGCTTTTCAACTGTGTTTTTGCAGCCCTTGGAATAAACTGCATTGTAGGAGGCATTGAGTCACTACCTCCCAGGCAGGCAGCAAAGACCTTCAGAGCTGCTCTGGGGAGCGCAGACAGCTCGACTGAGTTTGTTTACCTTCTGGAAATGTCAGACTTGGAGGTTCATCACATTTGTCAGAGGGAGCTACGTGTCTCTGTTAGACTTCGCCTCATCCCAGCATGTAGCTATGCTTCTCTTCTCTGCCCCTGAAGGTCTCAGAAAGCCAGGCTCTGGTACAAGTGTTGCCCCTTAATTTCAGCAGGCAGGCTGTTCCTCTTTTTCAGGGAATGACCTGGGTTTCAGAAAAGTGTCAACTTACGCTGCCAAGGAAGAATTTGAGCTTAGCCAAATTTTAAGGTCATAGCAGATGCAAGCCCCAAATTTAGTTCCAAATCATATTTTAATTATGACTTCAGGCAAATGTAACACATTGAAATATGTGACAAGTATAAATTTAGTCACAGCATCTACATTGGGAAGTGACTTTTCCTGTGGCATTTTTCTATGAGATGTGTGGGGGGGGGGGAGGTGCAATTCCCAAACTTGTGTCAAAATACCCTACGTAACAACACAGAATTAATCAACTTCAGTGCTAGATTTGTTTTGTTCTGTTTTTACTACAAAGCATAGCAGACACTACTTTTGATGCAAGAGTAGTATATGCTCCTTTTGAGACTGTAAGAGGGAAACCATAAGCTCATAAAACAGACCTTGATTGGCATTGAGTGCTGGGTGGGCAGGGCAAACAGGGAAACTAATGAGTTTCTATCCTGCATCTGTCCTTGTTCTGCTGCCTGTAAGCCTGGCTCATCTGTTTTTTTCCCCCACGTGGATACAGTACAGAATGCACAATTCATCACCACAGGTACCGGATGGAACTCTAGGTTGTTGTAAGAGCACCCCTCCTGGGTTATTTCCACACATGGAACCTACACAAATGCAGACCAGCCCCCAGCTGGAGCCCAAACATCACCAGCTTTCTAGAGAGCTTCACACACACACGTTGACCATCACTATCCCACCCCAACACTACTCTGATTTCTAACACTGCTAGTAATTTTGCCCATTTTTGTACTTTATATAAATAAATCATGGAGTGTGTGATATTTTGGGGGAGGGAAGGGAGCTCTGTGTTTTTTTTTTTTCTGCTCAATATTATATTTGTGGGATTCATTCACATCATTGTGTGTCATTGAAGCTTGTTCTTTGTTGTTGATGTTTGGCATTCTTCTCTTGTTTGAACTTATCCCAATTATTTATCTGCTGTACTGCTGATGGGAATTTTGGATGTTCCTTGGAGATACAGTAAATAAGGTAGCCATGAGTATTCTGGTCCATGCCCTTTGTTGCATATATGTAGATATTTCTATGGGGTCTCTCGTGAGGGGTGGAATTAGTACATCGTGGTGTGAAGGACTATTTTGAGAAGGATGTTGTAGAATCAGTGGTAAAAGGGAATGACTGATCACAAACCCCTTTGGACAAAGGAAGGGGGAGTGACGAGGACCTTCTATTGAGATAATAACACTGCCCCCAACACCAGCCGCACTAAACTGATGAGAGATTTGAAGAGAGGAGAAAGATCTGTTCAAGGTCACTGCACAGGAACATGAGACCTTTCCTCCCTCCCTGGATGTCATGTCTTCTCACAGAAGCTCAGATACTTTCTGAAGTAAAGGATCAGTGTTTGATTGAAATAGATTTTGACATGATTTGTGAGTTTTTGAAACTTCCCAGGGGCATTCATTGTCACAAAATTCTATCAGGGCCATCTTAAAGGAGCTGGTGGCTATAGTCATAAAATTGTGTAAGGCAACCCAGCAGGAGCTTGCAGAGGGTGGAACCAAGATGAAACCCACTGTGGCTCATCAGAACACTTGCTGTCTCAGTCTATTTTCTGTTGCTATAACCGAGTACCTGAGATTAGGTAATTCATAAAGGAAAAAAAATGTATTTCTTACGGTTCTGGAGACTGGGAAGTCCAAGGTTGAGCGGCTGCATCTGGGGAGGGCCTTTTCGTTGAGGGGCGGGGGGACTCTCTGCAGAATTCTGAGGTGCTGGTGCATGGCATCACATGGTGGGGGGGGTCAGGAAAGAGCATCAACCTGTTTTTATATAATAGGCCCACTCTTATGATAACTAACCCACTCCCCTGATAATCCATTAATCTATTAATCCACGAGTGGATTGATTCATTCATGAGGGCATAACCCTTATCACCCAATCACCTCTCAAGTATCCCACCTCGTTTCAACCTTGGGGACCAAGCCTCAACATGAGCTTTGGTGAGGACAACCCATATTCAAACCATAGCACTTACAAAAGGCTATGATGTTGAACTGGATTTAGGTGGTTTTATACACGCTCAAGGCTATAAGTCCATGATTTGACTCATCTCAACAAAGCTCTCAAAGTCCAGATGCTCCACTGAGCCCTGTCTCCCAGCGTAGGCGGCATTTACTGCATAGCTGCACACTGAAGTTGACAGCTGAACTTAGCTAGCAAAAGGAGAGGGAAGCAGGGCTTGGAGCCATATTAAGTTAGAATAATTTGTACAACTGAATTTTTTCTTAAAAGGTGGTATGTTAGTCTGACTCCTACAAAAGCCAACAGCAAGATGAGCAGGTTTATGTGAGAGGTAAGAGTTGTAGGAGACTTGTAGGAGAAGGCTGGGGGTGGCACACTCCAGGGAAAGAGGATGGGAAGCAGGCTGAGTAAGGCTGGGGGAGCTTGTCTGCTCATACTATAGATCTGACCATATAGCAGAGCTATAGACCACACTGCACATCTGATCACACTATAGACCTGACCACACAGCAGATTTGACCACACTGCAGAAAGCGAGGAAGACAGGGAAGGAAGAAAGGCTCTTGCATAAAACATTGGCATGGCTGCCAGAAATCTCAGATCTAAAGTTAGCAGTGGTGCTGCTACTCCCAGGAATGGGTCTGCCTTAGTATCCCTACTGAGTCAGTCCTGGGTGGGCGTGGGGCAGCCGTGGGCATATGGTCTCTGCAGCCAACATTCCCATGGATTTCAGAGCAGCAGTTCGAACCACCCATTAAACCCCCAGTGTCTGAGCTCTGAGAAGAGTCTCCCACACAGTAACATTTTTTTCTTTAAAATATAACCCTTTTTCTTCTTTTGCTAAAAAAATAACATTTTCCCCATATGCCTGACTTCAGTAACATGCACTTCATAGATAATTACAAATGGCCAGTGCATTCATGTAAAGATGATCACATGTGTCAGAAAAATCAGAGAAATACAAAATTTTAAAAGAGACCATAGTCGCCTGTAAGTTTGGCAAACATACAAAGAAAATCAATGATATGATTGTTTTCAAGGTGTTGGGAGAAAGAATTCTCTGTGAAGGGTGTAAATTGGTAAAGCCAATTCTGGATGACCAATTTACAAGTTTCTTTCATGAAATTAAAAATGCACAAATCTGTTGAACCAAGGATTCAATTTATAGGCGTCTAGCCTATAGCTCACAGGCACACAAGAGTTATGTAAAGGGAATCTACTGCAAGAAGCATCCACTTGCAAATCGTTGGAAACAGGTTGGAATCTCATTCAGAGGGTGATAGTTAAGGGTCAGGTCTGGTTTTTGGTTGCAACGGAAATAGATTCTAGTTGAGTGAAGGAATTTAATGGATGGGTGTTGTGCAGGTCAGAGAACTGGACAAATGTTGGTCAGGTCAGAGAAATGGACAGATCTTGGGCAGGTCAGAGAACTGGAGTGAGATAGGCAGGAACCCAGGGAAGTGGGTGTATAGGAAATGGACCAGCCATGCCCCAGAAATGCATAACCCAGTTAGTGCACAGCCCTGTTGCATCACCCCTGGACCCCAGAAATCCCATGTTGGAGGACTCATGCTCCTGCCATGAATGGTTACTAAACTCTTTCTGTGTTCTGGCATCACCCTCTCAGAATTCAAGGTCCTTGGTGGGGCATCTGTCTGGTCAGCTGTAAACCACATCCCCACACACTTTTTGGAATGGCACAAAGACAAGTATTTGTCTCCTTTGGTCTCTCTAACTTGGATCAAAGCCTGACCTCCCACTGGGACTCATTCCTGTGATAGTGGATCCCCTCCCCATAAAAGAGGCGCTCCAAGTCTGCAAACCAAAACAGGGGCAAATGCCCCTTATAGGCAAAATGAATTTTGGTGCCACTGTATGTTACAAGGTGATGTGGGTGGTCCAGAGAATCAAATAGGAACAGACTCAGAGAGATCCCCCCAGGAGAGATCACGAAGGAAGAAAAGGCAAGTTGCACAACAATTTTTATTTTACAATTGCATTAGGAAAAAAACTAGCTGTGTTTAATGAAAATATAGACAGATAACAGACAGGAAGGCTAATCCAAAAGCTATTAAGAGAGGTTTCCTGGAGGAAGAAGGAAAACTGGTCTGAGGGTGTGAAGGGGGGAACAGGCATAATTTGTCACAGTGATCCTATCATTTGAATCTTTCTAATGAGAATGTATTTATGGATGAGTCATCCAGATAGCAATAAAAATGATTTAAACCATTTTATCAAGTATGAATTAATATATATGGTAATGAGGGACTGAATATTCAAACAGATAACAGCTAGACCATCTATAAAAACAAAACTCTGACCCACAACCTGTAGGAATCTGACCAGAAAACCAACTCCTTATCTACAATAACCTGCCCAGGAAGCCAGCTGCTATGTATAGGTCAGACTTGCAGAAGTTCAGACCACTGTGCCTAGAAAACAGTCCAGGAAGCCAAACAATTGCTTCTGTAACAATTGGTCCAAAACAACCAAGACAGAAAAAAAAAAACCCACTAATTTTTGCCCTTGCTGTCAAATTAGAAACACAGAAAGCCAAATATTCTCTCTTATCCAATCCCATGGATGCCTTTTGCAGAGATGAGGATCTCACATGGAATGTTTGCATCTGGGCATCCACTAATAAGGATATTTCATGTCCTCTGTAGACTACCACCACCAAGGACCCCTGAGCTCACCTTCCACCCTCCATTTATTCCCTCTGTGATTTTGAGTAAGCAACATAATCTCTCTGGGTTCTCCTTTGTCATTTCCTCAAAGATACTGCCCTCCTCTTCCATATTACTCTCGAGTTTGCTATGTGAGTACGATGATTCAAGGGATAGACACTGCTTCACAAGCAGACACACATTGGCCGCCATATAGGAGAGAGACCGCCCTTCACTTCAGCAACATGGATGTTGGCTGTTGGGATGCTCAAAGTCAAATCAGTCTCATTCTCTCCTTCCTCTTCTGGTGTTGGGTGGATGGGCAGCCATGGAGGGGTGTAGAATGATTTTCTGGGGTATCAAATAAAAAGTATATGGACATAGATAAGGAGAGATGTTATTGGAAAAGACTTTTGCAAGAGGAAGATTGCTTGACTGTCAAATCTGTAAGCATCTCAAAGACTCAGGCAAAAACAAATTTCTTTTATAGGGAGGAGTATGTAAGGACAATTGGTCAGAAAGTGCTTTTCCTTGAGGTCAGTCACTTCTCGGGAGGGATCATTAAAGAGGGACTGTTCCATGTGCCAACGTGCAAGAGCCGGGGGTGCACAGGGGAGGATAGAAGCTTAACCCAAAGTTTGATCAACAAGCACTTTGTTCCCATTGATTATAGGGACATGCAGATGAGCTGAACATTTATGAGGCAAAGGGTGAGAATTGGGAAGGTCTGGCCTTGCTCTAGATGGAGGAATCCATCCACCAGTTTTATCTATGTCACACGGAGAGAGACAGTTCCTTGCAGTAAAACCATTTCTCAGGACACAAAAAGGTTGGAGGGGTTTTGAAGAGCTGAAAAACACCCCAAACACCACAAGATCTAGAAAAATAACATTTTAAAATTAACTAACTGCCTGACACTATCGTATTTTCCCGACAGTTTCTGGTGGCATGTTCTTTGATCTTATCTTTGTATGATGACAATTTTATACAATCTATATGAGGACTTGAACGATAATTCAGTCTTTCCTGTAGCACAACTGACCATAATTTATTTGTTATTGAGAGTATAGAAAAGTTTCTTTGAGGTTTCTAATTCCTTTCTTTCTTTTTTTATTTAGAGGCAGGGTCTCGCTCTGTTTGTTACCCAGACTAGAGTGCAGTGGCATCATGGTAGCTCACTGAAGCCTCCAACTCCTGGGCTCAAGCCATCCTCCTGCCTCAGCCTCCTGAGTAGCTGGGACTACAGGTGCACACCACCATGCCTGGCTAATTTAAAAAAAATTTTTTAGAGACAGGGTCTCACTATGTTGCCCAGACTGGTCTCCAACTTCTGGCCTGAAGCGATCCTTCCCCCTCAGCCTCCTAAAGTGCTGGGATTACAGGTGTGAGCCACTGCGCCTGGCCTGTAATTTCTTGTTGATAATATCCTGCACCTAAGACTGCTGTCACATATAAAAATATATTTCATAAAATTTCATTTTTTTTCCTCCCATAATAATCTATCTCAATCCACTTTGAGTTGACAGCACCCATTACCCAGCTGGTTCTCAATGTTCTCAGTGCAGTGGTATTTTGTATTGTACATTATATGTTGTCTACATTGATGTAGTCCTTTGTATTAAATCAGTTAGAAACAGAGGCCTTTTTGCAATGGGATTGTATGATGCACTTTCATTTGCCGCACGACCAAACACCCCAAGGGCCTATTTTATAACTTCTCTTTAAAAGTGATCTTTTCTCAAAGTGCATGACCCCCTTGGGTGTGACTGGAATGATTTTGGTTACAACTGATCTGCAAAATTGCTCAGAGCAATTTGATTTGACGTCACGGTTCACCTTTAACACTTTTCTTTCTTTCATCTTTTCACGTTACAAACGCTGAATGTATCCTCAGATTTTTTTTTTTTTTTTGGGTAAATAAGTGTCACATTGAGAAGAGAAGGCAGCTTCCAATTTGTAAATCAGAAATGTGTGATTTGTCTCTGGATGTAGTGACATGTTTCCAAATTGCATTTCCATGTTGCATTAAGTGGTCTGTTGCCAACACAATGTCCCAATAATTGGACGGTCAAGATGCCTGTGGCCATGCAGGGGAGTGTGTGGGTGACCCCATTACTGGGAAACTCTCCAATGTATCCCACCCTGCTGTCCCTGGGCTCTAATTTCTGCATGTCGTCTTGGGCCACCTCCCGCCAACACCCCAAGAACTCATCGGTGTGACTTTGCTCACGGCCACCTGAGTCTTATCCCCTCCACCACATCGATTTCTAGAGCTCTGAAGCAAGAACTAACAGCCGAGGGTCTCTGAGGATGAGTGGGATAAGGAGACCCACCTCTGTCACCGTTCCTAAACTGGAAAAGTGAAGGGGTTGCTAGAGATCAGGGCTGTACGCGGACGGCCACCGATTCTCTTCGTTTGCTCAGAAGTTAGACCTGATCCTATTTGAGGGGGCCCTTCCTCATGAGGCAGAAACCCCTGCCCCTACAGAAAGGCAAACAGGCACAAGCTGTTTCTTAACCTCCCTTGCAGCTAGAGCAAGGTCAGGAACTGTCCTGGGTTGAATGCCCCCATCCCCACCAAGAGATGCGTGAGTTCTGACCCCTGGACGTGTGCACGGAAACTTATTTGGGAATAGGGTCTTTGCAGGTGTGATTAAGTAAAGGATCTCCAGATGAGGAGATCGGTATCAGTCAGGGTTTTTCAAAGAAATTGAACCAATAGGAGTTATAGATCCACATCTGAGAGATTTAGTATAAGGTACCGGCTTATATAATTTTGGAAGCTGTCCTAAGATCTGCAGTTGGCAAGCTGGAGGCCTGGGGGAGCCGATGGCGTGAGTTCCAGTTGGGGAGTAGGAGAAGACCAATGTCCCCGCTCAAGCTGTCAGGGAGAGTGTGAATTCTCCCTCCTCCTTATTTTTGTTTTATCTGGGCCATCCATGGATTGGCTGAGGCCTACCCACACCGGGCAGATGGACCTTCTCTTCCCAGTCTGTGAGTTCAAATACTAATCTCACCCAGAAACACCCTCACAGATACATCCAGAGTAATGTTTAATCAACTATCCGAGCATGCCATAATCCAGTGAAGTTAACACATAACATTAACCATCACAAGACCATCCTGGATTAGGGAGGTCCATAAACCCAATGACAGGTGTCCTCCTAAGAGACAGCAGAGGAGACACAGACACAGAGGAGAAGCCACGTGGAGACGGAGGCAGAGGCTGGAGTGACGCGGCCACAAGCCCAGGGACGCCTGGAGCCCCCAGGATCTGGAAGAGGCAGGAAGGAGCCTCCCCTGGAGCCTGCGGAGGGAGCACGGCCCCGAGACGCCTGCCTCTCACACTCCTGGGCTCCGGGACTGGGGTAGGAAAAATATCTATTTGGGGTCACTGTTAGGGTACCCCAGACACTCACACCAGTCTGGACGCCTCCCCCAGGGCTGTCCCCAGCAGTGAGGATGAGTCCCAATCCTAGTAGCCACCGGCCAGGAGGAGCATTTCCATTGGAATTTCCGTTTTCTGAACCTCGAGGGAGAAGAATTTCCTATCCCTGGGGTCACGCGCGTGATTCCGTCCTTCTCTTTGGTCCGTGGCTCTGTGGTTTTGAATCACCCACTTGCACTTCAGCGACCACAGCTTACTGTGGAGTTATGAGGTCGTGATCCACGTGGGGACCTTGGCGGACGTTTTCTTACTGACCGCAGACTGGGATTCTCGGGCGTCCGTTCTCAGAGCCCGCTCGGAATCTAAAGATGAGAGTTTCTAAGCTCATTTCAGGTCTACGCCTCGCTCCGACCGGCCGGCCGGTGTAACATTCGCAGCAGAGATTCTGAACAGCAGAGATGGCCCAAGGCAAAAGCAAAAAACGCTTCCTCGCCTCCTTCTTTTTTTAGAACGAATAATTTTACACGAGGGCTGGGAAGGGCCTTGGCAGGCACCTTGTCTAATTCCTTTACAGCTGAGAAGTGCAAACTCGGAGATGTTCTCTGGTTAAACTCCCTGTCCTTGCAGGCACCCGCAAGGCTGAGGGCAGAATTTGTGATCTTCGACTCCCACCCGGGCAGACTCTTGGCACATTCTTAAAAATTTCTTTTGCAGACATTTCTGCTCCGGATCTTAACAGGGCTGGCATGCTGAGGAGCTCCTGGGCTGCAGGGCTCGGTCTCCGCGGGCCCTTCCCAGTTTCCCTCCTTTCCTGGCATTCGATGTGCTCTCAGCCTGATGTCGGTGTCCCCGGGCATGGGGCTCACTGTCCCTGCAGCCCTTGGGGTCAGGCTGCCTCCACACCCCTGCCAGGGTCCTCTCCTCCCCAGCCTAAGTTCCCCTGTCTTGTCACGTAACATTCAATCCTGCGCCAGGCAGGGAGGCTTTCCATGGCTCTGTTCTCCACATCACTGCAAATGCACACGCACACATGTGTGCACACACACACACATCTGCAAATACCTGCACGCCTGTGCGTGCTCATGTTTTCAGATACCTGCACACTCATGCACAGCGTGCACACTCTCTCACATACACACCCACGGACACCCGTGTTTTCATGGACTTGTGCACACACACACATGCACAAGTGTGCACATACACACCCATTTTCACGTGACTGCACACTCACACACATGCATGTTTTCAAGTACTTACACAAACGTGCGTATGTGCACATGCACACACACTGATGTAAGTGTAACACACATACACATGCACACACTTGTGTGCATGTTTTCACATGGATGCACACCATGTTTTCATGCATCCACATGATACCCATGCACACATGTATGTGGGTGTACAACTGTCCACTTACATATACACACACCCCCACAAGTGTCCATGCACACATTTTCACATGCTTACACACCCATGCATCGTGCATACACACGTGTACATGTGGCAACACACATGTATACACCCATAAGTATGTGTATATACATGTTCACATGGCTACTGCATGCACCCATGCACACACATGCATGTGTACACACTCACACCCACACAAGTCTTCCCATCTGTGCACACATGTGCGTGTGCACACTGACACCCACATGCATGTAGACAAATATGTATGCACGCCTGTACACACCCACACCTGCAGTCTGTTTGCCGAGCATCGTCTCTGGGTGGCTTTTCTGATGACAACAGTCATGGACTTGACAGCTGCTCCGGAAGCTTGTGCAGTCCTGCCCAGACCAGGGATGGGGATGCCCATGTGCGAGTCACATCCACACAGCACGGATCTGATCAGAGGGTGGCCAGGTGCGGCGTCTCATCCGTCTGCCTTTCCGCTGGGAGTCAGGTGGGTGTTCTGGGTGAACCAAGCTATGGGCCGCTCTCGCCGGGTCCCCTGCTGTGAAAGTCAAGCTGGCTCATGTCCAAAGACGCTTAATTAGGCCTCACCCAGGAAATCCTATGTGCACAGAGGTTCCCAGACTTCCTTGGTTCATGGTACCCTGTGTGCTTCGATTATTTTTCTCACAGCTCCTGTCGGACGAGAGAAAGAACTAACACTTCAGTTTATCAATGAGAGAGGTCCCCAAACAATAGGACTGTGCCTGACAGATTTTGCTGTGTTTCCCTTAACACTGAAAACAATCCACAGCACCCCTGGGGGGGCGGGTCCCTGTGCCACCCCAGGGTGCCTCGGCACACAGTTTGGGGACCACAGGTTTAGGACGTCCCCCTGGTGTGTTTGTACCAGCAGGGCCACGGACGGGTGTCATATATTTCCTGCCTTATGTTATGAGTCCCTAGCGGGCCTGGTTTAGAGCCCCCATGAATTCACAGAGTTGTTGAACAGGTGTCAGTATGTGTCTCTGGGTGTCTTTTTTGTTTCTTTTAATACCAGTAGCACAATTAATGAAATCAAGGCAGCGTTATTTCAAGTATGATAAATAGTCAGAGTAGGCCGGGCGTGGTGGCTCACGCCTGTAATCCTAGCACTTGGGAGGCCGAGGAGGGAGGATCGTTTGAGCTCAGAAGTTCAAGACCAGCCTGAGCAAGAGCAAGACCCCGTCTCTACTAAAAATAGGAAGAAATTAGCTGGACAACTGAAAATATATAGAAAAGATTAGCCGGGCATGGTGGCGCATCCCTGTAGTCCCAGCTACTCGGGAGGCTGAGGCAGGAGGATCGCTTGAGCCCAGGAGTTTGAGGTTGCTGTGAGCTATGATGATGCCACGGCACTCTAGCCCAGGCAACAGAGCAAGACTCTGTCTTTAAAAAACAAAACAAAACAAAACAAACCCCAAAGCACTCATCCCATGACTCCATCCAACCAGAAGCAGGTGAGGCGGCGAAATCCACCCACGTGCCTGGAAGAAGGAAACACAACTGAGCCTTCTCGTGGCATCATCCGGCCAATGGAGTGAGACGAAGGCTAACCTTGTGCCTCCATATGGGGACTGCTATTATAGCTGCAATTGTTGTTATCATTGTTGTTCCCCAGAGGACGTCACTGAGGATGATAACGCAAGTCACCAAAAATTACCGTAAGCAAAAGCCGTTTGGTATTTGAAGAAGGTGAACTGCAAATCATTGCAGTTAAACATATGATGAGGTGGTGGTGATCTCTCATTGATTTATCGAGCAGAATTAAAACAGTGTGTTTTACCCTAAACCCAGGGCATGTAAACAAGCAACTCTGTCATACCCAAAGTGTTAACTGAATTCAATCTGCATTTTCTCTTCTCATCAGCTCCCACGCTAATAGCATTGAACTGATTTGCTATCCGCTAAACATTTGGTAACTTCTCAAGTTTACTCTCCTCTCGTGTCCTTCCACATGCTAACTTAGAGAAGCACCAAACACACATGATCATACATACTCTCTCTCTTGCACACACACACATGCATGCTCTCTCTCACACATGCCCATGCATTCTCTTTTGCACATACATGCACATGCATGCTCTCTCTTGAAAATACAAGAGAATGAGAAAATACAATAGAATGGACTTGCATGCTCATTCTATTTCACACACGTGTGTATGCATGCTCTCTCGCACACACGTGCCCATGCATTCTCTCTCTTGCACATACATGCACATGCATGCTGTCTCTTGCAAATACATGCACATGCATGCTCTCTCTTGAACATACATGCACATGCATGCTCTCTCTTGAACATACATGCACATGCATGCTCACTCCATTGCACATACATGCACACACATGCTCTCTCTCTCTTGCACACACATGCTCATACAGTCACCTTCCCACCTTGGTATCTGCTTTCTAACTTCTTTACAAACACTTTACCATTGCCCCTCTTGTTAAATAACTGAGCTACTTAAAATAACTTTGAAGACTGAGTGACTTAAGGTCTTAACCAGAACCCTTAAAATAACCATAAGCCGTCATTACCCACCACTGCTGCACAATCGCCAAAGCTAATCCACGGTTATTAAATGCACTGGTTGTTTAACAGAAAGAAAGAAAGAACAAAACAATCTCAAAATAGGCTCACCGCAGGGGGCGACAGCTTCTGGCTTGGTGCTATTTTGAGATGTCATGTGTGTGGGGTGGGGTGGGTCACTCCTCAGATTTCAATTCACGTGTTGGTGTAATCAGGTACTTTTGCAGGTAAGAAAGAGGCTCACGGGGCACCCCAAGATGGGAGGTTACTGTGGGTACCGTGGGTCCCATGGTGCAGCCAGGACACGTGCCCTTCTGTCAGCCGTGCGAGGCGTTTCTGCATTTCTGTCCGCAGTGTTAGGTGGTGGGACAGTTTTTAGCCCGGCTGCCGATGGAGCGGCGGTTTCTCAGGTCAGTCTGCTGAGCCGTGGGGGAGGAAGTCCAGCTGCAGAGAGAGAAATCAGACACACTCCCAAAATGTTTGAACCCACGTGGTGGAAAAGATGGGGCAGCTCACTCGCTGGTGGACATAGGGAAGTCACTTCCCGGCTTCATGACTCAGTTTCCCCATCTGTAAAGTGGGCGTGACGGTGACTCCTAGCACCTTGGGCTGTTGAGGGGATTCAATGAGCTGGCACATGTGAAATGGTTGGAACGGTGCCTCAGTGGGTCTGGTTTGGTGCCAACGGTTCTCATGAGGGAGTGACGTGTTTGTCATGTGAACCCTCCAAGTGGCAGATGAGCCACGGGGGACCAGGCACTGGGCTTTTCCACAAAACCACAGCACAGGTGCATGGTTTAGCTGTTTCTCTGGACGTGAGGCATTGATGTTCACATAAAAGTCAGGGGGTCCTTTTGGGGTCCCGTGGGGTGAGGGAGGCAGCGGGAAGTGGGGGCCCCCACACCCGTACAGCACAATCCTCAGGGCTGAAGGAAAGATTAAAAGGCCCTTAGTCACAGGATTTAGCACTTCTATGCTCATTTTATCCGGATGTTTGCACTGAGATGTAAATTTAGAAGCCCCAAAATGACAGCCATTCTCTAAAATCTCTCATTTTTTTCCCTCTTACATCTGTGAGCAGAAGTTCTCTGAAAAGGAATTGGGAAGAGAGAGAGTTTGTTTATTCCAGTGAACAGTTTACAGACCCGGAACAGGCAGCCTCCAGTGGAAAACCAAGGCACCTTCCAGAGAACAAGGGAGGGTTTGGGGTTTTATGGAGGAAGTTCCCAATCAGGTCTGTGCATGCAAATGAGGGATTCAAACCTGCCTAGTTCTGATTGGTCAACACAGATGAGCCCTGATTGGTCGATACAGGTGAGCTCTATTCATTCATTGGTTCAGGTGAGCTCCGAACGGCCCAAAGGTGAACACAGGTGTGGGTTTTCAGGGAACTCAGGGTACCTGTGTGATGGGTGTCAGCAAAGGGCCACTTGACTCTATTTTAACACATGAACTGTCCACTAAAAAAATCAGAAACTTTCCCCCCGGGGCTACTGTGTTCTATGACGAAAATACAATTTAAAACTTCGAGTGTAATTTAAAGGTAAAACTGCAATAGAAAAATGAAATGTATTGACTTCTATTCATTTAATCCACATTTTTAGAATTAAGTTGTCAATAGTAATTGTAACGATAAGAACATCAACAAGTGAGATTTTGATATGTGCTTCACGCAGCCTCAGGGTGAAGACAGGAGTGAGTTAAATACCACTCTCATGGGAGTTAATGTGTTAAATGTAGACTCAGCTGGCTACTTGGGATCCACCTTTTAATTTTTTTTGTATTGTTTATATTAGGAACAAAATCAAGCAAAATTAGTCAATGCAAGTTATTCTTAGGTGGAGAGGTAATGACTTCGGGGTACTATTTTTTTTTTTTTTGAGACAGAGTCTCGCTCTGTTGCCTGGGCTAGAGTGAGTGCCGTGGTGTCAGCCTAGCTCACAGCAACCTCAAACTCCTGGGCTCAAGCAATCCTCCTGCCTCAGCCTCCCAAGTAGCTGGGACTACAGGCATGTGCCACCATAACCGGCTAATTTTTTCTGTTTTTAGTTGTTTGGTTAATTTCTTTGTATTTATAGTAGAGACGGGGGTCTCGCTCTTGCTCAGGCTGATCTCGAACTCCTGACCTCGAGAAATCCTCCTGCCTCGGCCTCCCAGAGTGCTAGGATTACAGGCGTGAGCCACTGTGCCCGGCCTGGAGGTACTATTTATTGGTCTTGGTGCTACGAGGTGTTCAGTTTGGGAAAATTCACCTATGTTCATTTTTCTTTATATTTCTTTTTTTAAAATTTGTTTAATTTTAGCATATCACAGGGGTTAGCACCTCTTGTATT
>CM052457.1:757065-767962 GCA_028533085.1 Varecia variegata | reverse complement strand
ATCCTCCTGCCTCGGCCTCCCAGAGTGCTAGGATTACAGGCGTGAGCCACTGTGCCCGGCCTGGAGGTACTATTTATTGGTCTTGGTGCTACGAGGTGTTCAGTTTGGGAAAATTCACCTATGTTCATTTTTCTTTATATTTCTTTTTTTAAAATTTGTTTAATTTTAGCATATCACAGGGGTTAGCACCTCTTGTATTATCTTGGATAGAGCTGGAGCCCATTCTTCTAAGTGAAGTATCCCAAGAATGGAAAGACACGCACCACATGGACTCACCATCCAATTGGCGTTAACTTTTCTTTATATTTCAATAAAATGTTTTTATTTTATTTTTTCACATACTTGCATCTTTATTTATTTTTATGCTTTTAATTTCAGCATATTACGGGGGTACACATGTTTAGGTTACTTATATTACATACATTGCCTTTGCCCGGCCAGAGTCAGAGCTACAAGCATGCCCGTCTTGAACAACTGGCTCTTTCAAATTCGTATTTGCTCACATATTCCTTTGGTTTTTTTTTTTGTTGTTGTTTGTTTTTTTTTGAGACAGAGTCTTGCTCTGTTGCCTGGGCTAGAGTGAGTGCCGTGGCGTCAGCCTAGCTCACAGCAACCTCAAACTCCTGGGCTCAAGCGATCCTCCTGCCTCAGCCTCCTGAGTAGCTGGGACTACAGGCATGCACCACCATGCTCGGCTAATTTTTTCTATATATATTTTTAGTTGTCTGGTTAATTTCTTTCTATTTTTAGTAGAGACGGGGTCTCGCTCTTGCTCAGGCTGGTCTCGAACTCCTGAGCTCAAACGATCCTCCCGCCTCGGCCTCCCAGAGTGCTAGGATGACAGGCGTGAGCCACCGCGCCCGGCCTGCCCACATATTCCTTTGAATAGATGTAACAGGTTTCGTTTCATCTGCTTTTGGCAGATGTGACCCAGTGACCCCCCCATAGCCAGCCCATCATCTTCCTTGCTGACTTAGCCCCAGTCCTTCTGGCGCACGGTGGCTGTCAGGCTGTGGGGGTCCCTGCCCCCTGGAAAGGGTGGATTTTGTTGTGTCCACTGACAATAGAAATTCCACCCCTGCTAGCACTTGCTTGAACAATGTGCACGAGACCCCTGCTGGCAGACGAGGTCTGAGGGGCTGCCTAACGCTTCTGCCCCGGGGCCCCTCCGGGGACAGCCGTGAGCTTTTTAATCCCCTCGGATTAAATCCCTGACCACCTCCGTGTGGATGCCTGTCGAACTGGGCGTGTGGAACCGCTCGGGGGGTCCGTGGAGCAGGCTTGCTGTGTGCAGCTGTGGGGCGCCGTCTGGATAAACTGCTCCCCATGCCCCCTGTGATTGCAGAAGGGATCGTGTCCTCCCCCAGGTTTATAGGTCGAAGCGCTAACCCCCAATGTGATGCATTTAGAGACAGGGTGTGTGAGCATTAATCAGGAAGTTATCCTTCTGGTGTCTGGCATCGTGTCCGCCAGATGTGTGCACGAGGGTGTTGTTGGCATTGAATGAGTCCTTGTGACGTGTCCTCGTAAGAGGAAGAGATAGCAGATATGTCCCTCTCTCTCTTCTCTCTCTGTCTCTGTCTCTCCTCTTTTTCTCTCTCTCTCTGTCTGTCTCTGCACACAAAAAAGGCAACACAAACACACACCAAGAAGACACCCATCCACACGCCCAGGAGAGAGGCTTCCGAAGAAACCAGCCCTGCTGTGTCCACACCTGGATTTCAGACCTCAGCCTCCAGGACTGTGAGAAAATAAACGAGAATTTTGGCTGCTCCGTTTGCAGAACTGTTGATGGCAGCGTGAGCCGACTAGCCCACCTCTCTCCAGGGAGCAGGTGACTCTGGGACTCTGTCTCTAGCCCCATGTGGCTTTGGCATGTTCTTTCCTAAAGTGGCGCACGCCTTGGCCTCCCGCTGCGGGGCTGCCTATCAAATCCCCTCTCTCTGACCTCCCGGGAGGCGTTTAGGCTCTTCCGGACACCAAGCTGCCTGCTGGGAACATATTCTGACTGTGCATAAACCTCCAATAAAAGAAGCAAAAGCCACCTTGTTGGTCCTGGTGCTGGGGGACCTCGCTAATGACATGCAGCTGCTACATTTCCCTGAACACATCAAACAATTGCATATTTATTCATCGGGCTGAATTGGCTGGATACTGGCAACATCTCGAAATCACACGGCCGCCAGGCTTGGCCGTTTGCAGAAGGGAGGTTGAACCTGCTGGCTGCTGGCTGCTGTCCAGCCCCAGGCAAAAGGCTAATTAGAAAGTCCCCCTTTGCCAATCCTCCGGGAATACCAGCCACTCTTGAAAGAGATGACCCAGATCCCTGCACGAGATGTGGATGCCGTTATCCCTTCTCCAGCGGAGCGAGGTCCTTTGCAGAAATCTCGGCTCCCGCTTTTATCACAGGGTTTGTGTCGTCCCTCCAGGGTTTGTCTAATATGCATTTATTTAAAGACCTTTTGCTCCTGTTTTCTCAAATGGCCCGGTGTTAAGCACACAGGTTCTTTCTCTTAGGAATTAGCCATTTCGGGTTCTAAGGCTTGGCTTTTTTTTTTTTTTTTGGTGAACTAAAAATCTTAAGCCCCTTCCAGCTGACTGAATGGACTGCCGTCTTGGTCGAGGGGACCCCAGAAACACCTTAAAGCTGAGTTGCCATGAGCCGAAGGGAGGTCAGACAGCTGGTCATGCCCTGTCCAATTTGGAGTTATTTTTTTGTAACAATAAGACACAAAATCACTAACAGTCCTAAGGCTGTGCAAGGCAAAGGTTAAACCACACCTGCAGGTCCTCAGTTTACTTCACAGATCACTCGAGTCTGGGTGTGTGTCCTGAGGCTTGTCTCTGATTAACAGACTTATCTTAAACCATTGCAAGCTTTAGACAAAGCTTCATGTCTTTAATCAATTACAGGTCAAAGAGTCTTTAAACCCACCTATAACCTGTAAGCCCCCACTTTGAGATGTCCCACCTTTTTGGGCCAAACCAAAGTCCACCTTCCATATATTGGTTTGTGACTTTACCTGTGACCCCTGTCTCCCTGAAATGTATAAAACCAAACTGTGACCCAGCCACAGCCAGTCCACTTGCTCAAGGCTTCCTGGCCGTGGCTCCGGGTCATGGTCCTCCAATTTGGCTCAGAATAAACCTCTTTAAACTATTTTGCAGAGTTTGGCTTCTTTTCCGTGGACATTAGCATAGCACAACGAGGTTTCCTGGGTTGGGCGCGATTCATTCCATTCCATTTGTGGCAGTGTGACTACGACATCCGTCTGTCGTTAATATGCATCTGCCGCCTACGGTGGGTCACTCCGAAGCAGTGGTTCTCAAATCTGGGTGCACGGTGGAACCCCCTGGGAGCTTCTAGAGAACCCTGCGGCTGGGGCCCACCCCTGGAGACAGATTTATTTGATCAGGGTGTGGGGCGGGCAACAGGAGTCCTGGAGTGTCCCCAGGGGGTGGTGACCTGCGTTGGCTGTGCGAGCCCCTGAGCGAGGCAGGTGTTGCCCTCCGAGCTCTCCCCCCGCAGGGCGTCCTCGGCGTCCTCAGGAGTCGGTGAGGAGCCACCGGGTCGGCCGTGTCTCCAGCAGCTCGGCTCCAAGCCCGCGACGGCCTCGGTGCGCTTTGCAAATAGATCAATACCCGCCAGCCAAGAGGCATTGATTTTGAGCTGTGCGTGGCCTTCCACCCTGCAAAGCCCATTTGTAATCCTTCCGCGGCCTCCGCTTTCCTCCCTGTCCGGGGAGCTGGCAGATCTCCTGAGACGCACCAGAGGCTGCACAGAGGACGGGCTGCAGCGTGTCCGGAGGCTGCTCCGGGGTGCTCAGCCCTGCGCCTGGGTGCCTGCACCCGCTGAGATTCCGGCCGGGGTGGGGGGATCCAGGCCACCGCAGCCACGGCACCCCGCACGCAGGTGCTACACCACCTGCACGATGTCAGCACACCTGGCCTGGTTGCATCTGATGGTGCATGCTACGTATGGAATATACAACAGTGCCATTTGTAGAAAACCAGGTGCATGCTACGTATGGAATATACAACAGTGCCATTTGTAGAAAACCAGCATTTCATAATATATATTATGTAGGTTTTATTATATGTGGAATTGCACAATTTGTTAGGAAAAAGAATTTTCCCATCTTGCATATAGATATGCATATATTCTATCACTTGTGATAGTTATCATATCGTACATTATATGTGTAACATTATATATAATGTGTGTTATATATGAAGTATGTTCTGATATATGGGTGAATATATAATAGTGCAATTTGTAGGAAACGGGGTTCTTTGATCTTGCAATATAGATATACATATATCCTATTGTATATTATATCATCTACAATAGTTATATTACATATGTGTATAATATTATATATAATATATAATCTATGACATGTATTTGAGTACATAATAGAATATGTAATAGTGTAATTTGGTAGGAAATAGGATTTTCCCACTTTACACATAGATATGCATATATTCTATTATATTACATGATCTATCACATTTACATTATATATTAGAATGTATATATAACATATATATCAATATGACATTTATGACATATAATATTCTATAAAACAAATTATATTATAAATAGTTGACTATACAATACAAAATATCACAATGCGATTTGGTAGCACACAGGATGTTTTCACTCTGCACTAAAGGACATCTATTTTATTATACAGAATATTTATATACTATATAATATACATATATGACAATATATCTGCCATAGTGTGTAATTATATATTATGTAATACATATAATATATAATGATATAGTATAATATATTGTACCATACAATATATTTTGAATTATGCAATATTATATAAAATACAAACATACATAATAACATGTAACTGTACAATATATAAATAAGCTCCTGTGTGTCCCACCTAATTGCAGTCAGTTACTTCCAGATGTCTCCTCTCAGACCTCTGCAGCGTGTGGAGGTGCCCAGAAATATGCATTTCACAAGCACATACATGCACGCACGCACACACACACACACACACACGTGCGCGCGCACACCCGGTCTGCCACTGGCAGGGGCTTGTCACTCACACCCATTTCTAATTCTCACCCCTGCCCTCCGAGAGGAGCATGTTTTCAGATGCCAAGCTCAGAAGCTGAGTCACACCTTCAGGACCAGGGACAGCCTCTGCAGTCTTAGGGGCTGGGACAGGCTGGGGAAGGACAGGGGATGGAAAAGTGCCCGAGTGGAGAGTCATCAAGGTCTCCCCTGTTCCCCCTCATACGGGGGTCTTCAGAGATGCACCCGAGGAGGGCCCGCTGAGCCCCCAGCAGAGAGCCCTCCTACTGCAGGTGTCTGGGAGAGCAATGCAGGCATGCACTGAGGGAGACCCCATCCCTGCCGCTCAGCAAGAGCAAGTGCTCTGGTCTGAATGTTGGGTCCCTCCAAAACCCACATGCTGAAATCCTCACCCCCAAGGTGATGGTGTTAGCAGGTGGGGCCTCTGGGAGGTGACGAGGTCCTGAGGGTGGAGCCTCATGGATGGGATCAGTGTCCTTGTAAAAGGGACCCCAGAGAGCTCCCTCGCCCCTTCCACCATGTGAGGACATAGCGAGAAGGCGCCATCTATGAACCAGGAAGTGAGTCCCCACCAGACACAGCCTCTGCCACGCCGGGATCTTGGACTTCCAGCCTCCAGAGCTGAGAGTAATGAATGTCTGCTGTTTATAAGACATCCAGGGTGTGGTATTTTTTCATAGCTGCACAAATGGACTAGGACACCCGCTTCACATATATCCTTTTCGGAAGCAATTGATTCCAATTCGATAGCAGTTCCTTTTCCAGGACATTTTTTTCTCTTACGAATAAAAATGGAAAATGATGCATGAAAGATTGGGCTGTGTTTCCACACCATTTATAAATGGACAAAACGTGAAAGGAGCTGTGTGTCCAGGGATCCAGACTCGCTTAAGTAGCAGCAAAGCTTCCGTGGGGTAGACAGAGTGGAAAACGGTGGAGGCGGTCACCTGGGCGTGGGACTGTCCACTCATGTTCAAGTGGAGAAAGTGTGACTGAGCGGAGAAGATGGTGAGTTCTGTGATGCTGTCTGTGCGGGGAGCAGTTTGCGGGGCTGTTAAAAGTCCAGGAAAGAAAAATGCAAAACTATGAATAGTGCGTATCAGTAGCAGAGGAGGAAACCGGCAGGAGTCTCCAGTTTGTATTTTATAAAAGTTTGCAATGTTTAGTATACATAGTATCATGTATTGTATATAATTATATGTTATATATGCACACTTAAGTGTCATATATAATAGTACAATATATTGCATAGTATGTAATATGATTATATAGTAATATATGACTACATAATATATTTAATATTATATATTATATATTATTTTTTATGTTATGTGTCACTTTATATTATTTATCACATTATATAGCCTTATATGTTATTTATCATATATCATATATTATTATACTATATATCATTAAATATATATTATTTATCATATTATATATCCTTGTATAATATACTATTTCTCATATTATATATCATTATGTAATACATTATTTATTATTGCTTTATATTTACTGGAATCATATATACTTAGACATCTCAATTTCAGGGGGAAATTATGACTTTTGTAGCCCAGACTCTTGTGCAACTTGTGGTTTTGGTTTTTTTTGGAAATACATTAATTATATAACATATTTATTTATTATATATCATTAAATATGATAATTATTTATTGTATTATATGTCATATATATTATTTATCATATTATATATCATTATACATATCATATTATAAATTATTATATGTAATATTTATTATATTATATATTATGCATGCATGTGTGTATACATTATCTCCTGAGGCTGCTGTAAATAAACAATGAGCACAAACTTGGTGGCTTAAAACAATAGAAATTCATCCTCCCCCAGCCCCGGAGCCCAGGAGTGTGAGACACAGGTGTCTCGGGGCCGCGCTCCCTCCGCAGGCTCCAGGGGAGGCTCCTTCCTGCCTCTTCCAGCTCCTGGGGGCTCCAGGCGTCCCTGGGCTTGTGGCCGCGTCACTCCAGCCTCTGCCTCCGTCTCCACGTGGCTTCTCCTCTGTGTCTATGTCTCCTCTGCTGTCTCTTAGGAGGACACTTGTCATTGGGTTTAGGGCTCACGCAATGCAATAGGACCTCATCTTAACTAATCACATCTGCAAAGACCCTATTTCCAAATTAGGCCATTTTGGGGGTTCTGAGCAGACATGAATTTTTAGGGGACACTGTTCCATCCAGAACACATTTAAAAATAGTATCTGTGTGTTTCTTTAACCATCAGCAGACATAATTGGGTATTTTCATTCTCAGAAGAAATGTGAGTTGTCCTAGTCAGGAAGATATTTCTTAAAAGTGCAGTTTAGCAAAGCTGGGGGCAATAGGAACTGCCCCGTTGCCTTAAGCCTTGGGGGTGAGTCATTTTGGTGTTTTTTCATCTTGCCATCATGATTTGACTGCATGGGGGGCAGGACAGGCACGGGGGGGGCGCCTGCTGTGAGCTGTCGCACCTGCACTGTTTAAAATGATTTCAGGGGCATCTAACTGCGAAAGTACCTGCCCACCGTGTGCAGAAGACGAGCTGAGAAGCCGTAATAGCAGCTGCCAGGAAAGGGCTGGGACAGCCGCCCAGGGAGCGTGTCGGTGGGGCGGCCCATTAGCAGGGCCTCCTGTGCCTTTTAGTGACCTGTCTGAACAGCCCGGAATGAGCCCCTGCGTCACCATCCATCCTCGGGCTCCATGTCACCATCCGTCCCACACAGGGGGTGCTCAGCCCTCCCTGTTTCTGGGGACCAGCCCTGTCCTGTTTCCTTAGCAGAGCAGTAAGCAAGTGTGATGCTCTTTGACGCTGTAAAAACACCATGGCTTTGCAAGCTGTATTCTCCATGAAAAAAGACCACGTATTCTAGGATTCCACTCGTCCGAAAGATCCCGAACAGGGAAATCCCACAGAAAGCAAATCAGTTGGGGGCCGGGAATGAGGGAGCGTGGTGAGGTGATGGGTGAACCGTGTGAGGTTCCTTCTGGAGGTGATGAGCATGTTTTGCTTTTCTTTTAGTTTCCTATAAAATTTTATTAAAAAATATATTTTTAAAATTTTGATTGGAATTTTAATTTAATTTCTTTTTTTTTTTTTTTTTTGCAAATGGAAAAGTGTTTGGGCTGAATATTATATTTAATGTATCAGGGTAGCAGACTCTTTTTATAACATTTGCAGAGAACTTAAAACACTTTATTCATTTATTTATTTTTAATTTTTTTTTTATTTCAGAGTTTTCCGTGGTGGGTACGCACGTTTGGATCATCAAACCTGCTGAAACGAACATGTCCTAAAATTAGCCGTGCTGACGGCTGTCTGTGTTGGTGACTAGACGAAAGTCTGCGAATTGTACACTTTGAAAATGGGTGAGTCGTGTAGCCTGTGAGTTATATCTCAACAGGACTTTTAAATTTTTTAAAAAAGATATGATCCTGGTATTGCATTCTTGTAATTTAACTAACACCCTCAGAGATATTGCAGGTTCAGTTCCAAACCTCTGCAACAAAGTATCACAATGGAGTGAGTCACACAAATTTTTTTCTTTTTGGTGTCCCAGTGCGTATAAAAGTTATGTTTACGCTGTACTGTAGTCTATTCAGTGTGCAACAGCATCGTGCCTAAGAAAAATACATACACACCTTCAATAAAAATATTTTATTACTAAAAAATGCCGATACAGAGACAGAAACGAGCACATGTTGTTGGAAAAATAGCACCGTAGACTCGGTCAACACAGGGTTGCCACCAACCCTTGATTTGTAAAAAACACAAGTTCTGAGAAGGATGATAAAGTAAAGTGCAATAGAATGAGGTTTGCCTGGAAGGATTTTTTTTTTGACATTCAATTAAATTCTTTTATTTATTCAACAAGAATGAAGATGTCATTTTTATCATTAAAAAATATGCCACTGCTAGGATTTTTTTTTTTTTTTTTTGAGGCATAGTCTTGCTCTGTCACCCCGGCTAGAGTGTGGTGGCGTCAGCCTAGCTCACGGCAACCTCAAACTCCTGGGCTCAAGCGATCCTCCTGCCTCAGCCTCCAGAGTAGCTGGGACTACAGGCATGTGCCACCATGCCCGGCTAATTTTTTTCTATATATATTTTTAGCTGTCCAGATCATTTCTTTCTATTTTTCGAAGAGACGGGGTCTCGCTCTTGCTCAGGCTGGTCTTGAACTTCTGACCTTGAGCAATCCTCCCACCTCAGCCTCCCAGAGTGCTGGGATTACAGGCGTGATCCACCGCGCCCAGCCTAGAATTTTTATCAGTAAGTAGAATAGAATGATTTATTCATCCGTGAGTGAGTTCAGTATGTCTGGAGAACCACTGTGCAGGTGGTTCCCAAGCCTGACATTGGAGAGATGGATGCTAAGGGGACACATTCCTGACCTTGGGAGACTGGTCCTTGTGCTGGGGACATGCAGGTAACAAGCTGGACGTGGGAAAGGTCGGTTTAATAAACCCAAGTGTCGGCAATTCTAGGAAGTCAATACATAGGATGCTTTGGGAGGGAATATTGCAACTCAGGTGGAGCTTCCTTATGTGGGGCACCAGGGGAGACCTCTTTACGAATGGATAAGCAAAATGTGGTCTATTCATACAGTGGAATATTATACAGCCATGAAAAAGGAACACAATACTGATGCATGCTACCATGTGGATGAACCTTGAAAACATTATGCCTAGTAGAAGCAACCAGACATAGAAGACCACATATTGTGTGATTCCATTTATATGGAATGTCTAGCATAGGCAAATCCAGAGAGACAGAAAGCAGATTTGTGAGTTGATTCCAGCTCTAGGCTATTGTGGTTAATGCAGCTATGAACATGGGAATGAAAATCTCTTTAAGATCCTATGCTTAAGATTTTCAAATGCGCACACATTTTAAAATTCTCCATATAATTGTCTCAATTCAATGGCCTCAGACAGCCTTGAATTTTGAGCATGTTGTTTGGCTTAGCTCTTGGGATATATTCTAAGATGGTGCTGTGGTTTGAATGTTTGTCTCCTCCAAAACTCCTGTTGAAACTGAATCCTCAATGTGGCAGTGTTGTGGGGTGGGGCCGTTAGGAGGAGATTGGATCATGAAGGCTCTGCCCTCGTGAACAGATTAATCCACGCATGGCTTAATGGGTTAAGGAATTAATGGGTTATCACAAGAGTGGAATCGGTGCCACTCCAGCATTCTTCAGAGAGTCCCCACCAACAAGAAGGCTCTTACCAGATGCAGCCAGTTGATCTGGGACTTCTCAGCCTCCATACCTGAAATAAATCCCTTTTCTTTATAAATTACCATGTTTCAGGTGTTCTGTTATAAGCAACAGAATACAGACTAAGACAGACCATCACTACAGTGGATGGAAACCAAGAATTTCATCAGATGAGCCCTTAGTCTTCTATTGGCACCAATTCAAAATGAGCTATCATACATTTGCTAACTGGTCTCTGATCAACAAAGGCTGTTAGGTATCAAATTCTGATTGATGATAAAACCTACGGTTCTACCTTTTTGGAACAGATGTTAATTTGGCTTTGCAGCTAGGAAAAATGTATGCTTTGGGACAGTTACTTTTCTTCATGTTCTACAAAGGAAACTCACTCTTTATATTTCACACGGACCACAGATAATGAGGCCTAAGCCAGACATTTGGAAATTATTCTTGGGGCTAAAGCTTTTATTATACCCAGCACTACTATCCTACTACTATTCTCATTTGGTTCATTGTTGCCATTGCTTAGCTGGTGGGAAGGAAGGGAGAGAAAAAATACAGGCCAACTATTCTCAAGTCAAGACTGGATGCTGTTGTTTGAGTT
>CM052457.1:719317-746657 GCA_028533085.1 Varecia variegata | reverse complement strand
TACATGTGGTGCTTATTTTTCCATTCTTGGGATACTTCACTTAATAGAATGGGTTCCAACTCTCCCCAGGAGAACCAAAGAGATGTCGTATCATCGTTATTTCTTATAGCTGAGTAATACTCCATGGTATAAAGATACCACATTTTACTAATCCATTCATGAATTGATGGACATTTGGGTTGTTTCCACCTCTTAGCGAATATGCAAACTGAGATTCTTAGTATTGATAATAAAAAATACATCACCATTTTACACAAGAAGCATATAGAGTTGTTGTTCTCTACTCAGGACTCATTTTTTCTCTCCTCATCTCATTGTCTTTGAACTGGATTAAATCCTCACCCTCTGCAAGATTAATGTGAGTTTGTGGCATGAACAAAAACCCAGATGTCTTTTTTATTTATTTATGTTTTGATAACTACCGAACCCTGCTTTGCTCGCGGCACTGTCAGAAATCAGCCTACAGCCAGCTCCTCACGCCTCCGTATCCGCCCTCCCGGCCCACGGGAAACTCAGCGGCGGAACGGACCTCACGCGTGTGTCCGATGCCTTTTGTATAAATGTCTTGCCACTGACAGTTTCGTGTATCCAATAATGTCAGCCCTGCCTCGGCTCAGAACTCTGGGGACTTATTCCAGACACCCAAAGCGGCTTGTGGAAGGACTTGTTAGCATCAAAAAGAGCTCGCTCTCTGGCAAGAGCCTTCATCACGCCCCGCACCTCACTGCGTACTGTAACCGGCATCTCGCTGAGTGAGGAAGCTGCCGGGAGCGGGTGGACTTACTTTGGAGAGCAGTGGTCCTCCTGGATGTGCGTCTGTTACTCCACATCCAAGGACCATGGGGTGGGAAGACAGGGAAAGCTGGAACTCAGTCACGTCCAGCCAGACTTTGGACTGACCACACAACGGGCCAGGCGGGCTCTCTAACGGTGTGTCTACATTTCCAGGGAGCTTTGCGGGACGGTGGTTTGAAAGCTTTCATCACTCATTCAGCGGTGGTGATTAGCGTGGGATGAGGGATCAAAAAATATCTCAAGCCAAAGATTGCCTTCCTTCGCTGACTCGACCCAGATCAGCGACGGAAAATGTGCACTTTGGAATGACACTGAATTGTTAATACCTTTAAAATAGCTCTTTCCGATATTGCTAGGCTGAGCCAGTGCTTTCCAAACAAATGCTGATCCCCATTCAGTGTGTTTACCTGGTGCAATTAAATAGTTTTCATTCAGGGCTGTCCTTGAAGGACAGTGTATCCTTTCCAACAGGGATTAAAAGCAAATCAGATTACGGAAATGGCTGAGCTGCCTTTAGAGTCATTGGGATGGAGGGCTTAGGGTGTGTGTGCAGGTGTGGGGGAGGGGGTTGTTTGCAAGGTGCACGGAGCTTGAATGCTGCATCCGGATTAGGTCTGGCTGACAGAGAAACCCTAAAACAACAGTGTTTTACAGCAATAGAACTTTGTTTCTCTCTCATGTAAATGTGACTCCTGGTTGCATGGTCCAGGGCTGGTAGAGGGGCTTTGTGTCATGAAGTCGTCAAAAATTGGGCTTCTCACATCTTTTTGCTCCTCTGACCCTGTCCTCACAGCCCAAGATCGTGACCCCCACACTCCAGGCAGAAAATGGAGCAAGGAAAGAAGAGGAAGAGCAAAAGGCAGACCACGTAGGTGTCTGGAGGGTTTCTAGTACATAGCAGACGGAGTGGGCATACAGAGGAAAGAGCTTCGCTTGTGGAGGTACTGGGTAGGAGTGATGTCATCAATTTTCAGCTCTGTGACCTTGAGCAGTGCTCAGCTTCTGTGAACCTTGGTTTCCTCTTCTGTAACAAGGTAATGGTGATGATGATGACGATGGTGGTGGTGGTTGTGAGGATGATGGTGGTGATGATGGTGATGATGGTGATGATGATGGTGGTGATAGTGATGATAATAATGAAGAAATGATGATTGTGGCAATAATGGTGATGTGGTCATGATGATAATGATGATGTTGGTGATGATGATGATAATGATGATGTTGGTGATGATGATAATGATGATGGGTGGAGATGATGTCACCTGCCTCAGAACTATCACAAGAGACAAATGAGCTAAATTATACAGTTTCTTGAAAACTATAATGTGTCATGTAAATGAGAGTTGTTGTATTAGTGAGCCACTTCTGATGTATGGATGGATGGATGGATTTGTCTATGAAGACAGATGTATAGGAACATATTCCCATTGGATTTTATAATAAAGTCAGACATTTTAAAAAAAAAGAACACTCTTCAGTAAATAACAAGTTTTCTTTTCCCAAAGCTCTCTTCACACTGGGTAGGTTTGGTTGCAATTTCATCACCATGCCCTGATTACTTCTCCCGTATGTCCATGGCACCTCGGATGTGAAGTACTCATTTCTCTCTCCCCGGTGCTTGGCTCTGTGTCTGACACCTACGAGGTGCTCCACACAAGTGTTGTGCTGAATTAAATCCTGCAATAATGTTAATGAGTCAGATCAAGGTGATAGTTGCGGGGGAGAGCGGATATAGAAGGTGAAGGAAAGAGAGAGGAAACAGTCACAAAAAGGATAAATGAGGTAGAAAGAAGTCAGGGAAATAGCCTCAGAGATGAAAAGAGAAGCACAGACAATCACATTGGTTCTCTCCTACCAACTCATTCGATGCATCTGCAGGTCCCCAATCTGCCCACCTCTCACCACTGGACATTTGCCCTTGGCCTGGTCAAGGCAGCAATGATTTCTCCCTGGACAACCAAAATAGCCAGTATCACCATCACCATCACCATCATCACCATCACCATCATCATTATCATCATCACCATCACCATCATCATTATCACCATTATCACCATCACCATCATCATCACCATCATCATTATCATCATCACCATCATCATCACCATCACCATTATCACCATCACCATCACTACCATCACCATCATCACCATCACCATCATCACCATCACCATTATCACCATCATCATTATCATCATCATCATCACCACCACCATCACCATTATCATCATCACCATCACCATCATCATTATCATCATCACCAACACCAACACCATCACCATCATCATCACCATCACCATTATCACCTCACCATCACTACCATCACCATCATCATTATCATCATCATCACCACCACCATCACCATTATCATCATCACCATCACCATCATCATTATCATCATCACCAACACCAACACCATCATCATCATCATCACCATCACCATCATCATCACCATCACCATTATCACCATCACCATCACTACCATCACCATCATCATTATCATCATCATCACCACCACCATCACCATCATCATCATCACCATCACTATCATCATCACCACCATTACCATCACCATCATGTTATCATCATCACCATCACCATCATTGTCATCATCACCATCACCATCGTTGTCATCATCACTATCACCATCACCATCATCACCATCACCATCATCTCACCATCATCACCATCATCACCATCATCATCACCATCACCATCGTCACCATCACCATCACCATCATCATCACCATCACCATCATCACCATCACCATCATCATCATCACCATCACCATCACCATCATCATCACCATCATCATCACCATCATCACCGTCACCATCATTATCATCACCATCATCGTCACCATCATCACCATCACCATTGTCATCACCATCACCATTATCATCACTATCACCATCATCACCACCACCATCACCATCATCACCACTGTCACCATCAACACCACCATCATCATCATCACCATCACCATTATCGCCACAATCATGATATCATCACCATCACCATCATCATCACCATCACCATTATCATCACTATCACCATCACCATCATCACCATCACCATCATCACCATCACCATCATCACCACCACCATCACCATCACCATTATCGCCACAATCATCATATCATCACCATCATCATTATCATCACCACCGTCACCATCAACACCACCATCACCATCATCACCATCACCATTATCGCCACAATCATCATATCATCACCATCATCATTATCATCACCACCATCACCATCAACACCACCATCATCATCAGCCAGTATCTTCCCCCCCCCACTTCTGCCTCCACTTCCCCTCTCGCATCGCAATCTAAGGCAGGGGTCTCCCCTCGCTTCTCCGAGAAGCAAGTCCTGGGTGAGGGACTGTGTACTGGGAAGGGAGGGGGCTCAGGCCAGGGTGGGCGGTGGCGGAGGTTACACAGGAGGAAGAATCAGCCCACGAGGGCTGAGTTATCAAGCTGGCTACACAGAGGGTGAGTGGAGCTTAATGCCAAGGTGATTCTCTAGGACACAACAGAAGATACACATCTTGGAGTTATCCTGGCCGAGTGGTGAGGGAGCTGGGGTACTGACACCCCACGCCCATCAGTAACCGGTGGGGGCATGTGACTTGCCTGAACTTCCAGCTTGTCATTCAAATGGGCAAGACGGGTTCTGGCCATCAGAGGATGGACCTCCAACACAGAGGCAAGGCTTGCAGGGGAGGGCAGGTCACTGCTCACAGATATGGTTAAGGGATTCCCAGGGAATGTGGGCAGACCACCAACAGAGTCTCTTCCATCAGAGCAAAAGCTCCAGTGGCTTTGATTTGGGGTTCACCATAGAACCCAAAGTCCTAGGAAGAGCAACCAGGTCTCTGGGACCAAGGAAGGGAGGAAGAGAGCACATCTGTGGGGCTTCACAGGTACTGATTCTGCTGTGCCCTGTCTTTGACTTGGAGGCAGGCAGGTAGGTACAGACCCCTCATTCCTGTAATCACTGTCACCAGGTGACTATGCAAAGTCACGTTGACATCTTTCAGTTAGAAGGACAATCTCTATCCTCAACCAGTGGGTAGTTATTATTTAAGCTCTCTAAACTTTCATTTCTTAACCTGTTAAAGGGAAGACACATCATTTCTTCCTCAACAGAGTCTTGCAAAAGCTTAGTGCATCACCTGGTACTCGGTCAGCACTCAACCTGTGCTGGTTCTTTTTTTTCTTTTTTTTTTTTTTTTTTTTTGAGGCAGAGTCCCGCTCTGTCACCCTGGCTAGAGTGCCGTGGCGTCAGCCTAGCTCACAGCAACCTCAACCTCCTGGGCTTAAGCGATCCTCCTGCTTCAGCCTCCCAAGTAGCTGGGACTACAGGTGTGCACCACCATGCCCAGAGAATTTTTTCTATATATATTTTTAGTTGGCCAGATAATTTCTTTCTATTTTTTAGTAGAGACGGCGTCTCACTCTTGCTCAGGCTGGTTTCGAACTCCTGAGCTCAAAGGATCCGCCTGTCTTGGCCTCCCAGAGTGCTAGGATTACAGGCGTGAGCCACCATGCCCGGCCCTGTGCTCGTTCTGTTTCGTTTATTTTTTTCTTTTAGAGATAGGGTCTCACTCTGTCCCCCAGGCTGGAGAGCAGTGGCACAATCACAGCTCACTGCAGCCTCAAACTCCTGGGCTCAAGCGATCCTCCTGCCTCAGCCTCCTGAGTAGCTGGGACTACCGGTGTGTGCCACTACACCCGGCTAATTTTTAATTTTTTGTGGAGATGGGATCTTGGTATGTTGCCCAGGCTGGTCTTGAACTCCTGGACTCAAGTGATCCTCCCACTTGAGTCCTCCCAAAGTGCTCGGATTATGGGTGTGAGCTACCACGCCCAGCCTGGTTCTTGTTTCTATAGTCAGCCTCATTGTTGTTCCTCCCTGACCCTCTCAGTGATTTATGCACGGAGAGAGTTGTCAAAACAGTTTCTCCTGCTTCCTCCTAAGAGGACCATTCACAATCAAGAATACAACACACCAATCAAGCCGGAGTGTGTCCCCTGCAGGACACGAGGGCTCCCCGCGCTGTGAACTGAATAGCATGAGACCGACATGTGCTTGTGGGCACAGTTGGGTCCAGCCAAGCACCTGTTCCTCTCCGTGGCTGCTTAGCGGTTAAGGAAGAGGCAGTCAGGTGGTTCCGGAGCCATCAACGGCTGCTCGGTGATAAGAGAAATAACTGCATCATCTCTGACAGCCTGTGAGCTCCTGGGGTGGTTTTCATTAGCTGCTTGCCAACCACGCCGGAAACTTCCCCACAGCAAACTCGCCCTGACACGTCCATCTGCCTGAGCCTCTGGCTTAGACGGTCCCCCAGGCAGCCTGGGTTGGAGGAGACACACGCTCAGGTGCAGAGGCCCCTCCTGCCGTCTCTGGTTCCATGCTCACCCTGACTCCGGTTCCATCAATCCATGCCCAGCTTCGGGAACAAGCAGAGAGAGCAACACAAGCGTGTGTTCAGGTAGGAGGCAGCCGCCGCACAGACGACTTCGAACCCATCGTGTGTCAAGATGAAAGGACAAAGGAGGAAAGTCACAAAGCAGCACAGCACTGTCAGCGTGGTGACCTTTCAGAGACGTGGCGCTCAGCTGGGATTGCAGAGAGCGGTGTGTCGGGAATCGGACCAAAGCGGTTCTGCCCGGTCTGCTGCTGTGTGTTGCCAAGTTCACAGCCTCAGGTGGTGTCCTGTTGGCGTTATGAATTTGCAAAGTGATTTAGCAGGACAGCCAAAGAGAGCTTTCCTTCCGAGCACCGAAACGTTGTCGTCGTTAAGAATTATTCAGTAGCGTCCGTGAGAAGCCCCCTTCGCGGCTGTCAATTTTTCGGTCGTGCTTGTGGCTTCTTTAGAAATTGATCCTTGAAACGTTCTGCGTGAGTTTCCTGCGTGGCTTCCGTAACAAATGACCACAGACTAGGGGGGTTGAAACAACAGACACTTATTCTTTCTCAGCTCTGGAGGCCAGAATTCCAAAATCAAGGTGTCTCCGGGCCGTGCTCTCTCCGCAGGCTCCAGGGGAGGCTCCTTCCTGCCTCTTCCAGCTCCTGGGGGCTCCAGGCGTCCCTGGGCTTGTGGCCGCGTCACTCCAGCCTCTGCCTCCGTCTCCACGTGGCTTCTCCTCTGCGTCTGTGTCTCCTCTGCTGTCTCTTAGGAGGACACCTGTCATTGCATTTAGAGACCTCCCTAATCCAGCATGACCTCATCTGAACTCTAATTATATCTGAAAAATTCGGATTTCCAAATAAGGTCCCACTCACAGCTTCCAGGTAGATGTGAATTTGAGGGGACGCTACCTGACCCATGACACCTTTCAGAGCTGCATAATCTCTGTGTTTTAACGAAAGCTGCACCTATCTCAGTAGACTCAAACACCGCACGCTTAGTGAGCATCACATCCAATCCACCATCCTTAAAGAAGAACAGCAATGAATTAATAAAACAACCTAAATGTTTCTATTTCAAATGCAAACAATGACCTACCAAACCCGCAATGCCCAGGTCTCCAGCAGCCAGACATCGACAGCCACCGGCTGCCTCTCGGCTGAGACGCTGAGGCAGGAGAGACATCTCAGTGGCAGCACAGAGCTGTCAGAAGGAAGTTCTCCACATTTAGGGGCAGGAACCCTGCGGAGCTTCAAATCCAGACCCCAAATCACAAATACATTAATAAGACTCTCTTCATGAAGACCTTACTTTTTAGGAGTGTTACATTTTTTAAAGTGCTTTCTTATTCAAAGAGCGATTGTCTTAGAACCCGAAAAAAAAAAAATTCACATCCCTTTCTGTTTTCAGCCTGACATGTCGCTCAGGCTTTCTATTATACAGGGTTTTGCTCTACAAATTACAGGCTCTATGGAGTAAGAACATCATGACGTGTCCATTAAAAAAAAAAAGCAGCAAATCCTTTTGTCTGAAGAGAATACAGGGATTTAGTCATCCATTTAGTTCATGTGCTTTAGAGGTTGAAGATAATGTTTTAATACATAATATTAGTAAATTCTTCTTTATAAAAACACAGTCACCAAATACAACATATAACTAATATATATGAAAAAAGATCAATGAGACGACAGAATAGCCTGAGACATTTCCCTTCCTCTAAACATGTTCATCCCTGAATTCAGCTCTGGGGCAGACTAAATACCAGCCCCTGGGCATATCGGGTCCCTGGAATCAGTGAGTGTCACTTTATTTGGAAAAAAGAGTCTGTGTAGATGTCACTAAGAATATTGAGATGGAGAGATTGTCCTGAATTATGTGGGTGGACTTCAAATGACATCACGTGTCCTTATAAGAAGAAGAGACAGCAGAGGAGACACAGACACAGAAGAGAAGCCACGTGGAGACGGAGGCAGAGACTGGAGTGACGCGGCCACAAGCCCAGGGACGCCTGGAGCCCCCAGGAGCTGGGAGAGGCAGGAAGGAGCCTCTTTTACAGCTGCCAGAAGGAACTGGATACAATTAATTGTACTGGATTGAACTGTGGTCCCCCACAAAGAGATGTCCATGTTCTGATTCCCAGAACCTGTGAATGGGGCCTGATTTGGAAATAGGGTGTTTGCAGGTGCAACTAGTGAAGGAAGAAAAAGAAGGAAGGAAAGAAGAAAGGAAGGAAAGAAGGAAGGAAGAAAAGAAAGAAGGAAGGAAGAAAAGAAAGAAAGAAAGAAAAAGAAAGAAAGAAAGAAGGAATGTTAGGAAGCCAACTTGGGACTCAGTAGAGCACCTAGTCCAAGGTCAGACCTAATAGTGCCAGAGAACAACCTCTCTAATCTCAGCAGTGAAGAAAAATTGTTTGGTCATAAATATTTCAAAGTGGGTTGAAGCAAACTGTCCGTTTAGCATATGTAAAAATATGAGTATGTGTATGCGTGTTTGTGTGTACGTGTGTGTTGTATGCATACATATGTGTATGAGGGTATGTGTGTGTGTGTGTGTATATGTGTGTGTGTTATATAAACCTACATATGTGCTAACGAGGCCAGGCATTAGTCCAGGACTGTTGGTACTGATGCTACCACTGACACAGACACTGCTGCAGGTCCTATCACTGCAACAGTTAGTACTACTATGACTATTACCATTACAACTATAATTACTGCCACTAATACTACTGTACTACTACTACAATCATGGCTGCTGCTACAACTACTGCTACAACTACCATTACTACAACTATTACAACTTCTATAACTACCACTACTAGCAGTACTACAACTACTACTGCTGCTACTGCTGCGGCTACAAATACTGTGGTTATTGTTACTATGACTACAACAATCCGTTGCTGTGACTACTACAGAAACTCTATTGCTATTATAACTATTGCTCCTACGGTAACAGCAAAGACTACTACTGTTACAACTACTAGTATTACAACTGCTATGACGACTACTGCTACAGCTATTAGTACGTTACCTCTCAGCAGAAGATACAAGAGTCAGATATCAATGAAGTAAGCACCTTGGCTGCTACACACGGTTCTGGGTTCCTCATTTCTGGGCATTTTTACACAGAAGCCAGATGGCTATGGCTATGGTCTGAATGTTTGTGTACCCCCAAAATTCAAGTGTCAAAATCTTCGCCTGTAAGGTGCTGGTGTTGGGAGGTGGGGCAGGTGACGAGGTCCTGAGGGTGGAGCCTCATGGATGGGACCAGTGTCCTTATAAAGGGACCCCAGAGAGCTCCCTCGCCCCTTCCACCATGTGAGGACACAGTGAGAAGGCGCCACCTATGAACCAGGAAGTGAGTCCCCACCAGACACAGCCTCTGCCACGCCGGGATCTTGGACTTCCAGCCTCCAGAGCTGGGAGCAATGAATGTCCGTTGTTTATAAGCTGCTCAATCTATGGTATTTTGTTCTAGCAGCCTCAACATACCAAGACAGCCCTCTAGCAAGGATTCTGGATAAAATAATTCCTATTCTAGAAGGCAGGTTCCTCCACCTCTAAAACTCTGAACCTTATGGCTTTTCCAAAAGATTGTGACTGTGTTTTGGAAATTAACTCTTAGCTCTGACACTTAAATACAAGTACGTTTCCTCTCCCTGACACTGAATTCTCATCCAGACTCTTCCACACTTACTGACCGTGTGATTTTGTGGGTATCCCTCAACCACTGTGCCTGGGTTTCCTCACTTAAAAACATCAGCCTGCAGAGTGTCTTCCTTAGAGGGCTCTAGTGGAGATGCAGCAAGTTAAGACATGCACTGTGCTCCAAGCAGGTAGGGTGTAAACTCTTGACACCTCAGCAAACGCGCTTGTCTTTTCCCGTATCGAGTCCCTCTCTCCTTTTCGAGGCTGCGATGGTGCACATCCAGCAAAGCGGACAGACTAAACTGCTCTCAACTCAGCTGGGGCTCAGAACGGAACGGGCTTCAGGCAGCCCCCACGTGCAGGACCCACTCCTGGGTCTGAGTCCGATGCAGACACAGGCCAGCACCTCTTAAGGAAGCTGCCTGGCTGAAGCTCTTTTGCAAAGGACTCATGGCCAAGGGCGTTCAGCCTCATTAACATGGCAGGGAATCACCTATTATATCCCCCAAGGATGTAGGGCAAAGACAAAGTTAAGAATCCTTTTTCCCACTAAGTAGCTTGTGGAACGCACCTCACTCCCTCTCTCTCTTTCTCTCTCTCTCTGATATTCAAATCTCTCTTTTTCTCTTTCTCTGTCTCTCTCTCTCTCTCTCACACACACAAAGCCATGCTCCCTAGGATGAGATTCACCAACACCTTAAGCGTGAATGGCATTGGGCTTACTCTTTGTGAATTTGTCCCACCTCAATTTCATTTTGTAGGTATCAAGTAGGTTCCTCCGTAAAGTAAAGGAACAATCTTGATTTCCTGAAATCATAAAAGATAAACATTTCAGCAGACTCAAGATTGCCTAATTCTTAAACTATCCCTCCTTAGATAGGTCTCTCTCCCAACCAAACATAAATTTTTTTTTTTTGTAGTATATGGCAGTGCAGGGGAGTTTGGAAAGTATTTTAATTATTAAAGCAGTCTTCAATTCTAAATTGCAATGTAGAGAGACTCTCCCCCCTAATTATGGGGTGCTAATCTACAGAGGAAAATATCAAACAAATTAAAATCAACTAATTTCGGTTTTGTCCCTCTGAGAGAAATATGCAAATTATTTAGTCATCATTCGAAAATCCTATTAAGGATATTTTGTTCCTGTTCCGTGGCTTGATAGAGTTGAAGAAAAGGATGAGTTAGCTGTGCCCTGAATTTTGCGAGACTTTTAAAAATCATAATCTGTTTTGCTTTCAGTTTTTGACACTGTTTGAAGTGTGGATTAAGAATCAGCCCTCTTTACACTTTCCTAACTACTCTGAATGCGGTAATCAACTGTGACAAAAATGGTTTGATTTAGAGGATTAATCCGTCCACTGCAGGATTTATTCCTTTACTTACAAAGTCATTTCTCGTCCACCAGCTGGGTTTGCAGAACTGCACCATTACTGAGTGAAATATAGTTAATCGTATAAATTATATTTAGTTATTTTAAGACTATTTTGAAGAAAGGGAGAGTCTATCTGTGATCTCCCTGAAAACTTCTTCATAATGATTTTTTTCCCCTATTCATACTTGGCAACCCAGTACTGCTGTGTCATTTCTTGTGTCTGAGATAAAATGAATCTAAAGTATTATGGGTTCTTACGATGTCGTTTTTGTTTGCCCATGAGTAGTTGTAAAGTTTTCTTTATTTTTATTTTTCCCTTGTTTTACAGTTCTATCAGAATATGTCTAGCATTGATTCTCTATTGATTTTTCATTGAGAACTCAGCACGCAGCCCTTTTTCCAAAAATTTATTGGGCTTACAACGTTTATCTTCTGCCGCTTCTATAATTGTTGCTTCTATCTCATTCTCCTTGGTAGGAATTCCGACCTCTCACAAGGTAGCTTCGGGGGGTTTTCTCAATGCCTCTAAATTGATCTCTTTTTCCTCCCAACATTTTAGGCTCGGCATGCTGCAAAACAATTTGTTCCTAGTTGGTTTTCTCCTTCTTCCAAATTTGATTTCTGACAGTGCAGGCTGCCCACATCCATAGTTTAAACTCAGCAGTTACCTTTTTGTATTTTGTGCGGAACCATTTTTATCTCAGGTGGTTTATTTCTTATGATAGACTATTTCGATTTCCTCTGAACCTCATAGAGCTTATAAATCACACACATATTCTCTCTATATTCTATGTCTGTATTCTATATATATGTCCCATATATGTATTTATTCTATACATAGAATATGTATTTATTCCATGATTTTTCCAGCCTGCCCACATATCCCAACCTTTCCCTGGAGCTGGTTCACTCTCATGGGATCTAGATCACTGTTGACAACCTTCCGTACCTCAAGGCTGAGACCTGTGCCCCATACTCCTGCACGTTGGCTCGGGTCCCGATAAAAACGAGTTTTGTAAATGGACACGACCTGACATTCTACTCATTGGACCCACAGCTCCTCAGAACACCTACTTAAATCTTGGCATTGGTCTGTGTGGATCCCATGACATGGAAGCCTCATCCTTTCCTTCATATCCTCCTCCACCTCGGTTCTGCCCATCCTTAGCTGCTGTTATAGTCAGCTGTTGCTGCGTAACAAACATCCCCAAACCTTAGCAGCTTAAAACCACACAGATGTATTGAAATTATCTCGCATTAACTATGGGACAGGAGTCTAAGCATGTGCCAGCTGAGTTCTCCAGCTCAGGGTCTGAAAAAGATGTCCCCGGGGAATTAGCTCGGACTTACGGCTCAGAGGTCCTTCTTGCTCTTGGTGGAACTCACTTTCCTGACGTTGTGAGTCTGAGGTCCCCATTTTCTTGCCAGGTCACTCTCAGTTCTTAGAGGCTGCCCTCCAGTTCTTGCCCTACGTCCCCACCCAATAGTTTTCTCTTGCGAGGTTGTGGTTTCTTTTCTCTTTGAGGCCACCCAGGAAGCATCTGTCTGATGCCTTCACCTTCTGTTAAAGGACTCCTCAGATTAGGTGAGGCCCACCTGGGACAAACCCCCTTTGATAAACCCAAAGTCAGCCGATTAGTGACAAAATCAAGGAGGGACATCTGTTATCCTCCCCTGCCCTGCTCACCCCCAAGGGGAGGGGGGATTCTACGCAGTGTGCACACTAGGGGACGGACATTTCAGGATGGTGTCTGAATCCTGCTTAGTCCAACACTTTTCTGGCCAGTCTATGCCTCGGAGATCCTAGCATGTGCCCCCTCCCCAAACGCACCTGAGATCTGACAGGTGTGCCATGGTTGGGCAAGATGTCCAGACCTACTGGGGACACACACCCTGCCTGGTTGGTCAGAGGACGGGCTACACTCCACGCTACGGCAAAACACCTTCAAGTAATCATATTTTCATGGCATTTGATTTCTCTCTCTTTTTTTAAAAAGCACATATAAGCCTTTTTAAAAAATCAAAACAGTAGGAATGCTCAAATCATCCCTTAAAAGCCAATGTAAATTGGTGTCAGGTTCAAAAAGCCCATGCCTGCCATCTCCCCCGGGGTTCAGCTTTCGACAGCATTCCTTGTTGTCTATTTTTAACCATCTGCTCGAGTTGGACCCTGTCCCCGGAACACTGTCTTCTAATTAGGAGGCCTTTTGTCCTCAGTTCTCCCGGGCTGGAAGAGTGATAATCCATTCATTTGGTGGATCGACACATTGCAATCCCAGGGCTTTGCAAACTCTATCTACGTGGCTCAGTGCGGTGTGGCCTCTCTGCCCCGGTCCACACCCGGGGCAGCCTCACCGCAGTGGTGCCCGAACTCTGGGACAATTCAAGTCCACCTTTTCCAGAGAGATGTTTAGCTTCTTCCTTCCAGGGACTACTCACTGAATTACAAACTAGCCTTGCACAGTTTGACTGGAACTCTCTGATTCCTTTCTTTTTAATTGTGGTAAAATATCCACAACATGAACTTGAGCATTTTAAAGGATACGGGTCTATGGTCTTACGTGTATCCGCCCTGTGGTGGACTCTTCACCACCGCCCAAATCTAGAACTTTTTTATCAGCCCAAAGTGAAACTCTGTTCCCATTCAAAAACAAGTTCTCAGTGTCCCTTCCCTTCTTAGTCCCCTGCAGAACAGAATCTTCTTTCCACCTCCATGAGCCTGACTGCTCCAGGTTCCTTGTGTGAGTAGGATCACACAATGCCTGTCTTTTTTGTGGTTGGCTCATTTCACTGAGCATAATGTTTTCGAGGTTCATCCGTGTTACAGCAGGTGTCAGAACATCCTTCCTTTTTAAGGCTGAATAAAATCGCGTTGCCTGCGTAGACCGCATTTTATGCATTCATCCGTCGACGGACACCTGGGTCTTCCACCTGTTGGCTATTGCAGATAGTGCTGCTGTGGACATAAGTGCACAGACACCTCTTCAAGACCCTGCTTTCAATTCTTTCGGGTTTATACCCCAAAGAGGAATCGCTGGATCACATAGCAATTCTATTTTTAGTTTTTTCGAGGAACTGCCGTACTGTTTTCCATAGCGGCTGTGCCATGTTACCTTGCTGCCTAGCAATGCATCCGGGTTCCAATTTCTCCACATCCTCACCAACACCTGTCATTTTCTTTTCTTTTGTTTTTTTTCTTTTTCATACTAGCCACGCTCATAGGGATGCCCTGTTCCTTTGTAGTCTGATTTTTCCTTTTCTAGAATGTTTCTCAGCACTGTTCACACAGCGTAGAATCTGCTCTAGTGAGGAATCCACATTGTCCGTCCCCTTCTTTGACGTCCTTGCAGGTGTTCATCCTCTGCTACTGTACTCTGTACAGCCGTGACCCTCACAGTCATAGAGGATACTGGGCGTCTGTCCCCTCTCATGTTGAACAAGGGGGCAGCATTTTGAATAGTGCATCCTCCCTCAGTTAGGATGCCTGCCACCCCTGGAGGCTCACGTTAGCCCTGGGGAGGGAGGGAACACTTTGCTGGGCTGCCCTTACCGTAGAACCTGGCCTCCCCGACCAAGTTAGGGGAAACAAGGCAGATCTCCAGTTACTTTGTGTTGACCCCGTGCGAACGAGTGTCTCGTCTGCCAACCTCATAGAACCCAGGCGTGGGAAGACGATGCCTGCCAGTTGCAATTTAAAATCTATCAAACCAACTCTTTCCAGTAGAACATAAGAGATTCTATATCACCGTTATTTCTTATAGCTGAGTAATACTCCATGGTATACACATACCACATTTTATTAATCCACTCATGTATTGATGGGCATGTGGGTTGTTTCCACATCTTTGCGATTGTGAATTGTGCTGCTATAAACATTCGGGTGCAGATGTCTTTGTTATAGAATGTCTTTTCATCAGCAAATTGGTTTCCCTGATCATCACCTAAGTGCACATTTGGGAATAACACCAACTGGGTGTTGGGCAGAGGTGGGGGGTGGGGGAGGGGATGGGTGTATACCTACATGATGAGTGCGATGTGCACTGTCTGGGGAATGGACATGCTTGAAGCTCTGAATCGGGGGGCCCGGTGGGGGGCATGGGTAATATAAATAACCTAAACTTTTGTACCCCCATTATAAGCTGAAATAAAAAAAAATCCAACAAACCAAACTCTGCAAACTCGACTCTCTCAAACCCAACGGAAGGAGGCAGTCGCAGAGACTGTCACCTGGTTATGCAGATGACAGCAATCACATTGTTTATGCTGTTTGTATGAATCCATTCTGCTTAATTAATTTGAACATCAAAGGCACTGGATGCTCCTTGGCATTTTGCAGTTGTGGGGCAGGTATGTGAGGCAGCCCCCGAACTGAAAAGTCCCCTGCTATGCCCAGCGTATCCTTGTCTTTTCTTTCCTGTATTTGTGCTTTCCTTTTTCTATTCTATTTTTTTGAGATTTATATATATTTTTAATTTTTTAAATTTCAGCATATTACAGGGGTTGGGCATTTACCCCAAAGAACACAAGACATTCTATAAAAAAGACACACACACCTGCACTCGAATGTTTATAGCAGCACAATTCACAATTGCAGAGATGTGGAAACAACCCAAGTGCCCATCAATCCATGAGTGGATTAATAAAATGTGGCATATGTACACCATGGAGTACTACTCAGCCACAAAAAACAGTGGTGATCTAGCACCTCTTGTATTATCCTGGATGGAGCTGGAGCCCATTCTACTAAGTGAAGTATTACAAGAATGGAAAAACAAGCACCACATGGACTCACCATCAAATTGGTACTAATTGATCCACACTTATGTGCACATATGGAAGTAGAAATAACATCCTTTTTCTATTCTATTTTAAAAGTGAGTTTCTTATTGGCATGAAAATTGGGTTGGCAAAGACACGTTAGAGAAAAATTACTGACCTGAGACAGGATCCCCAGACACTAGAACACACAGCCACTCCCTCCCTCAGGGCTGTAATGGGGTAAAGCATCTAAACACCTGCCCACAGATCCCGGATGGAATCGCATTTGGAATTATCACGGGAAGACGCAGCTTGTGACATGCTGGAACTTTTACGCTCAACTTGAATCAGATATGCCAGGAAAGAAACCACCAAAACGTCCCTCAAATTCATTCCTGTTCAACGCAATCGTTAACACAATGTGCCTGGTCTTCATGCTGAGAATTGATTCTTTCATTTCCTTTTGCTTATATGACTTTTAAAAAAATTTATACATGTATCTACTTTTACCTACATTTTCCTATTCATCATTGGCTATGAGGTTCAGACCGAGAGGCAAAGAAAATCTATGCTAAAGGGAGGACAAAGGAAGGAAAAATCCATCTCTCTCACCAAAAGGAGGGAGCCTTTCCAGTTGGATTTTCCATTTGAAAATGAGAAATTATAATCTGTCTGAGCGAATTGGAGCAGATCGGTGAGGCTCTGCAGGTCAGAACTGGAAAAAGTCAAAACGTGTGTCAAAGCCTTGGAGACCTGCTTAATATTCCAGGCATACTGCTTGGGGGTTAAAATGTACAATTCCACATCTTTAAAACTGCATTTTTTTGTAAGAGTGACCTTTTCCCTTTCCAAACACTGTACTGCTCACAGAGCATTTTGGGAGTTTGCCTAAATATACACAATTAAAAACAGCACCGGCTACTTTGATTAATAGCTAACAGCCAAAATGGAGTTTCCAGCCTCAACTATGTACTCGATTTCTCTGCATGGATGTAATTACCTGGACACCTGCCTAATCCTCTTGTCTCTCTGTTGTGGTCACATCAGAAAGGTGGCCCTTAATGGGGGTGTGGGGGACGCTACTTCTGGCAAGATGGAGGCTTTTGTTGATCACTGTCTAGTTCTGTCCCGGAGGTGTGCAAAGGCCAGGGCCATTTGCTGCTGTGTAGCTCCAGAGAAATGAATTTGTCTCTGCCAACATCGTTTTACAAACAAAAGAATGCATTGAATCACCTATTGGAAGGTCCCTGAGTGTGAATTTGGTGAGGCAACACATTTTTGCAGAAAATCTTAAAGGACATTAGATAAAAGAGGAAAAGAGGCCTCCAGAGACACAGATGGTTCTCAGAAACAAAGAACTTGATTTGCAAAGCTTCGGGAGCCATGCGGAGGACCTAGGGAAGTTTTAACTCAAGAGTGCTGAGTATTATGTAGCCAAGAAAAAACACTGGAATTTACCTCTTAGGAGCATAAATTTAAAGGGTCTTCCAGAGACTCAGTGTAACCGGATTTTTTCACACTTGCCTATTTTCTGGAACCCTGACCTGCTTCTACTCTGCCTGTCTTTTTTTTGTTGTTGTCATTGTGTGTTGGATCCTCCCGGGACAACCCGGCACCCATCTGCGGGTTTAACGCTCGAGTTTGTCAGGGGCCATTGCCCTGGGATGACGTCAGCTTCTGGAATTTCTTCCCAGCAAGTTGACAAATTCTTTCTATTTCAGAGTCTCACGCTCTCTGCCAGAGACGCACCTCCCGGCGGGGCCCAGGGCTCCGGCAACACTAACCTGCAGCTACGCCGGAGTCAGGGCGTGCCAGGGGGCATTTTGCAGCCCTGGAAGCCGACATGCATTTTGCAGCACGCTCGGGACCCAGGATTGACGGAGCTGAGAAGCTGCAATCGGGCTGCTGCACGATGAAGAATTTGCGTGTGGAAGTGGGGAGGAGAGGGAGACGCCCTCAGCCCACAGAGAAGGCACCTGCATGGCAGGACATGTGGACCGGACCTCAGGGCTTGGGTTAGCCCGTGTTCTGTCACATGCGGGTGGGCCCGGGGGCCAGGCAGGACAAGCTGCCCCCGTGCAGGCAGGGCTGGGCTGCAGAGATGGGGGCGCAGGGCTTTCCAGGTGCTGCTTCCAGCACCTCCCCTGTCTGTAAAGATCTGGGAGAAAGATGCCAAACGGGGCGTCTCTGTCCTGCAGCCTGGAGGCTTGGGGACCTGTGACACCATTTGTGCTTAGAAGGGTTTGGATGTGAGAGGGGCTCTGGGCAGTGCCCACGGGGTATCTGCTTCCCCTTTGCTCCCTAAACACTACAGCTGCAAAGGCTAAACCACAGATCACAGATCAATTTTCCCCAAGGGTGGGGTTCAGGATGTGCTACCCCAAAGCATGGCACCTTGGCACTGGACGAGACATCACGGTCTCTGACTTTCTCCCACCCTTCTCCTCTGCAGGATTCTCTGACCTTCGTCTAATATTGCCAATTGATCAGACGCCCTGTGTCCGATCGCACTTCTTCATGACGGTCCACCCTCCACCACACTGGGCACAAACACGCACTGTTTCCCTGTTCCCTTGTGTCTTCATTTCTGAAGGCTGCCCTGTCACCAGTAAAATACCTATTGAAAAAAGGCTTTCCCCTTGTTCACCTGTCTTTTGTTCTAGGGGTCTCAGCCCTGACTCTACAATGCATGAGGAATCTTTGCACTCCTATGCAAACAAGCATTGTTGCCTACAGGATGTGACAAAATGGCCCGGGAATTCCACAGACAGGAAAGGACGTGTTTCCACCTACGTGAAGGCCAGAGGACGTCTCGGTTGTGGGTCCCACGCGAGTCTCTTGTCATCGTTCCCTGTTCCCGTCTTCCCTGGTACAGGGCAGCCTGGGGTTCACTTTTTAGAGACTTCCACGGACGCAGACACGTCACACGCTCTCATTCCAGTGCGTGTGGCTCCTCCTCCGTGAACTTAAGACAGAGATGAAAACAAACGCCGCGTGTTCTCACTTCCACGTGGGCTCTAATGACGTCAAATGCCTAGAAACAGACAGTGGGACGGTGGTTACCAGGGGCCGGGGGAGACGGGAGTGGGGAAGATGTTGGTCAAAGACGCAAAGTTCAGTTAGGACAGGAGGAATGAGCTCTGCAGATGTACAGCACGGCAAATAGAGTTCATCATAAAGCACCGTGTATTTGCTAAGAGGGTAGATTTTGTTAATTTTTTTCTTTTATTTGTGCAAATTTGTGGGGTATGTGAGAAATTTGGTGACGTGTATATAATGTGTACCGATCAAGTCAGGATATTTAGGGTGTCCTAAAATGTATGGCACCCAAGTACAAGATATTTTTGTTAAATATAGTCACCATACTGTGCTACCCAATACTGAAGCTATTCCTTCTACCTTACTATATGTCTGTGTACTTTAACCCATCTCTATTTATTTCCCCCTACCCTGCTCAGCCTCTGGTAACCTAATCTAACCCTAACCCTAACCTTAAACTAACCTAACCCTAACCCTAAACTTAACCTAACCCTAACCCTAACCTCAAGCTCCTGGCCTCAAGTGATCCTCCTGCCTCAGCCTCCCCAGTAGCTGGGACTACAGGCACGTGCCACCACCCCTGGTTAATTTTTGTATTTTTAGTAGAGACGGGGTCTCGCTCTTGCTCAGGCTGGTCTCAAACTCCTGACCTCAAGCCATCCTCCCGCCTCAGCCTCCCAGAGTGCTGGGATTACAGTCATGAGCCACTGAGCCCGGTCCAAACATGTGGTTTTTAAATGCTTGTACCACACACCACAAAAATAATGATAAGCATGTGAGGCGATAGGTTGGTAATAGCTTGATTGAATAATCGCATAATGTGTAACTATGCCGAAGCATCACATTGTCCTCCACGAATATATATGAATATTATTTGTCAATTAAAAATAAAGTAAAAGAGAAACAAAGAGTGGCTTCTACAGTTGAGGACAGAGAAAGGTTTTGCCCCTATGATCATAAAACATTAATACACAGAAATTGAATTTTAAATGCAACTGCAGAGGGGAATTTGATCATTCAAGAGCTGGACGCTTTGACCTGGTAAAATGTCCCCTCAGGGATGCGGTAGAATGACAGGAATCTCCGGCAGAGAACTGCACTGACTTTGCAAAACACACATCATTAAAGATGTTGAATGTTATCCAAATTTTTGGCATCGCTTGACAAGAAATTTTTTGTTTTTTTCTTTTTATATCTGTTCACGGACAGGACTCTTTTACTTGATCTTAAAAACATCTAACTTTGCATTTCTGGGATAAATCCAACTAGTTGATGACGTTTAACCTTTTGACACAGGGCTGGATTCAGTTTGTTAAATGTTTTAAATACATTTTATACACAGGGTTTAATGCATTTGGGGGGAGTTGCTTTGAGGCTGTCCAAACATCCTGTTCCTGCTTCAAGGTTCGCAGGGTGATGTCAGCATCTCATGCTAGGTTCGTGTGGCTGCTTTTGCTATAGTATTCAATAAATAATTTCCTATTTTCCTCTTTTCTCTTGCAAACTTTCTTACTTTCTGGCACCACAAAATGCAGCAGGCTGGTCTTGTATACTTCCTGTGCTCCCACTAGACTCAGTCATTTCTCTAAGAAGTCCTGCCTCCTTTTATTGGAGATATCTCTTGAGTTTTTAACGTTCCTTATTGCATCTTTTATCCCTATCTTTTTAACTTTTAATTTTGAAATTATGGTCCATTCACAGGAACTTGTAAAGATCAAGGTGAGATCTTCTGCAATAGAACTCTTTTTTAAAATTTTTTTTCCTCAATTCTATCCATCCTTTTTCACACTGGTACCACTCTACCATGTCTTGTCATCAGCATTTTGTTATAACCTTGAACTTCCTTTATGTATTTATTTAAGCATAAAACCTAGTCATTGTATGATCTGGGTCCAGAATTCCATTATGTGATCTCCTAGTGGGTTTTCTTGTGTTTTCTGGGTTTTTTTGTTTATTGGTATTATTATATTTTTGTTATTAGTTTCCCTTCTTTCTCTCCCTGTGATTTGTTTTCTGCATATTTGTGTTAATTTCTTCTCCAAGTGAGCTACTTTTTTTCTTTTTATTTATTTATTTCTATATTTTAAATTTCAGAATGTTATGGGGGTACAAACGTTTTGGTGACATAAATTGGTTTTGTACTGTTTGAGTCAAAGTTGTGTGTCCATCCCCCAGACAGTGTGCATTGTACCCGTCAGGTGTGAATTTACCCACCCCCTCCTCCCCCTGCCACCTGCCTGACACCCGATGAATGTTACTACCATATGTGCACGTAAGTGTTGATCAATTAGCTCCAATTTGATGGTGAGCACATGTGGTGCTTGTTTTTCCATTCTTGTGGTGCTTCACTTAGGAGAATGGTCTCCAGCTCCAACCAGGATAACACAAGAGTTATTAGTTCTACTTTATTCCATTCTAGTTTCAGTTGTGGGGATTCCTAACGTTGAGATGAAGTCAGATTTCTCAGGCACACCTGGGGGCGCTTTTATGCTTGGCCTGAACATTTTCAGACGACAAAAAGTGTGTGTGTTTGCGTGTGTGTGTGAGATTTCATGTGGCTTTCTTTGACGGCAGGTGTAGCGGCGAAGTGTGGATATTTCTCGTTCATTTTTACACGGAGGTTTGGCTCTCATCTCACTGGGGGGAGGGTCCCCTCTTGGACATTGAGAAACGGAAACCACGTTCGGCAGGTTTTTAACATCCTCATGGCAAAACCCCAGGCGGGTGCTGTGATAGCCCTTTGGCATCCTCCTTGATTTCCTGCCAGCTCCATGCCGTTAGAGGATGCCGCTCCATTTACGCAGGATTTATAGCTGATTCAGCAGCGTCAGGCAACGGGCCCTCCCCAGGGTTCTTTCCGGGAGCACACGTTTGTGCCAAATTATTGTCTGGGTTTCTCACTCTTCCTTCACGCTGAGCACAGAACTCACGTCCCAGCCCTTTGCCCCTGAAATAAGCACACCGATCTCCAGAGACCTTCCACGCTGGTTTGCAATTGCTTTATGGCTGCTACGGATGAGTGCAGAAGAGAGGGGACCATGTACCTGCTGCCGTCTGTCACTGTCTGTGTTTCCAACCACGCCCTGTAGGAAAACAGTGACTCGCTGGCAGCACTTAAAAGACTGCACTGGCTCCAGCTCCATCCAGGGTAACACAAGAGGTGCTGGGTCACCATTGTGTTTTGTGGCTGAGCAGGACTCCATGGTGTACATATGCCACATTTTATTAATCCACTCATGGATGGATGGGCACTAGGGTTGTTTCCACATCTTTGCAATTGTGAATTGTGCTGCTACAAACATTCCAGTGCAGGTGTCTTTTTTATACAATGCCTTTGTTTCCTTTGGGTAAATACCCAGGAGTGGGATTGTTGGATGCAATGGTAGCAAAGGCAATTTATGTAACCAAAGTGTTTGTACCCCCCTAATATTCTGAAAAAAAAAAAAAGAAAGAAAAGAAAAGAGTGCACTGGATCCTTCTCTATTCTAAACGAAATGTATGCCAGGACATCTCTGGAGGACGGGGTATTCAGGGACACAGCTGGCCGAAGAGGCGGATGTCCAAATGAGACACAAAGGCAGCTGGACAGGCGCCCTGGAGTCCCCACTCTTGCTGAGGAGCAGGAGAAAGTCACCGTGAACTGTGAGGGCCTCGGAGGACGCCTGGGAGGAGAAAGGTCACATTCCCGTGTGCCCGGCCCCCACCTGCACGCACAGGTAGTGTCACCGATGTGCAGGGCGTGGCCAGGCAATCAGAGGGAGACGCCACAGCTTCTGGGAACAGTTCAAGGAAGAAGCCAAAAAGCCGGGCCAAATGTCCACGTGATCGTGCATGAAAGGAAGCTCATAAGAGGAACCCCCGAGTCTTGCATCTCTGCACACAACTCCTCTGTCTCCAGGCACCATCCAGCCGGCACCCGAGACCCTTCGTGCTGACCCACGTGGAGAGATTTGCTGTCTCCCCTCTGCTGTGTCTCTGCGGTGTCTGCCCTGCCTCCGTAGCCCCAGATAGATTTATTGTCCCTCTCTTTTTCCATTTCTTGAACACACACACGTATCTATATAAGACGTGGTTTCTCAGAGCTTCTATACGGTGTGCACAGGATGGAGAAGCCGCGGCTGTATCTGACCTCCTCGCCGAGAGCCCCAGGCAGGGCGACCCTACTGAGCTCCGATGTCCGAGTCCAGGAAAGGGAGAAAGAGAAGCTTCCACACGGGGCCGTCGCAGGACAGGAGGGAGGTCGTGAAAAGCGTCCTTCACGATACCCCAGACTCAGCCTGCATTTGCCGTCAGCAAGGATGTTGCAGCTGTTCTGTTCCAAGTGATGCACGGCACTGAGCCAGGCAGAGGGCCACGCGTACAACACAGGAGGCGGGTCTGTACCTGTGGGCAGGTGCATTCTTTGGGTGAGAAACAAACAGGCAGAAGGTCGTGTTTGTGCAGCCCGGGGGGAATGATGTCCGGCCGCCCTCCACATCGGCTACAGAGGGGATCCCCCGGCCAAACTTGCTATTGATACTGATATTGACACTCATGATTTACCCAAAGGAATTGAAAACACGTCCACGCTGAAACCCGCACGTGGATGTCTAAGGCAGCTTTTATCATAAAATCACACCAAATTCGAAGCAACCACGACGGCCTTCAGCAGGCAAATGGATACATGAACCCTGGTCCTTGCAGACAACAGAATATTCCTCGGTGCGAAGGAGAAATGAGCTGTCAAGCTGGGAAAAGACGCAGAGGAAACTTAAACACATATTGCTAAGAAGCCAGTCTGGCAAGGCTACGGACTGTACGATTTCACAGGGAAAAGCAAAATCATGCAGCCAGAGAAAAGATCAGTGGTTGCCATGGTTTGTCAAAGGAAGCCGGGAGAAGTTGGCAGAGAAAAGAGAGTTTACAGGGCAGTGAAAGTAGTCGGTGTGATACTCTAGTGACAGATACATGACATTGTACATCTGTCTGAGCTGCACAGAACTTGCAAAACCAGGAGCCAACCTCACCGTCAACTGTGGCTCTGGTTAATAACAATGTGTCAGTGGGGGCTCTCCCAGTGCAACAATGTAGCAAGGCAGGCGCCACGTTCCTAATAACGGAACTGTCATTGAGGCAGAGACCTGTCTGGGAGCTCCATGTATTTCCTACTCCAATATTCTGCAGCCTACACTGCTCTAAAACACAGAGAGTTTGGCCAACTTTCTCTGCACTCTGAGAGATCCCTCGAGGGTCCCAGACTGAGGTCTCGGGAGCTCGTGATGCCCAGAGACTGTTTCTCATGACGTGTGGTCGGATTATGATGAATCGTCCCTGGGGTGCCGGGGTGAGCACCCCAGTGCTGCCCGGCCAAGCTGTGCACATTGCAGGATGCTCGCGGATGGATCCGTGGACAGAGAGGTCGTGCCCTCTCTCCTGCCCTGCCTCGGACGCTGCCACCTCTCCATCCATCAAGGTGCAATCGCCGAGCACTCTCATGTCCTCTCCTGTCCCTGGAGTCTCCAAGGGGGGCCCCGAAAAGCCAGAACAGCTGCTGCAGAGGGGCCTCTCTGGGGTGTCAGAGGAGACAGTTGGTCAGTCATTCGCTCAGCAAACGTTCACGGGCACCGACTATTAACAGTCTCTGCTCGGTCAAACTGCGGTCAGGCCCCTGGAGCTTGTCCTGGGTGCAACTGTGCAGTTACTTGTAAAACCCAGTTTTAGCCAGAACGCTGCAGAGTCCATTTAGCCAGAAGCCCCCAGCCCCAATATCTGCTCACCCTCGATATCCCATCAGGTTTCTCAACCTCCACCATCTCCCCGGGGCCGTCTGGCCACCCCGGCTGCCTCCAGCAGACATCCCATTAGGTCGGTTCAGCCGGACGCCCCCACCAGACCCAGATGGGCCCTCTTAGTAATTGCCATCCTCTGACCCCCGCCGGGTCCCCGGACATAAATTCCCACTTGCCCAGTTGTGTTGGGAGCTGAGCCCAGTCTCCGTCCCCCACTCCGAGCCCCGGCGCAGTGGTCCCCAGAGCTATCGCGATGGTCCTGAATAGTGTCTTCCTTGTCATGCTTTCACAAGCACTGCTGGACAATTTTTTTAATCTACCGCTCTATCCCTGTGGCCCCCAGCCCCTGGGCTGTGTACCAGTCCCGATCGGTGGCTTGTTAGGAACTGGGCCGCAGAGTAAGAGGTAAGTGGTGGGTGAGCAGGTGACGCCTCTTCTGTATTTACAGCCGGTCCCCATGGCTCACATCACGGCCTGAGCTCCCTCCGCCTCCAGTCAGAGCAGTGGTGGCATTAGATTGTCACAGGAGCGCGAGCCCTGCTGTAAACTGTGCCTGTGAGGGATCATCCCCAAACCATCCCAGTCCCTGGAAAAATTACTTCCATGACACCGGTTCCTGGTGCCAAAAAGGTTGGGTACAACTGCTCTACGCCAGGTGCTGTTGTAGGTGCCAAGAATACGGCTGGGGGAATCTCTCCCCTTCTGTAGTCGACGTGCAGAGTGGCAAGACGTCACGTCCCCAGGTTGCACAAACACCACTTCTCCCTGTTTCTTTGTCACCCAAAGAATGCGCCTGCGCACAGGGACACCTGGGCTGGTTCATCCGCACGGCAGAGAACGGCACCTGCCTGCCCACACCTGGATTTAGAAAGTGCCCATCAGCCAGGCGAGGTTAGGCAAACCCACACCAGGAACTTTGCTTCCAAGACAGCCTGAGAACACCCCACCCTGAGTCCTGTGGGGTCGTAGGACGCTGTGCGGGAAGAAGGAACTACCTGGGAGGTGGCTGAGCTCCACGGCGTTGGATGGAGCAGCCCTGGGGGACGGCAGGTGGACAGGAGCAGGGGGGTAAATTCTGCTTCCTCTGTGGCTGTCTCTCCTCTCCTCTCGCACACGCTCAGCTCCCCTTGGCTGGCTGTTTCCCCACACCCTGCTTTCTGTCCATGTCCGTTCCACATTAAATACTAGCAATAACAGCAATAATAATAATGGTTATCTAAAGCACACAGCAGCCCCCAGCACAGGACTGGACCAACGCCCTTCCCTTCTCGGGCTCTTGCTGTCTCTGTGCTGCAGGCAGAGGGACTGGGATTGCGTTTTCATTATCCGTCATAGCTGCAGAATTTGGGAAGACCCCTGGCCATCTCAAACAGGCTGGCTTGAGTCCAGCCCACCAGCTTTTGTCATGGCAGCTTCACAGCCAGACCCCTCAGCCCACATGTCCTGGCGCCCAGAGTAAGGTGCACCCCAAGTTCCTAAAGGTATTCAGAGGTTCCTGGGAGGAACAGACGGATCCTCCCAGGATGACAGTCCAGCATGTGTTCACTGAACATCCACCAGGCCCTCCCTGCTTCCTTTAAAGCAATGCCAAGTCGGATACGTCACTTGGAGCCGTGGTCCCCAGCCTTTTGGCACCAGGGAACAGTTTCATAGAAGACAATTTTCCTACAGACTGAGGGTAGAAGGGAGGCGGAGCTCAGGTGTTGATGTGAGCGATGGGAAGTGGGTGTAAATACAGATGAAGCTTCACTCTCACACTGGCTACTCAAGTCCTGCTGTGTGGCCGGTTCCTAAATTTCATGGAAGACAGTTTTCCCACAGACTGGGGTGGGACAGGTGGTGGCACAGCTCTGCGACCCAGTCCATAACAGGCTGCGGACCAGTACCAGTCTGCAGCCCGGGGGTTGGAGACCTCAGCCTTGGAGTCCATGCTTAGAAACAAGCCCCCACAGCAAACACCATGCGGACAACATCTTTGCTGATTTTAGCCACACACTGCTCTTATGAGAAACCTGAAATTAATTGTTTGTTCCTGCTACGTTTAGAAGTCCTGATAAGAAAAGTCCTTGTGTACTCACCATTAAATTGGAACTAATCAATCAACACTTATGTGCACGTATGGAAATAACATTCATTGGAAACCAAGCAGGTGAGGGGGGGGAGGGGAGGGGTAAATTCACACCTAACAGGTACAATGCACACTGTCTGGGGGATGGGGACACTTACAACTTTGACTCAAATGGCACAAAAGCAATTGATGCAAACAAAACGTTTGTATTCTTGTAATATTCTGAAATACATGTATATTAAAAAAATGAATTACAGCATTAAAAAAGCATTCTTGACTGTGTAAGAGGAGTAAAAACTGCACCATTTTAGAAGCTTGCCCTAGGATAGTCCTAGGCATGGAACTGTGTTTGAGAAAATCCCTTGCTGAGTTTGGGGGTGGGTGACGGGTCCCGAGGGCCTGGCTCTGGTACAACCAGAGCAGACGGTGCAGCCACTTCTCAGAACACACACAAAAAGAAACTTC
>CM052457.1:664078-718817 GCA_028533085.1 Varecia variegata | reverse complement strand
TGTGAATTGTGCTGCTATAAACATTCGGGTGCAGGTGTCTTTATTGTAGAATGACTTATGTTGTTCTGGGTAGATGCCCAATAATGGGATTGCTGGATCGAATGGAAGGTCTACTTGAATCTGTTTAAGGAATCTCCAGACCTCTGTGGCCGAGCTGCGTGCCAACTCATATCCATGAAGTCTGGGCAGAATCCCTGGAGCTAGTCAGTCCCCATTCTGCTACCGTTTCCTCCCACCGATTTGGATAGATAGGATCTCACACCCCGTTGAGAGGAATCACCTTTATGCAACTGGTGTTTTATACACAGCAGAAAACACGTCGCCAAAACCAGTCACCAATGAGAAAAATCCATTTTGCACGAAGAGAGTTCCAACCGAGGCATTAGAAAAAGAAGAGTTCTATTTTCCAATACAGATGTGTATGAATATTTTTGCTCCGAATGCAGGAGTTCTGGACATCCTGGTAACATACCTGCCGGTCACCTTATTCTGAGGGCTGCCAGCCGGAACACAGCAGGAGGAGGAAGAAGGAAGTTCTCAGCGGAGGCGGGAGCTATTTTAGGCGTGGTTCACGCTCCACCACTTGGGTCTGTTTTTTATCACTTACGCTCCTCTTCCTCCCAGATGCTGAAGTCACCTTGGCTTCACTCTGCAAGGACACCCTTAGCAGATATCAGGCAAGCGCTCCTGCAGAGCAGACCTTGGTCACTGAGCTCTCTCGGGGAAGGACAGGTGCACCTGCAGCAGGTGGGGGTGGGGGGGCAGGGAGACCCGCATCCCAGGGCATCGGCTGTTAGAAATTCAACATCGGAACCAGTGGCCCGAGACAATTCTTCCATCTGTCTCCCAAGCCAGTGAATAGTCACAGGGACCTTGAAGGAACAGGGAGAAGGACCCTTTCCAGGCAGGTATCATCCCTTCCCCACCTCTCACCTGGCCCACCTGGGCCCCTCATCAAAGCATTGAAACGGTGCAGTCAGCAAAACCCAATCCGAGCAGGTCCAGCCCTTCTCAGAAAAATCACCAAGGAGGCAAAAAAGTAAAATAAAGCAAAGGGTTATCTTTAGAGGACAAACCTACTAGACCCGAGAATTTAAAAAAAATAATAAAATAAAAGGACTATTTACAAATCAGGTTTCCTTTGAGCCCTGACTGTTATACCAAGTTGGGACCTGCAGGGACATCAGCTGCTGACACTTCTGTCCTTAGGAGGAACATTGCCCAATGCTCTCTTGCAAGTCTCTTAAAGCTTGTGCTCAGAGTGAGATCAAACTTGCAAAAGCTTTTTCTCTCTGAGGCCACAATGACAGCTCAGATTACAGGGCTCCTGCAGCTGGGGGGATGGGGGGGTCTCGCCTTGCCTTATTTTTGCTTCTCCAAAACAAGGAAGAGGCGTGCATAAATTAACCCCCCGGGTAGATGGCACAGCTGGTAATTAGCAGCACTATTAGCAGTGGGAAGGAGGGACTCAGTAGCTCCTGTCACGGAATATGCAATTTCTCTAGATCTGGTGCAGAAAATACCTTGCATTCAGATTGCTCCTTGGCTGTTGCATCACTCCTAAAGAGGACTCACTCACACACACACAGACACACACACACACAGACCCCAAAACAGGGGCTGCAGGTTGATCAGGAATCCAGATGAGCTCCCTTTGAGCGCCAGGTGGGCTGCCCAGGTGAGGGTGAATCTCTCATTTCCAATCAGGTGGCTGAAGTGCATTTGAGAGTCCCGTCACCTGTCCTTTAAGCCGATCCCCGAAATAGGCATCTCATTAATGGGTGCGGTGCGCACCGTCTGGGGCACAGACACGCGTGAAGCTCTCACTCCGGCAGGGCAAAGGCAATAGATGTAACCTAAACATTTGTACCCACCCCTAACATGCTGAAATAAAAAAAAAAAAGAAAAAAAATTGAGTAAGAACATGCATATATCTGTTGTGAAAATTAGAAATACACAAGGCAGAAGAATGTAAGTTTTATTTTTTTTTTAAAGGAGAGATCACACACACGCACACATCTCAAACAGACGACAAGAGTGAATTTGAGAAGTGGTTCCAAACACCTGGATTCTGTCCTCACTTCACATTTGAGGAAGTCACTTTAAATATTGTGTCGTATCCTTTGTGCACGGACAGAACACTGGGGAGAGAAGACGCACAGGGTGACACTGATTTGCAGGGGGGAATAGCCGCTAGTGTGGACGTCTGCTCAGGGTCTCCCCAGGGCTGGGGTCTGGGGTCCCTTTGCTGGTCACTGGGCATGTGACCAGCTTCCAAGGAGGCCAAGCTCCTTTGCAGCGGGCACTCGAGGTAGGGACAGGGGACCCTGTAAATGTGTCCTCCTGTCTACAAACAGGAAGCCAAGCATATTGGCCAGGTGTCCCCAAGGTAGCAGTGCAATGGGGTACACGTAGTGTGCATAGCACTTCTCCAAAAAGTCACCAAGTAAGAAACAGCAAGTGACATAAAGCTAAGGGTTATCTTACAAGATGGCCCTAGGAAACCACCTTTAACCAGCACAAGTGGAAGTGAGATGCCGACCCTCTGAGACCAGGGGGTCTCTCTCTGGGGGTCCTGGTCTGTCTCCTGGGGTCGGTCTCCACACTCCACATTCAAACCAGCCCACACGATGCCATGAGGACACCCCACAGGATGCCGAAATGCAATGACCGTGACCTCGTCCCTGAGGTCACGCTGGGGAATGACAAAGCCAACATTCCTAGGGAGGGCTTGGTGGCATGTGGCATTTGCAACTATATATGCATATGTGTATATATAAATATATATCATGTTAAGAACGTTTCCTTTTTTTATTTTGTTAATAGTGATCAGAAACCTGGTTCAATTTTATCAAATGTCTTTTAGATGTCTGTTGTGTTCTTTCATTTTGTCCTATTAGTATGAAGAATTATATAAAACATGCCTTAATCCACGTGGAACGTGAAGCACTCTTTTTAATGTGTCTTAGTATTGTCATGGTGAATGATGTTACTTGCTCAATTTTTATGTCATTTGCAACAATATTCATATCAGTTTGTGGTGTTTTGTGCTGTGTGAATTAAATTTTACAATGATTTTTATGATGATGATCCCTTGGTAATTTGGAAGCACTCTTCTTATCTCTGAGTAATAGAAACACCAGGAGAATTCCTTGAAGGTTTCAAAAAACTTAGTTAAGAATTCGATGAGCTTGAACATTTTCATGTAGAAAAGGCTCTTTCTCAACTTCTTCGTTGAAATGGACTCAGTAACATTTCCTTTGATGTTTTAAAAATCTGTTTTGGTAACGCACGTTTCCCTGGCACTGTTCCTCTTGTTCTGCTTTTTGAATGTAAAAATCACTGCAAATCACCTCAATTTTTGTTGTCCCTGTATCACTTTCCAGTCAATTTGGGGTACGTGCACTTAATCTCTTTTTGCATTTTGCTTTCTGGTGGTTTCTCTGATTTTTCCCCCCCGCAGAGAACTGGATCTCTGCTTTAGTTTATCCACTTACTAAAAACATTTACTTAGCTCTCACGATAGTTTCCTTGGCTGTGCAGAAGCTTTTTAATTTGATCAGGTCCCATTTATTTATTTTTGTTGTTGCTGTGATTGCCTTGGGGGGTTTATTATCCTGGATGGAGCTGGAGCCCATTCTACTAAGTGAAGTATCCCAAGAATGGAAAAACAAGCTCCACATGTACTCACCATCAAATCGGTATTAACTGATCAACACTCGTGCACATATAGCAGTAACATTCATCGGGTGTTGGGCAGGTGGGAGGGGGAGGAGGGGATGGGTAAATTCACACCTGATGGGTACAATGCACACTGTCTGGGGATGGGCACCCTGTAGCTCTGACTTGGGTGGTGCAAAGGCAACTTATGTAACCTAAACGTTTGTACCCCCACAATATGCTGAAATAAGAATAAAAAAATAAGCAATATGACACTAAAAAATAAATAAATAAATAATGAAAAATACTTATTTAGCATCTGTTTTATATATTATGCAATGTTCTAGAACAGCGGTCCTCAGCGTTTTTGGCACCAGGGACTGTTTTCATGAAAAACAATTTTTCCACGGACCGGGGAGAGCTTTGATGGTTTCAGGATGACTCAAGCGCATCCCATCTATTGTGCCCTTTATTTCTATTACTGTTACATTGTCACTTGCCACTCACTGATAGGGTTTTGACATGAAAAGTGTGAACGAGATGTTCTGAAACACAGAAGATAGCAGAAGAGCTAACAAACTTGAGGAATTTCAGAGAGACGGGGGAGAGGGTGAGTAACAGGAATTCCTGAAGAGATGATGTTTCAGAATTAACCAGACTTGATGAAAGACAGCAATTCCCTCTACCTACGGATAGAGGGAATTGAATTCATCCCCAAGAAATAAAAAAAATTAAAATCAAGGATTGGTGTAATGAAGTGCTTTGCGGTTGTCAAAAAACCAAACAAACAAAACCTCCCTGCCAAAAGAAAACAAACAAAAAATACATTCTGTAAATTAAGACATTTCCTTTAAAATAAACTAATTTGTACATGAAAAAAATTAATACACGCATGTGCTTAGTCATATAAAATTCAGAACACCAAACAAAGATCCAATCTTAACAACAGCCCAAGAATAAAAGGTAACATGTTTCAAAAGGTGATGGTTAGTTAGACTTCCAAATGACTTCTGTAAAACAGCAAGGAAAACCCCAAAGTATAAGTAGGAAGAGAAATAAAAGAATGGATATGTTGAAAGCAAATCGAACCCAGAGAAAACACCTTTCAAGAATAAACACAGTGGCAGAAACAATGACCTTGGAAACTTTTTCACTAGCAGACTATAACTAGAGAAAGATTTAAAGATTGTGCATTGAAAAAAAAAAATCAAAACTAACCTGAACTGGAAGGTGGGAGGATGCACGCAAAAATAAAGACACCTGAAAATGCTAAACAGGTAGGTGAATCTGTACAAATATGGAATGTATAAAACGACACTACGCACATCTTGCGGAGTTACAGGGTCTGGTGATGAGATGGGAAATCAGGTCTGAAATTAGTGCTTACAGAAGAAAATTGCTTGTGGAAAAAAATCAAAACGATTTTTTAAATGTGCAAACTTTATACAAGATAGCAGTGTCATGGCTACTACCATCAACAGGCTATGTGTTGATACACTGATACTTTCTATCCCAGAAGTCAGAGAAATGGTGCTCCTTTATTATTAAATACTACATAGTTTCGTTGTGATGCAGGTTCAGCTGTGATTCTTGCAAACGGGATTTGCAGGGTTCCTTTTTTTCTTTTTTCTTTTTCTTTTTGAGACAGAGTCTTGCTCCGTTGCCATGGGTAGAGTGCCGTGGCGTCAGCCTAGCTCACAGCAACCTCAGACTCCTGGGCTCAAGCGATCCTCCTGCCTCAGCCTGCCAGGTAGCTGGGTCTACAGGTGTGTGTCACTGTGCCCGGTTTAGAGGGTTTCTTAATGGAGACAGTATACACGGGAAACTGAAATGCCAGCAGCCAGTGGCATCCCCTGGTACCATGAATGGATACCCCAGTCACTGGCCATTCTATTACCTCAGTCACACACACACAAACACACACACACACACACACACACACACACACACAGGATAATGGACATAGAAGATCTTGGAAACTGGAGGGGGCACAGCATTTGCTACTTGTCATTGGCTTAGTGATCAACTTGTTAAACACAACACACCTCATTTCTTTTCACGTTGGTGGCAGGTTGCCAATCAGTGCTAAATGCCAACAGGCGTAAAGGTGGCCAAGGAAGTTAGAGAAACTGAGGTACACAGTAAAGAGGAAATGGCATTCTCAACCCACAGGACTTCAACAGTGAACGATGACATTCTACCTGCTAGATCAGACAATTGTGTAACACATGACAGGTTCTCTTTCCATACGTCCTTCCTGTGCGAACATGCTCTATTCCAGACACTCCCTCTGTTGGCTCACGCACTGGTTAGTTTATTTAAAGGATTAGGAGGGATTATGCAATCCACATCATTGTTCTTCTCTGATACCTGGCATGCCCACCATTCAATTAATTAAAAAAAAAAATCTACAATTTTTTTTGTAACTTGGAAGATACAGTCTGAAGGTCCAAGCTCACATCACAATTTCGTCATTACACAACTCACCCTCGTATAAACAGGACGCAAGACCCCCGTTTCCCAGCAGTGGATGCTGAGACACGTTGAAACCCCGCCCTGAGCATCAAGACTTGTCAGAGGAAGCTCCTGAGAGCATTTCTGTTCACTCCTCAAGTCACTGTTAATCACCCAGGACAATTACTCCTGGGAAGATGAAAATCGTTCTGCTTTCTTTGAAAACTTTAAACAGCGTTCATCATTTCTGTCCAATTAAGTCATTTCTCAGCAGAAATATATTCCCAAGTGTGGAGGAAATCCTGTTGCTAAAGTGAGTTTTATATCAATTTCTATAATCCTGTCTCATGTACATGATATCTGCTGGGTTAAATATTTGGAAAACTCAGGTGAACCGAGGGGAACGTGTGTAAAGATGCACGCACCCTGAGTTTAATTCCTTTTCACCTCTTTGGAGAAAAACAGCGACGTCACCACTGTTTTATTAATTTGACCTGTATTTATCAGACACTAACACCACACCAGCTAAGACGGTATAGACACAGTAGAGTTGGAAGACAAGTACTATCTATTCCTTTTTTGGAAGGAGCCTGCAGTTTAGAGGCAAAAATAAGACTTCTATGGGGAATATGCTGTTATTTAGGGTAGCAGGGTCTATGTGCAGGTTGGTTTGATGTGCAGGTTGCAGTGACCCCGTGCTGTGTTTGTCATCTTTGGTAGACCACAGTGGAGCTCCCTGAGGGTGGGGCAGGGGGGAAATCAGGATGCAACATTTGACGAGGCATGCATTCTCAGATGCATGCAAATGCAGGTTTGCACTTGAGGATGTCTCTGAATATATCCCGAGAGTCTCGCCTCACACTAGCCTGTAGATAGAACCCATGTCTGTACAGAGAGGTGCCCAGTACAGACGGGTTCTGTCTGCAAGAACCTGCTGGTTAGACCATAAATGCCCAACCCACAGCTGACAATACCTATACACTCTGTTTTGTTAAGGTAAGCAATCTTGGTTGGCTCTTTCTCATCTGGTGCATTCTTTCTCTCTCTCACATATACACATACACCCCACAAATGTGGCTCAGTTTTTGGTCTCTGGTTCCGCAGTGATTATCACCCTGTGGTGCTTGAAAATGTCAGGGTTGGAAATGCGACTTCATCCGTTCCAATACACACATCAGAAATTAGGTGGTACTTAAATGTCAATTATTGAGACATTTTCTGGTATTTCCTGTTCACATTTGTGTTTTTCAAGCCACGTCTGCCTCTAGTAAATCTCTTAGTACACCACTGGTTTTAAGAGCTAAAACAAAAATAAATGTCAGTTTATATTTTACATACCCACAAAAAAAAATAAATAAATTAGGTGGCAAAATGTCAACAAGTGAGTCTATGCTGACTGCACTAGCCTCATCAGCCTGGCTCTAAGTCTCAGACAAATGTTCCAATAGGGCTGCTAGTTTTAGCACATGATAAACAGGACACCAAGTTAAAGTTGAATTTCAGATAAACAAAAACATATTTTTTTTCTTAGTGCAAGCATGCTCCAACTATTTCACGGGGCATACTTTACTAAAAAGTCATTTGTCTCAAATATTGCATGAGACATACTGAAATACTATTCATTGCTTATGATGCAATATTTGGGGGAATACTTATATTAAAAAAACATAATAAACAGAAAGTTTAAATTTACCTGGTATCCTGTATTTAATCTGGCAATGCTACTTTCAAAGCTATGGCTTGATATTTAAGGGCAGATAAGGAAAACACCAGAGAACTGGGTATCAACGAACTGCAAGATGTGGGCAATACAACAGCAGGGACCATACAAACACAGAGAGGACAACACAAAGACAGCTATCTCAGTACCATTCTACAAGCAATAAAAATTGTGCGTGGCGGGGAAGAGGACAAAAACATCCAACCTGGGAGATGTGATATAGCCTACTTCCTCATTTCATAAAACTTTATGCCACAATCAAAACTTTCATGGAGATTGACATACATAACAATTTCATAAATTAATACTAAATTAAAAATTAGAGGGCTATGATTACAAATACAGTTGCACATCAATAATTACTAAAGAAAGGGCTCAGAGGAACAGAGCAATTAGGTTGTTTTGTTTTAATATTTCATGCCTAAATCAGTGTATTAGTCAGGGCTCTCTAGAGAAACAAAACCAATAGGATGTGTGTGTGTGTGTGTGTGTGTGTGTGTGTCTACAGATAGATTGCTTTTCTATTTCAGAATTTTATGGGGGTACACACATTTTGGTTATATAATTTGCTTTTGTACAATTTGAGTTAGTTATAAGCATGTCCTTTACCCAGATAGTGTGCATTGTAAGCTGTTAGATGTGAATTTACCCATCCCCTCTTCCCCCTCAACCTGCTTGATTTCTGTTGAGTTTTACTTCCATCTGTGCACATAAGTGTTGCTTGATTAGTTCCAATTTAGTATCAAGTACGTGTGGTGTTTGTTTTTCCATTCTTGCAATACTTCACTAAGAAGAATGTTCTCCAGCTCCATCCAGGTTGTTACAAAAGGAACTAGATCACCATTCTTTTTGTGGCTGAGTAGAACTCCATGGTGTACATATACACATTTTATTAATCCACTCATGTATTGATGGGCACTTGGGTTGTTTCCACATCTTTGCCATAGTGAATTGTGCTGCTCTAAACATTCTAGCACAGATGTCTTTGTTATAGAATGTCTTCTTTTTTCCCCTTGGGGTAGATACCTAATAGTGGGATTGCTGGATCAAACAGTAGTTCTACTTGTAGCTCTTTGAGGTATCTCCCTATTGCTTTCCACAGAGGTTGTACTAGTTTGCAGTCCCACCAGCAGTGTAGGAGTGTTCCTGTCACTCCACATCTACGCCAATGTTTGCTGTTTGGGGACTTTTGGATAAAAGCCATTCCCACTGGAGTTAGGTGATATCTCACTGTGGTTTTGATTTGCATTTCCCTGATGATTAGAGACATTGAACATTTTATTCATGTGTTTTAGATAAGTAGATAGATTGATGGATAGATAGTTACAGAGACAATAGATTCATAGATGACATAAATGTAGATGGGATAGATAGATAAAATGATAGGTTGGTAGATGACAGACACTAAATAGAATGATAGATTGATAGATGATAGAGATGATAGACAGGTAGACAGATGATAGACAAAATGATAGGTTGATAGATGATAGAGTGATAGAATGATATATTGACAGATTATATAGATAACAGATAACAGAATAATAGATAGATCGATAGGAGGGAGGGAGGGAAGAAGTCGGGGAGAGAGAGAGAGATTGATTGAGATTTTAAGGAGAAGGAGGCTGACAGGTCCAAAATCTGCCCTGTGAGCTGGCAGGCTGGAGACCCAGGAAAGAGCAGATGCTGCAGTTCATGTCTGAAGGTCGTCTCCTGGCATAGTTCCCTCTTGCTCAGGGGAGGTCAGTTTTTTGTTGTACTCAGGTCTTCAACTGATTGGATGAAACCCAATTATCTACATTATGAAGGGTCATCTCTTCTCAAAGTCACTGATCTAAACATTCATCTCATCCCAAAACACACTCACAGTAACATCTAGCATGGCAGTTGACCACCTATCCGGGCATGGTGGCCCAGCCAAGTGGACACATAAATTAATCATCCCAATGATTATTGCTCAAATTAAATACTTAAAAAGTAAAGCAAGAGCCAAGGTGAAGCAAGGGTTGAGAAGTATCCAGGGAGCAATATTTTTAAAAGTAGCCGGGCAGAGAAAGGGCTGACATAAATGGGAAGGGATCCGCAAGGTCAGACAAGTTCTCGTAAGATGAGAGAACCCAGAATGTTTGTGGACCAAGAGCAGGAGCTTAAGGGATGTACATTGGATGACTTCCCCTCTCTTCAATTCCAAGGGAGGAACTGTTGTGGTCTGAAGGCAGGAAAGGAAACCTGTACACATACCTCGAAGTCCACTGTCCTGCTTTGTTTCACCTTTGCTTTGGGGGCACTGGTTTCAGGATAGTACAACTTGCTGTTACACCTCCTGTTCAAGCATGGATAATCTCTGTTCTAAGGCAGTCTGAAATATCAAAGTGTGTGTGCCTGTACATGTGTGTGTTAACAGGAAAGAATCCAGCAAGAATGAAAGAAGCACAGCTATACCTTCGGTTAAATTGTACACCTCACATGTGTCATCAGGATCCGCTTTCCTCATGAGCTCATGGGCATCATTCATTCATTCAACAAACATTGTTGTAGGGTAGACCATTATCCTGCCAGCTTGCTTATTTTTATATCCCTAGCTTCTCGTGCAGTGTAGACATCCACAATTTGCACACTAAACACAGGTCAAACAAATGAATGGATACATGACTAACTGGTTTGCTTCACTTTCCCTTACAAAATCCTGGGTGGAAACTCTAGGACAAGTGTTGGTCACATTATACAGTGCCTAAAATTGATTCTGATGTTTGCTTTTTAACCTTGTTTAATAAGACCAACCAAAGAAGAAGATCTTATATGGATAATCCAAAACTAAAGTGCATGATCTTATTTCTCAAGGGATATGAGGCTCAGAGCTTAGCAAAGAGTGTCATCATTATCACTTTCATAACCATTGCTATCATCATCACCACCATCACCAACATCATCACCGTCATTATCACCATCATCATCACCATCATCATCATCATCATCACCATCATCATTACCACCATAATAACCACCATCATCACCACCATCACCATCATCATTATCATTACCGTCATCATCACCATCATCACCACTATCACCACCACCATCATCACCTCCATCATCACCATCATCATCACTATCATCATCACCACCATCATCATTACCACCATAATAACCACCATCATCACCACAATCACCATCATCATCATTACCGTCATCATCACCATCATCACCACCATCACCACCACCATCATCACCACCATCACCTCCATCATCACCATCATCATCACCATCATCATTACCACTGTCATCACCATCATCACCATCATCACCACCATAATCACTACCATCATCACCATCACCATCATCATCATCATTCATGGGAATCTGAATCCCACATGGTCAGTCAGCAGAGCTGTCCCTTGAGGTTCTGAGAAAACAATATGCCCTGTGAGGACCTTCTCCCTCTCTACTTTACCCCCATTCCCCCCAAAAAACCCACTGGTTTGACTGATGTTTTTCTGGACTGTGGAGCATCTGCTCTGACTAGAAACAGCTAAAAGTGATGACCAAACCTCCCTGAGAGACAGCACCTAAGTGGCCTTATAACAAATTGGTCTGGTTCAAGCCTCCTAAATGATTTTCAGGGCAGCTTCAGTTCCTGTACACTCATTTGTTGTGCTGTCATTCTCTGGTTCCTAGGGAATAAATTAACAAAACCGAACTGGATATTATCTCTTCACTTTCCTTCAAGAAGTATTGGTTTTTCTCTGGAAGAACTTGTTGTCCTGAACAGGGTTAGGCACAGAAACATTAATTTGTGTCACTTCACCTTTCTGGGAAAAATAACCGGAGTAGTGATGAGGCTTCTGTGGTTATGGTCATCACTTGGCCCCACAAACTAACTTTAAAATAGTGTCTTTACATGCATGGGATGCATCTGTGAGCATCTGTGAGGCTGAACTTAGATGTGAGTAGGAGAAAGGATCCAACAAAGCTGTGAAGATATCCCAGGAAAAGGAGCTATATGTGATTATTTAAAACAATGGCATTTATTTTGATGAGACATGGCCATATCTGACTGGACCAAAGACATAAGTCTTCTTGTGGTCACAGCTGATGCCACACCTGGGTCCCATGGAGGAGCGACAGAAAACAAAGAGTGCCAAATTTATAAATTCGTTCTGAGCTGCTGTGAATGATGGTTAGATGTTGGCCCATCGATGAGGCATGTCAGTGTGTTCTTACCAATGTTAGAGCTTGAAGCCAAATCTCAGTGAATTGGGAAGGACCTCCCAGTTGGCAGCTGTGCCTCAATCAGGCCCGCTTAGGATGCTACAAGCTCAAATAATTGTTAAGGCAGATGAATGCCACCAGGCTGAGTGGTGTCTGTCCATGTGGATGGAGCCTGGTAAAGAAAATGCACAAAGGGAGACTTCTGACATCTGGATAAGCCATCCATCCACCCACCCATCTACCCATTCATCCACCTATCCGTCAATCCACCCATCAATCCATCCATTCATCCATCCACCCACCCATCCACCCATCCATCCATCCATTCATCCACCCACCCATCCATCCACCCACTCATCCATCCATCCACCCATCCGTCTACCCATGCAAGCACCTATCTATCAAGCCATGATCAATTCAGCCATTCATCCACCCATCCATCCACCCACTCATCCATCCATCCATCCATCCATCCATCTACCCGTTCATCTACTCATGCACATATCCATCCATCCACCTACCCATTGATCCATCCACCCATTGATCCACCTATCCACCCATCTACACAGTCATCCACTTATCCATCAAGCTACCCATAAATTCACCCATCTACATATCCACCCATTCATCCTCCATCCATCCACCCACTCATCCATCCATCCATCCATCTACTCATTCATCTAATCATGCACATATCCATTCATCCACTCAACCATCCAGCCATGCATCTGCCCATTCATCCTCCATCCATCCATCCATCCATACATCCATACATCCATGCACTCATCCACTCATTCATCCATCCATCCATTCATCCATCTAACTACAGATTCACCCACCCATCAATCCATCTATCTATCCACCTACTCATCCATTCATCCACTCATCCAACTACCTCCAGATTCACCCATTCACGCATCTATCCATCCATCTTTCCCTTCTATATGCATATATGATGTGTCAGGATCTTCCCCAGCCTTGGGGACACAAGGACATAAAGATACAGTCAGATTGATGAACTCTATGCTCCAGGTGAGAGTCAAGGCTCCAGGAAGAAAGACTTGGACACTCAGGGAAGAGAGAGGAGCTTGAGCTCAGCAACTTAGATGCAACAACTTCTCATTTAAGAAGACAAATGGACCACATAGGGCAGAGCTCAACTCAGCATCTGCTGATAAGTACCAAAGCACCCTGTTTGCTAGGCAGCCTTGTGAGAGCAGGGACATAATCTCTCCACAAAGGCACAGGTACAGGAAGGGCTTTCTCTGTGGGCAGCTTAAAAGCCTCCTAGCTCACACCCAGGTTGATCTAGGAACAGACCCCAGCATGAGCCTGTTAGTGGAGATGCCCAGAGGGTGCAGTGAAAGACCTTTTGTGACAAGGTAAGAATGGAAAAAAAAAATGAAATCCAAGGATGACAGTAAAAGATAAGATGCAGAATTGAGGTTGAACTTGAATGGAAGCTGGAATGAGTGCAATATTTGCACCGGTGGAGAGAAGAAAAATATATCCAGGGCAGAAGGTATATCGGAAACACAGCGTAATCATTATTCATAACGACCTTGTTCAAGGAACAACACAGACTCCAGAGCAGGTGCAAGGCACAGGGGAGGTCACAGAGGATGCATGATGTGGGGAACATGAGGATGGAAGGCCATGGACAGGTGGCCAAGGGCTTCGGCTTGCAGGCAGTGAAAGGCTGGGAGTGGACGTCTCCACGTGCATGACCTGGATCCCAGTGGCAGAGGCTGGAAGAAGGAGAACCAGTTCGGAGACCATTGATGTAACAGCTTTGGAAAGAACTGCTTACAGTAGGACGGTGACGATACAGAAATAAAAGAGCAAGAGAGATTTTGAAAGAAGGCAAGTGACATTCGGGAACCTAGTTCTCACGGAAGTTTCAAAAGTTCTTATCTTTTGTTTCCTCTGAAGAAATCACTGTGTTTCTAAGATAGTATAAACTGATATACACCATGAGCAACACAGGGAGGGCTCTTGTTATAAGGAAAAAATGTTGTATGAATGGCAGGGAAGCTTGACTGGGGAAACGAGACTTCTCCACAAAGACGTGCTTGAGAGATATTCAGACTTTTAAAGGGAAGTCCCCCTCCGCAGGCCAACCTTACAGATTGTGACAAACCTGTGATTGGGTGACGGAAACCGGTCAGCTCTTTTGGAAGCTTAGTTTTCATTTAGTTCTGGAGAAAAAAGAACGAGTAAGGTGTCTCTCTAATATAATGTCGCAAAGTGAGGCAGACCCCACCCACGGATGGGCTGTCACGAAAGCTGTGCCGAGAGTCTATGAAGCTGGTGTGCACTGACGTCAGTGCAAACACAGGTTCTGACTTCTTTGGAGGGAAAAGACACCTTCGATTAGGCATCTGAGCTGCCGGGTGCACATACCCACCCAACAGTAGGTTAACAGTGTAACCAAGAACCACCATCTTTGAATACTGGTAGAGTTGGAAAGTGAGAGGAGAGGGGCCTGGATTTCTTTGCTCTGAAATAGTTAAGAGGACCTGAAGAAGGACGGTGGGCTGGTTTCTGAGTAGTGGGAGTCTGGAATGACTTTCTTCCAGTCTAGGACAGGAAGAGAGAAATCATTTCTACGGTCAGGGGCATCTATGTGGCTTCTCCCCCTGAGAACTCGATAGTTCTGTCCAAGAATGAAAAGCCAGTGCAACCCACACCCGTGTGTCACCACACGGATGCACCCAGACATCTGTCGAATGCAAACCGAGACCGTCTCTAACTGTGTAATTGAAGAGTCAGGGAACACCCGAAACTTCAATTAAGGGACCTGGCTCTGCTCTCCTGGAGGCAGACGGGAATGCAACTGCGATTTTGTAAGTAGGAATCCAATTAATCACATCATTCTCAGCGTGCTAATTAGAAGAGAGACAGTTGGCTTAGATCAACATGGCCCAGAATGTTCAGTGGAATGATGAAACATTCACATGATGGAGGGTAACAAGTTGTATATATAACTCAATATTCTCATGGTTTTTATATATATATATATATATATATATACACACACACATACACACACATACATACAGACATATATACATAGATTATATCGTATGTATTCTTATGGCATATTGTACAATATAGGAATCTTATATGCATATGTTAATATGTCATATACATATTTTTGTGTGTGTATATATAATCGAATGTATAGAGGCTATATATAGACACACAAACATATACACACATATATACATAGATTATATTATATGTATTCTTATAGTATATTTTATGAATCTTATATACCTATGTTAATGTATCATACATATGTGTGTATATAATTATGAACCTATAGAGGATATAATCACACACATATGTAATACAGACATACAGACACATATATACATAGATTGTATCATATGTATTCTTATAGCATATTATAATAATATATGAATCTTATATACATATGTTAATGTATCATACATATTTGTGTGTATGTATATAATTTGAACCTATAGAGAATATATATACACACATACATACAGACATACATACACATTATACATAGATTATATCTAACATATTCTTATGGCATATTATAACAATATATGACTCTTATATACATATGTTAATGTATCATATATATTTGTGTATGCATATAATTATGAACCTATAGAGAATGTATATATACATATATACATACACCTATATACATAGATTATATACGTATTCTTATAGCATATTATAACAATATATGAATCTTATATACATGTTAATGTATCATATATTTGTGTATTATATAATTATGAACCTATAGAGAATATATATACATACATATATATACATACAGACATACATACACATGTATACACAGATTGTATCATATGTATTCTTATAGCATATTATAACAATATATGAATCTTAGATACATAGGTTAATGTATCATATATATTTGTGTTTGTGTATATATAATCATATTTTATTGACGTGTCACATATCTATATTTGCTTGTGTCTGTGTGTGTGTGTTTCTATGGTTGAGCAGGTTGAGTATGTTTAGTTACCAGGTGGGGTTAAACAATCGACAGGTTTCCATACCGTGGGATCTCTCACAATTCTAGCACGCTAACAGTCACCATGAAACCCTAAAGGAGAAGGAGTCTGGCAAGACACGTTTCTCCTACGGTTATGGGTAGCGTCTTTGTCAAGACAGCTGCTGGGCATTTCTACAATGTGGTGTTTTGTGCAATGTATTTTGGGATAATCTGGTATAGAACATAAGAAGCAGATACTCGAGGAAATATGTCCTAGCAGTGCCCATCTGTCCCTGACCCTGGAGGCCACATCTGGGCCACAGGATGCCTAGCCTTGTGGCAGAGCCCCTGCTGTTGCCCACCCAAGTCACGTCTCCCTTCTCCCTAAGGTAGTGGGAGTTTTAGGAGGACACGTGGCTGTCCCAGATGCGGCTCACTCCTACCCTCCCTTGAAACTGCCACCAGTTCTGACCAGCACAAACATCCTTGCCTTTCTTCTTCATGCTATGCCTACCTTCCTGGTGAATGGAATGTAAACATGATGACAAGAGCTCAGCAGCCATGTTGGGCCATGAGGCATTCCTGCAATTGGAAGGTACACATCACAAATATTGCTACAGAAAGAGGTCTGGGCTCCTGATTGAAGAGGAAACATACCAGCCCTGAATTCTAGGGGGAAGAAAATAAAACTGTTATCTTGGGCAAGCCACTGTTGTTTGGGCTTTTCTGTCATCCACGACCAATTCTAGTGCTAATTAATATCAGTGTCTATCCGCGTTGGTGGTAAAAAGAACCTCATAGCGGTGACAGAACTTTCAGACTGTGTCTGAGCTATCACCACTCATTCTCACTGTAAAGTGTGGAAAGTAATATAGAGATACCTCAAAGAACTAAAAGTAGAACTACCATTTGACCCAGCAATCCCACCACTGGGCATCTACCCAAAGGAAAAAAAGACATTCTATAAAAAAGACATCTGCACTCAAATGTTTACAGCAGCACAATTCACAATTGCAAAGAGGCGGGAAAAACACAAGTGCCCATCAATCCACGAGTGGATTAATAAAATGTGGGATGGGGTGGCATTAAACGGAACTTTGGGTTTCGGGGAGACAAGAGTGCTTGTCTTCCCTGGACGGTGAATTGCAATTGCAGACACGGTTTTGGTTCAGCAATTAATAAGAGATCCCGGCTGGTTAGAATTATCGATCATAGTGTGAATTTCCAAGGGAGGTCTGAGGTATCATCCTCTGGGTGGTGTATTATTGGTAAACAGTTAAAATATTTCCCCCTAGCTATGTCATGAGTGCAGGCCAAAGACAAAATCATGGACAGACTTCAAGAAGAGGGCCCATGGCACGGGAAGGATGTTTCAGCTTCTTCCAGAATTGAGTGGCAGAAGCTGAGATTCCTCAGAGCTGCCAAAAATCTGACAAACCGCCCATTGTCAGGGAATGCTCACGGCTTTCACGCTGCCTCGCGAAGGCTTATTTTAGCTTTTGGGAAAGTCTGCTTATCCCAAAATAAATTATTGCAATGGGTAAGGGAAAAATAGAGCCACATGGTTCAATGCAAGACGGTGCACGCGTCTGAGGTTTGGCAGGTGGGGTGCGAGTACACCTTCTAAATTCCTTTGCAAAATAGCAAAGGAGCTAAGCTACCGTAGCCGTTCACAATGAGGAAGAAAAAGCACGCAGTGCATTCTTGCTCTTAGCAGCTGCAAAAAAAAAAAAAAAAGGAAAAAAAATAAGGGATTAGATTCCTCAACTGTGTCAGGGACAGTCAGGGTTGTAGGGTTCTCATTGGGTTTCGGGAATCACACCATGTCCCCATGACTTCTGTAATTTTAGCAACAGAGAGAGGTGAGTGCAAAAATATATGAAACATCCGTTTTTATTTCTTTTTGAGCTTGCTTTTTCAAAAAGGCAGACTCCACGCAGCAGGAAACAGAGCCAGTCAGGTGAGTGTCTGCAACCGCTAAGCATTTCACATGCCTGTCCTAGTTTGAGATTATTAAAAAGATCAAGGTGCGGACACTCACACGACACCCTCGGATGCTGAAATTTCACGAGACGGCCAGTGATCCCTATCTCACATCCGACGTGCCCTTGACGATGCAGTTTAAAATCATTTTTGGAAAAAAAAAATATTTAAAATGTTGTAGTCTAATTCACACATGGGAAGATAACCAAAGAGACAGGCAGAGGCGCAACTAATATGAAAACTTTTCTTCCTCGTTTTGCGGTCAGAATCCCGTAGCTGTTGACCTTCTCAGGGTTGTTCTGCCATGTAAATGTTCCTATTCTTTTTTCCCTAAGTGCTTTATAACTGCTCTTTCCAAGTCCTCTTTTTTTAAAAGATTTATTTTTTTATTTTTTAAATTTACTTTTTAATTTTTTTCTTTTTTTAATTTCAGAATATTAGGAGGGTACAAATGATTTGGTTACATAAAATTGCTTTTGTACCATTTGAGTCAAAATGATAAGTGTGCCCATCCCCCAGAGAGTGTGCATTGTACCTGTGAGGTATGAATGTACCCATCCCCTCCTCCCCCTCCCACCTGCTTGGTTTCCAATGAATGTTATTTCCATATGTGCATATGAGTGTGGATTGATTAGTTCCAATTTGATGGTGAGTCCATGTGGTGCTTGTTTTTCCATTCTTGTGATACTTCACTTAGAAGAATGGGCTCCAGTTCCACCCATTGTAAAAACTAGATCACCATTGTTTTTTGTGGCTGAGTAGAACTCCATGTTGTACATACATCACATTTTATTAATCTACTCATGTTTTGATGGGCACTTGGGTTGTTTCCACATCTTTGCAATTGTGAATTGTGCTGCTATAAACATTCAAGTACAGATGTCTTTGTTACAGAATGTCTTTTTTTTCTCCCTTTGGGTAGATGCTCAGTAATGGGATTGCTGGATCGAATGGTAGGTCTACTTGTAGCTCTTTGAGGTATCTCCATATTGCTTTCCACAGGGGTTGCACTAGTTTGCGGTCCCACCAGCAGTGTATGAGGATTCCTATCTCTCCGCATCCACGCCAACATTTGTTGTTTGGGGACTTTTTGATAAAGGCCATTCTCACTGGAGTTAAGTGATATCTCATTGTGGTTTTGATTTGCATTTCCCTGATGATGAGAGACATTGAGCATTTTTTCATGTTTGTCGGCCATTAGTCTGTCTCTCCAAGTCCTGAGTCCCCAGGTGAGTATGTGTAGCTTTCTCCTTCCCCATAATCGTAAACTCTAAATCTCTCAGATGCACCACCTGAACCAGTATTTCTCCATCATTGTACAGATTAGAGATCTATGTGTTGAAGCCACTGGTCACTTGGAGACAGAGTAATCCCAAGACATAGCAGACAGTCTCCCAAAGCCAGCCTGAACTACCTCTGCATTGACTATGGCAGATGGATTTTGATGACCCACTCAACATCCACTACGTGGGTACTTATGGGTGAATGGATATCCCAAGAGGATATCTAGTGAATTTCATGTTCTATTGTTCAGCATCTAGACAACAGGAGAACTGTACAAGATTTCTGTGGACATTTGGCTACTTCTCTTTCCTTCCAATACCCAAGAAATTTCTCAAGAAACAGAGAATTTAGAGTGTTCTTTGTTCTTCTAAATTGACATCCCAACCTGAGCCATTTGAGAGAGTTATATTAAGTTATTAAGTACGGAATGTCCGATTTCCTTAAGTACTAAGTTTGACAGTTGATATCTCTGACATTTCACTTTGACACTCCTTTTTTTTTTTTATTGTGAAGGTACGTCCTCATTCTTTCAAACGCACATTTTGGCTTGTGATTATCTTTCAAATTATTTTTTTGGAGCAATTTTTGTGAAACCACAGATAAGTCAAAAATTCGTGTTATTTTGGACTGAGTTCTGTCCTGGAATCAATGCAGCACAGACAGCTCAAAATATCAACAAAGTGTTTGGGAAGGATGTGGCTGATGAATGCACAGTACATGGATGGTTTGAGATGTTCCATTCTGGTGATTTTAATCTTGAAAATGAGCCACGTGGGCGACCTGAGACCAAGGTGGATAAGGATGAGCTGAAAGCTGTAGTGGAAACGAATCCATCTCAACCTATGCGTGAATGAGCAGCAAGGTTTGGCATTATTATTCCAACAATATTGGACCATTTGAAACAAATGGGCAAGGTAAAGAAGCTGGATAGATGGGTACCGCATGAATTAAACGACCATCAGAAGAGAAGGCACCTTGAAGCTTGCTTTTCTCTGCTGTCACAACATAAAGGTGAACCATTTCTACTGTTAAGATGACAAAACTGTGTAGATAGTTTAGGCGCACACTTTGATTCATTGTACTGCTTCTTGTTTGAGATATAATAAACTACACTTTTGATTTGAACTTGGACATTTCATATTTAATGACTTAATATTAATAAGCTCTTTCTCTAAATATAAATGAGGATGTTCTATGACCTATCTCCGAAATTTTTTTCCATGGGTGTCTTTTCTCTCCACGATCAGCATGTCGCATAGCAAATCCTTCCAAACTGGGTGACCGTGACAACCACGGAATGTCAGATTCTCTCAGCATCGTCCACTAACCCCGTGAAAAGGTGACCGATACCTACCAGTCCCTCCATTTGGCTGCTGGAGACAGTTAGTGGAATAACGATGCCAGCCTCCACACAGCCAAGTCCTGTCAGCAACCAGAGAGTGAGACTCGAAGGCAGACACTTATCAGATCTGGCAGGAGGCTGTTAACGGAGGCGAAAATTAACCTTGGATGGCTCATGGACAGAATTAATTGCTTGTGACTGCTAGATTGCTGTCAGCGGCAGAGGTTCATTACCACACAGGACACATCATGCTCTGAGCATCTGCCAATTTATTGCCTCTACACTCATTTATTTAGCACTCCCCACGTGTGAGACGTGGTTCTCTGAGAAGGGCTAAAATGTCTTCCTCCTTCTCAAGGAGTTTACATTCATGAATGGATAATAAATCGTCCCTGTATAAGGGACACCTGGCATGGCCGTAATTGAAGCACAAGAAAGAGGGGTGGTATTTCAGTTGCGGAAGTGATGGGTGTACTCAATGAAAAAAAAAATATGTGTTGGAACTTTCCTGAACTTGCTGTAAGAAATTTACACAAACTGGGTGGCTTTTAAAGCAATAGAAATTTAGTCTCTCCCAGTTCTGGAAGATGGAAGTCTGAGATCAAGGTGTTGGGACGATTGGCTCCTTCTGAGGGTGGTGAGGGAAGAAATAGTGCCATGACTATCTCTTAGCTTCTAGTGGTTCCGGATGTTCCTTGGCTTGTAGATGTATCACTCCAATCCCTGCCTCCATCCTCATGGGACCTTCTCCTCTGTGTCTGTGTCTTCTCTTCTATCTGTTCTATAAGGACATTTCTCATTGGATTTATTCATACATCTACCCTAACTCAAAATGATCTCATCTTGAGATGTTCATCTTAACTACACCTTCAACAACCCTTTTCCAAAGTAAGTTCGCGATTCCCAGGTGTAAGGGGTTAGGACATAGACATATGCTTTGGAGACTACCATTCAGATCATGAGCAGACTAGAAGTGAAAGGGGAAAGAAGAAGAAATCCATAAATCCATTCATCCTTTTCATTTCACTTGAAGAACTTTGAGAGAAGTATGGTGTTTGGGGCATTCAGAATCTACCTTGATGTGAGTTCACCAATGATTCTAAGATCTTCATTGTTTTAAGAAAGTCTAATACTTTCAAGTATGTTCATCATTGGAGTAAAAGCAAAAATTAAAAACCTTAACCAACTGGTGTTGACAATTTCCCCATGTCAAAATGATTAGTTAGAAAAGTCAAGAATATCACTCTTTTTTCTTTAAGTGGACTGGAAGAAAAGGCTACATAGAAAGTACTTAGGAGAGAGAAATCACCATGAGATGCCAAATGAAGAATTTGCATGATTTTTGAGATTTCCTTCAGGTCTGATTTCTGCCTTGTTTATGTCTCTCTCCTTGTTCAGGCTTCTTCAAGCTCTCTCTTTTCATTTCTGTCTATGTTGGCCATACTCATTGCCTGTTTGGAGATTATCAACTCAGCCGTTCCCCGTTGGTCCTGAACCTCTTAATTATGTCACAAAATGTCCAGATTCCTGATAAGATTTTTGCTTCTCAACACTGAACAGGTAAAGGCTAAAGGATCATGAACCTCAGAAGGAATGCCAGTCATTCTCTAACTGAACCCTTGTCCATTACACTGATAGAGAAACACCTGCCATGATGCCAGCTCTGCTCCAAGGAAAACTCTTTTGATCTTGAAAATGGGAGTTCTATTGAGAAGACTGAGGTTGAGGAACCAAAGAGGAGGTACAGATGATCGGGGTTTGGCTTCTATCCCGGGTGGTGAAAAGTGGAAACACAGAGACACCAACCTCACAGGTGATGAATTGCTCCGATGGCCCTGTGGGATTTCTGACTTTCCAAATTCAATAACCTGACATTGGGTAATTCCACTCTTCTCTTTGGGTTTGTCCCTGGGAGAATGAGCTTGGTTGGGTGGGGAAGGGCATAGCGGTGCAGCGTGTGCTGGTTCCTATTTCTTCCTGTCTGTGTTTTGCGTATCATTCTGCATCAACGTGCCTGGTGTCTTCAGTCTACTCTACTGATTCCTCCACAATGATGCTTTGAGAGAAGATGGTAGACACAAGGCAGCTCCTTCAAAGAAACTGCTAATATCAGCTTCTTATGTCATCAACCAACACCCACAACATGAAGTTCACCCCTTTCTTTGCCATGGAATAGGCTCCTAACTTTCTGTGCTGGTACAAATCAACTACAGCTGTGGCCATGAAAACACTGGGCATGACAACCACGTGTGTGACAACACCACACACAAGAGAATGGTTGGAATTGTTTCTATTCATCTAAGCCAGACAAGATCCACCTCTGCAGGAATCATCTTGCACCTTCTCTTCCCAACAATTTGTCACCAGTCTGGTCAAGTAAAGCCATTTGGTGATGTTTAATTAGCAAGTCCTATAACTCAACACCAGCCATGAAACAGATGCAGAAATGGTTCATAGCATTGTTTGTTCATAACTTTGTTCAGACTCAGGAGAGTCATTCCCCACGAGGACTAGGCAGACTCTCTCATCAAAATTCCCAGAGTCTAAGATATTCACGTACACAAGCCAAATGAGCCCTGGCCCTCAGAGGTGGTCGATGCATCATCAGGAAAGGTCCCACATCAGTAGAGTGAGGTCCTCTTCCAGGTACTAAGCTGAAGTAGAAAGGTACATGAACCACGCTCCTCACAGGGAGTTTATATTTCGAAGACTGGCTGGCTAGAAATGATAAAAACCTTCAATTGACACAATTACAGCTTGGGGACAATTTACAAACACTGCTTTTTTAAAGGAAACTTTGTCAAGAAGGTATTGTGTTCTGTGGCTCAAATGTGTTTCCAAATGTTCAGAGAACGGAAGCATGTCCGTGGCTTGAAGATGTTCAACACTCACCCATTCTGCATGGAATAGCAGGAGCCCCTTCTTGGATGGACACGTGCACTGAAGATAATAGTTAGGCATTTGGGGCAGATAAGGTCCACTAGATACACCTCACCCTGCTAGATAACCAGAGGTGGCAGCATCTCATGGGCAGGTGTCCGCGTCTGCATCCTGCCATCCTGCAGCTGTCCATGACTCCCTGCACTGGCACAGGTATAGCAAAGGCATCTTGTTATCTTTACATATGTATATTATTGTTGTGAGCATAAGGCGGGCTTTGAGGCCATCTGCCCCAAACAGCCACTCGTACAGAGAGTTTATTAGGTTGATCACATCCCTCCAAAAATATTCATGTCCACCTGCAACCTAAGAATGTAACCTCCTTTGGAAATAGGGTGTTTGCAGATGATCATGTTAAGATGAGGTCATATTGATTTTGAAAGGACCCTAAATCTGATGGATGGAGTTCTTCTAAGAGACAGCAGAGGAGACACAGACACAGAGGTTAAGCCAGGTGGAGACGGAGGTAGAGACTGGAGTGACGCGGCCACAAGCCCAGGGACGCCTGGAGCCCTCAGGAGCTGGAAGAGGCAGGAAGGGGCCTCCCCTGGAGCCTGCAGAGGGAGCATGGCCCTGAGACACAGTTCCTTGCCACAGTTTGGTTCCTAGGTACAATCTGGTTCCCACTCTCCACCCCTGGCCACCTCCTCACCAGCAGTTCACCCTGCAGCAGACCTAACAGCAAAGCCTGCAGAAATCATTCACACCAGCCCATCCTTAGCCTGTGCACCTGTTCCTTCCCACAGATACCACATAAAGGCCACACTTTCTCCCCAGTCCCTGGGGCTCCCCTGTGTGGCTCCCATGGCGTGGCTTGTACCCTCCTCTCAGGAACAGTGAGTAACAAACTGTCCCTCTAAAGGCCGTCATCTGACCTGTTGGCCTCACCGTATCCAAATGATAATAAAACCTATGTTTTAAAACAATTCTCTGTTCTGAACTTTCTGGTTGGAGCATCATGAAGTTCTGTCCAAAGCAGATGCTATTCCGCCGATAACTACTCATGTCATTTGCCACCAGGATTCATCTCCGGAGCCATCTGCTCTGAGCGGCTACACACACATCAGTCACCCTCAACCATATTGAGCAACAGGAGTCCTTTTTGATATCAGAGAATTCATACAACCCTATACAATTGCAGTGTATCCCAGCATTCTTAGAGGAGATACCCAGTGCCAAAAAAGCTACTAATCATTGACTCATAATTTACAACTCATAATTTGTGTTCTATTTGAAAAAATAATCATATACTCAGAGGAGACATGCATTTTCCATGAGCATTATCTATTCTGTGGACAACTCTTGGAGTAGACACGGATGGACAGCCCCTTGTAGCAATTTCTCACACTCTTCCCTGCTCACGGGATGGACCCACAGCCCTCTAATTAAAGACCTTTCCTCTGCACACTGTGTTTCACCCTCCCCTCCCCAGGCACAGCACTGGGAATGCTATTTGCCACACCAGGGACAGGTTTTAAAGTCTGGCATGCTCTGCTCTGAGCATTGGAACTAGGCTTCTCACGAAACCATTCCCCAGGACTCTGGTCTTGCAAATCTGCCTGATGTGATTGGAAGAGACCCTCCATCCAAAGAGAAAATGAGCAAAGGAGTGCACCTACTCACGCCTGATAATTATTGCTGGGCAAGGCACCCCATTCTGGGGGGGTGGTCACGGGTAGAATCGATGTAGGTTAATAGTCTGAATAGAATTGATGTAAGTGTGCACTTAGCGCACTGGGAGTTGGAGAAGATGAGGTTAATCTTCATGACCTGTGAACACAAGCAATGAGGGAGAAGGAGAGAAAATTGGTGCAGATTTTTCCAATGTGGGCAGCCCAAGAGATAGTGGTGCCATTGGTCAATATTAAGAATACAGGAGAAGGTTTAAGATCTCAACGGCAGAAGAGGCACGTAGGCATGTGATGGTAATTCAGCTTGAAAGAGATGGAGTTTGATGGAGTGACGTGTCTCATGACTGGGGAGAGAACCAAAGCTTATAAAAATAAGAATCAAAAGTATCAAAGACCCAAGAGAAATGAAAACGTATGTCCACAGAGATGCTTGCATAGGAATGCTCATGGCAGTGCTATCCGCAAGAGCCAAAAGTCCCTCCATGCGTGAATGGATGAATGGAATCTGATCCGTCCACACAGTGGAATATTATTCAGCCATAGAAAGGAATGAGGCTCTGACACCTGCTACAATGTGGATGAACCTTGAAGGCATCACACTCAGTGAAAGAAGCCAGACACAAAAGGCCACCTCTTGTAGGATTCCATTTCTATGAAATGTCGACAGGATGCAAACCCATAGAGACAGAAAGTACATTAGTGCTTGCTTAGGGCTGGGGCAGACTTGGGATGATAGTGAACTGATGGCCAAGGGCTACAAAATTTCTTATTGAGGTAATGAAAATGTTCTAAAATTGTGGGTAAAGTTTGCACATACCTGTAAATACACTAAAAAACATGGAGATGTACAACTTAAATGGGACAAGTATATGGTGTTTGAATTCCATGTCTATGAAGCTATTTTAAAAAGAGAGAGAGCCAGGTGCAGTGGCTCATGCCTGTAATGCAAGTACTTTAGGAGGCTGACGCAGGAGGGCTGCTTGAGACCATGAGTTTGAGACCAGCCTGGGCAACATAGTGAGATCCCATCTCTAGGAAAAATAGAAAAAGTTAGCCAGACATGGTGGTGCCTGTAGTCCCAGCTACTCAGGTGGCTGATGCAGGAGGATCATTTGAGTCCAGGAGTTCGAGGCTGCAGTGAGCTATGATGACACCACTGCACTCCAGCCTGGGCAATGGAGCAAGACCCTGTGTGGAGAGAGAGAGAGAGAGAGAGAGAGAGATATGTGCTGAACTGATGGATAGTAAGGGCAAGGAAGATATGTGCTTAGGAGAAAGAATTCCACAGGGAAGGAGGACAGCAGAGGCAGACTAGGACAGAGATATCTCCAGAGGCAAGGAAGTGGAGCTTTCAGGAGAAAGCAGACAGCAGTGAAATCTGGTGCAGAGAGGAGCCAGGACATGGTCTCCTAAAGCATCCAGGAGGTGGACAAGGAGGAGGCGGACAGCGACCTTGTGCAAGGAAGGACACAAGGGCTGAGGTTGGAACATCAATGCTGTGAACCCCAGTGGTTCCAGAATCTTTACGATGTGTGGTGAGGTGCAATGAAGGTGCTCAGGGCTACAAGGACCCTTCAAGATGAAGCTATGAGAAAGCCTGTGAGCTTGCATGGAGCCTCTCTAGGTATCTTCAGCCAGTTGTGGGGAATCTTCTCTCTTCTGAGAAGAAGCTCAGATGGAGATCAGGGTTTAAGGTGCAGTCAGACCATGCATGACAGGACACCAAGGAGGAGCAGTGCAGGGCAGTTTGGAGGAACCTCAACCTTGCTTGGGGCTCTAGGAAGGATTTCCAGTGAGTCAAGGTGATCCTGGGACACACCGTGTTTTGGATAATGGCTGCGTACCGTTTCTGGATCATAAAATGTTTGGGGCCCAGCCAAGCCAGGCTCTCACATCAGATCATCAGCCATCCACAGGCCATTCAGACATCGAGGACAAAAGTAATCAAGTAGGACAGGGACAGGAGAAGACAAGGAGCTGTTGCTTAAATGGGTCTAAATTTTCAGTTTTGCAAAGTGAAAAGAGTTCTGGAGATGGATGGTGGTGACGGTTGCCCAACCACGTGAGTTTACTCGATGCCACTGAACCCTACACTTAAAAGTGGTTACGATAGTACATTTCCTGTTATGTTATTTCACCATGATCAAAAACAATTTTAAAAAGAACAATTTAAGAAGGAAGTCACCAGGAGGTCTAAGTCAGCATGCTGGAAAGAAGGCATTGAAGGCTGACTTGAGGGAATAACTGCTTTCATCTCAGACCTGGTATCGATTTTGGAATCTACAGAGTGTCCAGATTTTGCTAAAGCTAAGCAGAGCTTGAGCACACGCAGGGCTGAAAGAAGTGCAAAGGCACATGACACAAATTCACACTGTCGCTTTCCAGTGGGCGCCATATTGATGTATGACCTTCCAGCGATATCTTATGTTCACTTTTTACCACGAGGTCGCTGGAAGATGGAGAAAATAACACATCCGACGTGTGTTTTCTCGGCGGTAAGGCAGGCACTGCACACACAGAATGGCTTCAAGGCTTTCCTCCTTTCCTAAAATAAGTAGCCTTTGACAAGCATGTCACTGTGCAAGAGCGTCTGGCTGTCACATGTTTTCTTTCGTTTGACCTTCAAAACAGCACAGTGAGGTGGCTGTGATCATCTCCATTTTACGTACTCACGAGCTCAGATTCCAACTCAGGAGCATCTCATTCCACAATGTCTGTGTTCAGCTCTGCAGAGCCCTGTCCGGCTGTCTATGGAGAAAATTAAGTTGGCGTTCAGCAGAAACAGTGAATGAAGGGTACGTTTCATCAGCCACTTTTCTCAGAGCATCTTTGTCACTGTAGGGCTGCTTAGTGGCCTTAGTTTGGAAGCACCTGTTAAGCACAGCCAGAGAGGGACGCCCGTCATTCTGCGGTGTCTGCCAGCACTGCGCACGTCCTTCCTAACGAGCGTGAGCATTGGAACTCAGACAGCGGAAGCCCCGGGCAGCAGCGCAAACGGCCTCCAAGCTGACGGGCTGCTGTGCACGGGCAGAATCGCAGAATTTCACAGACACAGTCTGCTTTTTGAGCCACTGTCCCAGATGAAAGGCCATCGGCTGTGTGGTTTTTGAATGTAGAACATGGTAAAATAATTTTAGCCAATGCTTTCCGGCTCATGGAAGCCTGTTCTCATTTCCTGCAGGGATTCTTATATAGGCACGGATGTGACTTACCTCAAAATGATAAAAGCCATATACGACAAACCCACGGCCAACATCATACCGAACGGGGAAAAGTTGAAAGCATTTCCATCTAGAAATGGAACCAGACAAGGTTGCCCTCTATTACCACTTCTATTCAACACAGTGCTGGTTTTTTTTTTTTTTTCTTGGGTTTTTTCTCTATGCTGATGAATAATAAGAGCTTTTCATCCTAACAATCTGAGTGAATCACTGGTTCATCTGTCTGTCTTATTGTCTAGAATGTCACTCCTGAAGAAAGAGATCTTTATCTATTCCACTTTCCAACCCCAATATCACCAGGAATGCCACAGAGTCCCTTGCTAAACATTTAAGGAATCCAGAAGGCAACTTGTTACTCTTCCATAAGCAGGTGTATTTGGTCAGTGCCAAGAAAGCTCATATTAAGATTTTTGTCACTGGGTGGCATTTTCCATTAATTTCAGGTTTGAGGTCAAAGAAACGGATCTACACATCAATCCACCAAGTTTTCCTCTTTATAATTATAGTAGCTTCTCATTGTTCATGGTAGACATGGTCCACAAAGTCATAGCAAATACTGAGTTAGTAAATATGAAACCATGGATCTTAGGGAAATACAGAGTTAGGTTCCTATGAGCCTCTGCTCACAAAATTTTTGACAGCCAATCAGTACATATCCTTGCTTTATGTGTGTTTCTGCTTAAAGCCAACATATCAAATGGATATTGTTGATTCCTTCACATGGAACTCACGGCCAAAAGTGCTATAATTCATATAATCTACGCCTGGATAAAGTTCAACTAACACACGTCTTTTCTCCGTGAGACACATTGCAGCCTTTTTGTGCTCAGGAAGACTAGGCAGCATGTCAGCACTATGTTTGGGGCCATTTTAAACAGCAACATCACCAACAAAAAGCACAAAAGTACAAAACAAAATGGGGCAGTGAATAGACCCCCAAAACTACACTTGTTTTACAGAATGAGAGTTGAAACAAGAAGACAGAGTGTCACCGTGTTCGACCTCAGCTGGGAATGTGTGCGTCCGGCTACTCAAATATTTTGATGCTCCCTTTATGCCTATGAATAACCAAGGAAGCACCACGTGTATTGATTTGAGGTTGCAAATAAATTTCACCAAGTAGGGGAATGCACAAATTCACCAAGTAGGGGAATGCACATTACTCAAAGTAGGGGAATCTTTGAGTAATGAGGATGGATTGCGTTTTAAACCACAAAGCAATTGCTGTTCATGAGAGTTTTGTAACACATGCTCCCCACCAGAGGAATCCTGTCCCCTGCCATGAGAACTGGGGTTCATTTTCGCACTTGAAAGGACCCAGTGGGTTCCTAAAATACCACCTGAGGCAGCTCACCCAGCCCCCACACGGGCATGTTATTCTTCCTGTCTAGGAAGCACAGGGGGAGAATACAGTTAAAAAATCAAAGTTATCTGAAAATCGTTGAGCTACAGAGAGAAGAAACACTGAGGAAATATAATTTACTTTTAGGAGGGAGACCCCAGTTTTCCAATAGTGGATCCAATGTGGGGACAGAATTGAGCACAGAGAAAAAATACAAGAGTAGTTATATTTTTAAACTTGCAGAACAAGACATTCATATGTGAGAGCCGAGTATTAAAAACAATCGGGCCGGGCGTGGTGGCTCACGCCTGTAATCCTAGCACTTGGGAGGCCGAGGCGGGCGGATCGTTTGAGCTCAGGAGTTCGAGACCAGCCTGAGCAAGAGCGAGACTCCGTCTCTACTAAAAATAGGAAGAAATTATCTGGCCAACTAAAAATATATAGAAAAAATTAGCCGGGCATGGTGGCGCATGCCTGTAGTCCCAGCTACTCGGGAGGCTGAGGCAGGAGGATCGCTTGAGCCCAGGAGTTTGAGGTTGCTGTGAGCTAGGCTGACGCCACGGCACTCACTCTAGCCCGGGCAACAGAGTGAGACTCTGTCTCAAAAAAAAAAAAAAAAAAAAAAACAATCGATCTCATGGAGACAGAGAATAGAATGATGATTATCAGAGACCGGGAAGGGTAGCAGGAAGGAGGGATAAAGTGGGGATGGTTATGTTAATGGGTGCAAAAACATAGTCAGATAGAATGAACAATATTTGATAGCACAGCAAAGTGACTATAATCAACGGTAAGTGAGGGTATCCTTCGATGTAACTAAAAGAGTGGAATTGGAATGGTCCTCACACAAAGAAATGACAAATGCCTGAGGTGATGGATACTCTAATTACCCTGATTTGATTCATTCACACTGTGTGCCTGTATCAAAACATCACATGCACCCTGTAAAGCTATTGTGCCCATAGCAATTAAAGAAAATTTAAAAAGATACTCAACATGTATTACTTAACATATTAACTGCCATTAACTGCCATGTGAGTTGTAGTGTTTTTTTTTTTTGTTTTTTTTTTTACACTGCAGAAAAGAATCTCTTTTCAATAAACGGTGCTGGGAAAACTGGATAGCTACATGCAGAAGATTGAAACTGGATCCTCACCTCTCACAAAAATCAATTCAGGATGGATAACAGACATAAATAAACCTAAGGCATGAAACCTTAAGAATTCTAGAAGAAGACGTTGGGAAGACGCTTTCAGACATCGGCCTAGGCAAAGAATTTTTTAAGAAGACCCCCAAAACAATTACAGCACCAACAAAAATAAATAAATGGGATCTGATCAAATTAAAAAGCTTTTTGCACAGCCAAGGAAACTATCATTAGAACGAATAGACAGTCTATAGACTGGGAGAAAATATTTTCTCTCTACACATCCGACAAAGGGCTTATAACAAGAATTTATGTAGAACTTAAAATAGTCAACAAGAAAAAATCATGTAAGTTGTATTTAACTCACGCTAGTTTTGAGCCCGGGACCTCATGAGGCATGTATAACTCACACATCATCTTCAGCTTGGGAGCTGCGTGAACTATTTCAAGTTGCTTATAACTCATGCCCTAAAACAATAAAAAATAACAATTTTTTCATTAAATTAGAAAGGATCATTTTGTCTTTGAAGTTTTTATTCTATTTTCATAATAAAATATTGTGGCTCCAAGGAAATTTTTTTTTTCTAGTGTGGTGGTTAATGTGTTAAAATAATCACTCAGGTTGCAATATTCCCATCCTAATGGGTCAGTTAAATTACTCCAATATTTAGGCTGAGAGAGCCTCAGGAAAATGTTCCAGCTATTTCTGCATCCCTTCTCTGAGTCAGTAAGGTGGTGGTCCAGCTATTCACCATTAGATGTATTTTCTCAGCAGGGTAAAATCCAACAGGGGGCCTCCCACACGGCAGTCGAAGGCTGCTGGGCTGTGTGCAGCGGTGGCATGGAACTGCGTTATGTAATGTTTTCCTCCAGGTTCTCTGGAGCTGTCTTGTTTTTGTTTTTCTTTCCCAGTGCATGTGCAGACGCATGTGAGAACAGGAAAACACAGACATGCATCGTGACAGTGCTGACAAAATCTCCCAGACCCACGTAGGTGCATGGAACAAGACCGTCAACATTACGAGCAGACATCATGAACGCCATTGGCAGGAGGGTCACATTAGTATGCAGAACACCGTTGCAAAAGCATACTGAGGGGGGATAAAAGGAAAAGGTTTTATACCCAATAACATAAAATGTTACGTGTCCCAGGAAGGTTCTTACAAGCTCGTGGCAGAATGAAAAGGTGGTCTCCTAAGTCCTGCGGGGTAGGTCAGAGGGTGTCTGTAAAGCCACTTGTTGGTAGGAAGTTCCTGGTTGACCACCTTGAGAAGGTGGATTATGAAAGATGCAAATGGGAACTGGGTGGGTTTGTGGACCAAGGCAATGCCAATGTCAGTGGGCACGCATCTCTTGAAAGCGCAAATCCAATTTACAGCAGTGCCGCAACCTACACTGCTGATCCACTCTGAAATCCATCTGTGGTGCCACCAGCTTTCAACACTGTCTCGTCCTTGGGCTCAGTCTCGCTCTTCTTACATGGATCTGGAAATCCTTTCTATGACGGCTAATTTTATGGTTAATCCCTTCTATGAACGGCCAACTTGGGCTAAGGGCTGCCCAGATAGCTGGTGGAACATGATGGCGTAGTGTGTCTGGGAGGGCGTTTCCAGAGGAGATGAGTATTTGGAGTGGTGGACTCAGTCAAGAAGATTCACCAGGCAATGCACTGAGAGCCCACACAGAACAAAACAGTAGAGGAAAGGAGAATTCTCTTTCTCCCCTTGAAGTAGGACATCCATCTTCTCCCGCCCTCAGAAATCGGAGCTCCTGGATCTCAGGTCTTTGGATTCAGAGCTTACATCAGAAGCCCTCTCTGGTTCTCAGGTCTTTGGTCTGAGACTAGGAGCTGTACCCTCAGCTGTCCTTGTCTTCAGCCATTGGAGGATGGAATGACACCACTCACTGCCCTGTTGCTCCAGCTTGCAGATGACAGACTGTGGGACTTCTCGGCCTTCAGAATTGTGTGAGCCAATTCCCATACCAAATCTCTTCTTATATATCTGTATCCATAGCTATCTGTTAATCATCTATTATCTATCTCAATCATCTGTTATCTATCTACATCTATCTACCTCTATTTCATCTATCTTATCTATCATCTATCTTATCTATCTATCTTATTTATCTACCATCCATCTATTCATTCATTTATCTATCTATCCATCCATCCATCCATTCATTCATTTATCCAACCATCCATCCATCCATCCATCCATCCATCCATCCATCCATCCATCCATCTATGCATCCATTCATTTATCTATCTATCTATCTATCTATCCATCCATCCATCCATCTAACCATCCTATTGGCTCTGTTTCTGCGGAGAATCCCAATATACCTTCAATGCTCAGAACTTTACTGTGGAGCCAACAGACCTCAATGCCAGCTGAGGGAATCTCTTTGTCACCAATAAGGAATTTAGTGAAACTATGAGCACCATGATGCTGACACTGAAAAGAACAAATTTATTTCACTTCTAGCCAATTATCTTTCTAATCTTGAGCAAAGGAGCACATGCATTTGCTGTTAAAAGAGGATATAGTACAATACATTCCTGGTGAACACCAAAGGCTATGTTCCTGCTCTGCTATCCCCAGATTCAGCCCCCAGGAGCTACCACTTGGAACCAATTCAGCTTTTCTCATTTTTTATAGGTCACTTATGTATGTTTAAATAATGTCCATATAGGGGTTTACTTCTAGTTGTTCAGAGTTTGACATGCTGAGAACAGGGAAGAACATGGGAGGATGAGAGATTCCACGTAAAGAGCATACCCAAGGCCTTTGGGACTCTGCCCTGCCATTCACTCCTGTTCAGTGGCTCCTGGTTTGTGAGCTCCTTGGGCAGCCACCTCTCTGTGTTTGCCATTCTCCACATTAATTCTGGGGTGCACATCCCTCTGTCCTGCTCTGGCCACTTTCCACTTCCCCAAAATTGGTTGACATTGGCACTCTTCAACCATATAAAATAATATGGTTTTTATTCATTGAGGTCAAATGCACACAACATATAATTATCTCAAAATGTACAATCCCATGGCATTTAGTACAATCACAATGTGGTGCAACCATCACCACTATCTGATTTCAGAAATTTCTTATCACCCCGGTAGAAATCCCCTACCTGGTAAGTAGTCACTCTCCACTCTGCCTCCCTCCAAGTCCCTGGCAACCGCTAAGCTACCTTCCATCCCAACGAATTTTCTCATTCTAGACATTCCATATCGATGGATTTTTGTGTCTGGCTTCTGCTGCTAAGATATTGATTTCAAAGTTCATCCAACTTACAGTGTGTGCCAGAACTTAGTGGAAGTAATCCACATGCCCGTCAACAGATGGATGGATAAACACCACATGCTCTAGCCATACTACGGAATATTACTCCTAAAAAAGAATAGTGTATTGCTTATTCCTTCACTGTCATTTTAAGGAGGTACCAGAAGCGAAAGTCTGTTTGCCACCCTGAACCAGAAGCTCTCTATAACTCATATACAGCACTTATAGGTGTGTCTATGATGCCTGCTATTGAAAGTTCAAATATTTGAGGGTTTTAACCTGAATTTTTATTTCTTTGAGCCATAGTCATCAGGAACGAGGAGTCCATTAACGAGCTGCGGCTCTTAGATGGCTTAGTTTTTCTGGTTATGCCCTAATAACTATTAGCTCATGGGAGGCAACAACCTGCAGCTCTCCTTGGGTATCCTGTGCTATACTGTTATGTTGGGATGGAATGTGGGCATAATGTGTCCACTGGTTTATTTAACAGACCTTGTAATTGGAAAGGATAATGACCGTCACCTAGAACCACTCTCCAATCAGTGTATCACGCAGTTCTGTAACAATCCTGACGTTTGCTCAGGTAGACATCAAGTTTTTAGTTCAACAATGCTCACTTTGATGTCTGTCTGTAAGGAGGTATGTTTTGATGCCAATATTCTGATACACAAAAACCATTACACTAATAGCAAAAGGAACATAACCAACTATAATAGATTACAAATACTGCTTTTCAATCCTCCGAGTCAAGGAAATAGAAATGTATTACACTATGCATTAGGCTCAAGTGTCTATTAGGGCATCTTCTTCCTTTAATTCTATACTTGTAACTTATACAGAATGATTAGAACATGCTCTACTAGTTTTTGAAATTTTAATTAAAAATATTTTTTATATTTTATACATATATTTACATCCATTTAAGTTAATGTCCATGGGTGAAGATTTTCCATGAAAATCAAAACATTCATTTATGTAGGTTTCGACATTCCTAGTTATTTAGGGGTGTTGTCATTCATGGATATTTAGCAATGTTTTACCGACACACTGTGAAACTTAGTAATCAAAATTTGCAACATTGTAGCCTTGAAAACAGCCTAGGATAATACATAAATAAATACGCACGGCTGTGGCCCCGTAAACTTATTCATGTAAACACAGAACAGACCAGATCTGGCCCATGGACTTAAATTGCCAACTTCCGCGTTAGAGCTGCTCTGTTTTGCTGAGATTAATAATTTCTTTCACTTCAAGTAACTGCATAAATTTCCCTCAGTGCATTCCCCCCCCCCGCCCCCCCGCCAAGTGCAAGATGTTGAGAATGTTGCAACACTGTGCAGCCAGCTACATGCTTTCTATTTTAGTTTCCTGTTTAAATTACACTCTCTTATTTTTTTACCCTCCTACCTTTCCTAAATAAAAGTGCAGATTAAAGAGAAAGAAGAGAAACGAAGACAAAAACAAATAGCCTCAAAAGCTAGATTAAATAGCAATGCCTGGGTGTCAAAGTTCACGGTTCATTTAGTTTTCTGAAATGCTTATCTTGCTGTTGGTCTTGATTTATTGCCAAACAGTGAGAACGAACAGATAAGCTTACTGGTCATGGTTCCTCTCTTTGGCTAGATGCCTAAAATCTCACTTTCCTTGTTTCCAAGAGAGAAGATCATTTCTGGCATCTAAGAAAAGCCGTGGATGGAGGTGTCCAAGCTGCAAGCCCTGGGCTCCCTTTCCTGGGTTGCTTGGGGTCTGTTTGCGGGAAATCACTTGCCCATTGCCTGTGCTTGAGTTTTCCTGGCAGTGTGATTCCAGATTCTCTCATTCCTATTAATAGCAGCGTGAACAGCACTTGCTTTCCCTGGCCCCTTGGTGTTAAGTGGAATCGTGTCTGGGCAGGATCTATGTGCCAACAACTTCCATTGTCATGGGCTGGAAGAGACAATGTCAGTCTTGGAAAAAAAAAATGGTGACTTTGAGAAAATGATTTCCAGAATTTCCATCCTGTGGTCATCTTTAAAGCTGTTACAAAAAAATGCCTCAACTGGAGGCCCATCATACATAAGCCCTCTCAGCTGACACAGGGAATGGCTGTCATTGTTTCTGGCATCCTTAGTTTTGCAATAAGACTCATTGCAGAGCAATTTACATGCAATAAAATGTAACCTTTGCAAGAGAACAACGTGCTGAGTTTTGACAAATGGAACCAGCACCACATCAACATACAGAATAATTCCATCACCCCCAAATCCCCTTTTATGTCTCCTTTGCAGCCAATCCCTTCTTTCAAATGCCACAGCCACAATCACTGCCTTCTCTGCCTATACTTTGACTTTTCTGTAATAGAATGTCATATAAATGGAATAACAAGCTGTTGAATCTTTTATGTCTTGGTTCCTTCACTTTGTGTAACACTTTTGAGATTCATCACTGTCCTTAGACGGCTCAGTGATTCTTTGCAATGCTGAGCAGTGGCCCATCATATAGACCGTACTAAAATTTGTTTATCCACTTTCCAGTTGATGAAATTTTTATTGTTTATTGATTTTTGCCTAACTTGCATGAACCTATTATTTCATAGCTTCCAAATCTCTCTGTGGACATGTATGTTCACTTTTTCTTTTCTTTTCTTTTTTTTTTGAGTAAATACTTATGAAGGGAATTGCTGAACTATATGGTAAATCTGTGTTTAACTTTGTAAGAAACTGGTAAACTGTTTTCCAAAACAGCCGCACTGTTTTGCATTCCCACTACTCACGAAAGAGAGTTCCGCATGCTCACTATTGCCAGGCATTTTCTGTTTATTTTTCTTGTAGTCATTTTAGTAAGTATATAGTGGTATCTCCTGGGTTTTAATTTGCATTTATCAGATGACTAATGATTTGCAACATTTTTTTCATGTACTTTGTGACTCTTAGTATATCTACTTTGGTAAATTGGTCAAATCTCCTGCCCTGTCTCCATTTTATTGGATGTTAAATGGCATTCTCCTTTGACAAGACTTTTTTTGGCTATAATGTTAATACTTTTGTCCCCTTTGAATATAAGAGCAAAATCAGTTTTTCATAATCTAAGCTTTTCTTCTTCTTCTTTTTTTAAAATTGAGACACAGTCTCGCTCTGTCACCCAGGTTGGAGTGCAGTGGTATCATCGTAGCTGGCTGCAGCCTCCAACTCCTGGGTTCAAGCAATCCTCCTGCCTCAGCCTCCCGAGTAGCTAGGACTACAGGCGCGCACCATGATGCCCAGATAACTTTTCTATTTTTAGTAGAGACAGGGTCTCACTCTTGCTCAGGCTGGTCTCGAACTCCTGAGCTCAAATAATCCTTCCACCTCGGCCTCCCAGAGTGCTGGGATTACAGGTGTGCAGCCCATAATCTAAGCTTTTCCGAACCACTCCGAGGACCAAACCATGGGTAGCGTCTATTTAGTTCTGAGAATTGCTCAAACAGAATACGTCAGCCTTGCTATCCTCCCGGCAAACCTGAGTGTGCACAGAACGCGTGTTAGTATCATCATCAGACATGCGAGGATCAGAAAGAGAGAGACCCAATGGCTCAACTACAGCATCCAACGCAAGATGAGATACTGCACCAGACCCAGCCCAAATGGGGCAATGGGCATGGCACCCTGTCTCTGACCCGGGATCCATCCAGACTCCCCCAGTCCAGCCTCCCGACTTGTCTTGCCTTCGAAAAAGCAGGGCACCCTAAAAGGGGCTGCATTTCCTAGCAGCCAAGATGAGAAATGCCCACCCACGTGCTCATGATAAAGACTCCCTCGAGGCGACATCTAGACACACATCTAGACTGGGATGTGTCCCACAGTGGCCAGCCTTTGTTGAGCTCACACTTTCCTGCCAAAAGTCCCTGTTACCACATGAAGCAACATTCCCGTGTTCCAGGGATTAGAATCTGCTATCTTTGGGGCCCCTTTCCCAGCCTATCACAGCCTCTGGTTTCTTTAGGGCAGGAGCTCTGTCCCATCCAACTTTGGGTCCCATTGTTTGGTTCAGAACCTGGCTGAGTAGTAATACTTAACACTTATTTGCTGGAAAATGGATAGATGGATGGATGGATGGATGGATGGATGGATGGATGGATAGATGGATGGATGGGTAGATGGATGGATGGATAGATGGATGGATGGATGGATGGATGGATAGATGGGTGGATGGATGGATGGGTAGATAGATGGATGAATAGATGGATGGATAGATGGGTGGATGGATGGATGGGTAGACAGATGGATGAATAGATGGATGGATAGATGGATGGATGGATGGATGGATGGATGGATGGATGGGTGGATGGGTGGGTGAATGGATGGATGGGTGGATAGATGGATGGATAAATGGATGGATGGCTGGATGGATGGCTGGATGGATGGATGGATAAATGAATGAATGAGGTGGTCCCATCCATTTTCCTTCACTGGGAAACACAAGCATCATAGGTCCAACTACTGAATCCAGGTTTGCCAAAGCAAATAAACACATCCACTCTTGTGTGTACTCAGCCCTGATGGCTCTCATAATATCAGTTTCAGGCTTAAACCCCAGATCCCCCAGACCTCCACCATGCCATGCATTCAGCTCTACTCACCCAGCAATCCACGCTAATTCTCTGGCTGCTGGAAAGTGTTCTCTGGCTCCAAGAAATCGTACAATCAGGCATCAAGGAGCACATGCTAACTTCTCCAGAATCATGTTCTCTGTTTCCCGTGGAGGAACAGCAACATAAGCATTGTCATGTCACACAGAGGAACACTGAGGCCAGTGTCGTACAAGACTCGAATTGCTCTTGAAGTCCATCTCCTCAGCCTGGGGATTGTGGCATCTGCCACTTGCCAGTGTGCTTGTTTGCTCAGCAATAAAGATGTAGAGCTTGGCCAGGAGACGCCTTGCTACTCCATCAAGCATCTTACTTGGAGCTTCCTTTGTAACCATGACGAGAAAAGCGGGCACTTGTGTGCAATGACTTCAAGCTGCAGCAGGCTCTTTGATGATGTGCAAATGCTCGAAGGTTGAGATCTTCCTAGAATTCAAGATTCTGCTATTTGGCACATAGTCCTGGCTGCTTAGCAATGTTCTGATGAGGGTATGCCTCGATCTTGGTTTAACATAAGAGGTCATTCCAGTTCAGAAACACACTTGTCTGGGCTCCAGGGCTTAGCAAAACCTCTGAGCAGTTCCAGGTCTTTTAGATGATCCTGTATGGAAAGTGTCAGAGGTGTGCCTCACATCCAAAGATAGAAGCTGTGCTTGGCCTTTGCCCAGCTCCAGGGATCTTAAACTTGGCTGAACCAGAGGATGACTTGGAAAACTCTAAATAAATGCTGATGCCCAGAAGAATTAACTCCAGATTTCCATTGGGAGTAGGCTGAGCACCGGTCATTTTCAGAGGTTCACCCAGTAAGCAGCTAACAACCTCTAGCCTTACAGGCTTACAGAACCTTTGGGGAGATCTTCACAGATGGTTTGCAGAGGGCTTGGTGGGGAATGGAGGCATGTAGCTGCAGACTTGCTTCCCTTCCTTGACGAGAGAATGGGTATGAGCAGAGATGGCTACAGAATATGCAGCCCCAGAGCAAAAGGAAAACATGAGCTCCTTGTTTAAGCTTAATTAACAATTTCAAGATGGCAGCAGCAGAGTGTTAAACCAATATGGCAGCCTTCTGTGCAGGGGGGCCTGTGTGACTGCACAGGTTGCGCACCTGTGAAACCCTGCGTATGTATGACTGAAGCTATGACCTCCATGGCTTGCCAGGTCCTCAGAAATGGAAGGGGTGTTTTCTGAAGCCCCATGGTATCTGGTTCCTGTAGCATATAGTAGATTGGATAGTGTGTCCCCAAAAGATATGGCCAAGTCCTAATCCATGGTATCTGTGAATGGGACCTTAACTGCAGAACAAGTCTTTGCAGATGTAATTAAGTGAAGGATCTTGAAATGAGGAAGATCATCCTGGATTATCCAGGCAAGCCCTAAATCCAACAACAGGTGTCCTTCTAGGAGACAGCAGAGGAGACACAGACACAGAGGAGAAGCCACGTGGAGACGGAGGCAGAGAACGGAGTGATGCGGCCACAAGCCCAGAGACATCTGGAGCCTCAGGAACTGGAAGAGGCAGGAAGGAGCCTCCCCTGGAGCCTGCGGAGGGAGTGCAGCCTTGAGACACCTGCATCTCAGACTTCTGGTCTCCAGAACTGGAAGAGGATACATTCCCATTATTGTAAGCCCCTTAGTTTGGGGTAACTTGTTATGGCAGCCCGGGAACCCATAAATGCATAACCTGCAGTGAGCTGTTTGAATAAGCAGGAACCGTCTACCGGGACCATCTGCCCAATCTTCACAGACACCTGAGCCCCAGGAGGGCACAGCAGATGTGACGTAGGGGCCGCTACAGATCCATAAATCTTCTTGGGGGTTCACGCTGTTGGGCTTCACCTCCTGCCATGGCACTATGAGTCCAGCTGGGATGTGGGGTTCAGCAGTGTCTGATGCTCAGGTTCCATCATTCCCTGTAACTACTGGCAGGCTCTCCTTCCTTGGCCCTGTTCTGATGGCCCTTTAGTGTCATTGTTCAGTCCGTGGCTTTCCTGGGAAGTGTCAAGGGATGTCAATTATCTAAGCAGACATCCTGCACAGAGTCTGTGTGTTTCCATGGCAAAGGCTCCAGCTCGTTCACTCCATACAAACAGTCCTGTGTGTTGAGTTCCCAGCTCTGCCCAGCCCAGCAGAACACGGTGAGCTCTCCAAATGAACATCACAGGGAACAAGTCCAGATTGCTCATCCTTTTGCACCAAGGAGGGTCCCTTGTCTAGTGGATCCATGACTCAGAATTCCCAGTTACCTATAAAGAAACAACAGAAATCCAAGCATCCTGATTATCTGTAAAGCAAAATCATGGTATGTGGTGACAAACACATTTTAGATTCCAACCTAAGTGCTACCAGGAACTTCAAGCTGGATGAGCTGTTGACTCTTTCTGTGGGTAAATTCCCCATCCATGTGGGACTTACAATGTACACACAGTGGAGGGCATTAAACTGAAGGTTCACCAAGTATGGTCCATGGGCTAAATCTGGGGACCTCCTGTTTTTGTAAACAAAGTTTTATTGGAACACAGCTGAAGCTGCTTGGTTACGCTCTCTCGGTAGCTGCTTCTGAGCTATCATGGCAGAACTGAGTAGTTTCAACAGACAACTATAGCCCGTAAATACAAAAATGTTTATTAACTGGTCCCTGACATAAAAGGTTTACTGATCCCTGAACTATCTATCTATCCATCCATCTTCTATCTACCTATTATCTATCAATCATCTATCATAAATAATCAATGATCTATCACTCATCATCTATCAACCTTTTATTTCAATATCTATCATCTATCTAATCTATTATCTATATACCTACATAGCTAGGTATATCTCTCTTCATCTATCTTATCCATCCATCCATCATCTATTTATCTATCATATATCTATCCAACTACGTAACGGAACTAAAACAATCCCTGGGTTATAAGTTATTCCACACTCTTTTAGAATACATGTATAAGTGAATGAGTGAGTGAATGAATGAATGGATGAGTAAATGGTGTTTTTGAGAGTCTAACACAGCATCTTGGAACATAACCCCTCTAGAATATTTTCTACCCTCCTCCTTCTGAAGAAAAGCAACAAGGGACAGAAGTGGACTCTGTATCTTCCAGGTAACCAAGAAGAGGAGATTAAGAGGATGATGTTAATAAACACTAGACGTGAAAATGAAGAGTCGTGGCTGTCACAGGCCACCTGGCCAGTAAGCTCTGCTGACCTTGGAGAGGTCAGAGCAGGGTATCTCCCATATGATGGGCCGTGAGTCCAGTGGGGCAGCTCCATGTCATCTGGGACAGTGTCATGACCACAGTGTCCTGCGATTCAAGGCTCCACCTGGAAAATATAAGGAAACACTCTATCTCTAGTGCTGTCAAAGAAATGACGCGTCCATGATGCCAACTCTGTCATGGCCAGAAGAACGCTCTGCAGACACGGGGACTGGGCAGCAATTGTGCCAGTGCTGAAGAAGCAGATATTAGATACCAGCAAATACCTTCAGCATCTTTAAGATGCAGTTTAGTCTGGAGTTGAGCACTTTGACCAAGAAAAGCACCATGCCTCCGAGGTGCAGAACTGAAAGAGAACCCACGCCCAGTTTCCTCAAGTATTAAAACCCTGAACAGTGACATTTCTTCATGTCTTATTAAGGGGCCATTAGACAACTGTCCATTCCAGAGGGATGGCTGATTCTATTTTTTTTTTTTTTTAAAAAAAAAAAGGGCAAACAGGACATTTGTTATTTTAACTCTTGAGCATAGAAATTTTCAGACATACACAAAAGTAGACTGAAGAGTAGGCGGCTGAAGATTAACTTGCTTACGAGGGGCCACCACACTCATTTCAGAAAAACCAAGCAGCAGTGTAAAAAGTATTTGTTTCGGAGATCAATGTGAACTCCACCCAGGAACTGCTGCCAGCTATGATTTCATGGCGTGGGCTGTGCCAAACGCTAACATGGATTTGGGTTCTTTGGTGGGATTTTGTCACTCGAGGGAATGGACAGTAAGTTGACCAACGGTCCCTGGTCTCTCACATCAGGGCACAGTTTGGCAGGAGACACACAGCACTCTTCGAAAAGCATTTCCAGTGGCTTGTCACTCCAGGGAGGAGTTTGAGTTCCAACACCCATTGTCATAGAAGGGATTAAGCCATCCTTGCCTGACTGGTGAGCGACTAAGGGTAAGCCTCAGAAAGTGCCCAGCAACTGTGTGAGGCTTTCAGAAGCGGTATGAGTGTCCTACGGCCACCATAACAAGTTACTATCAATTTGTTGATGGTTTAAAATAATAGATATTTCTTCTCCCCAAGTTCTGGAAACCAGAAGACTAAAATCAAGAGGTCACCAGGGCTGAACTCCCTCCAGAGGCCATACTGCAATGTCCTTCTTGTCTTTTGCAGGATCTTGTAGCTCCAGGCATTGCTTTGCTTGTGGGCACATCACTCCAGTCTCTGCCTCTGTGAACACATCTTGTCTTCCACCATCAAGTCTCCCTTTGCCTGTTGATCAGAACCCCTGTGGTTACGCTGGGTCCACCTGCATGATCCAGAATGATCTCCTCATCTCAAAATCCACATTATATCTGCAAACACTCTTTGTCCAAATAACGGCATAGTCACACATTCTGAAGGTCTGGTCGTGGACGTATCTTCCTGGGGCTACCAACTTTCCATTATAGAGTTGATGGATGGACCCCAAAGGATGGCCGCATCATTCACCCAATTCCAGGCATGGAGAACAGGCTTCGTGCTCCTGGTGGGCGAGGCGGCTGCACCTGCAGATGCAGGGCTGTCAGGAGAAAGTGTCCAGCAAACAAGGTCCTAGTAGACGGTTTCCATGGCAACTGACACTCAGCATTTTAAATTGAATATGATGATTATACTTATCTCAGGGCCATGCACTGACAAATAATCCAGCCCCTCAACATGTCACCAGGAAAAGAGACAGGAGGTGACCACGGAAAATGACTCGAATATGGCAGAGCCTAAGACAGAGGCCACCTGTGGATGTTGCATGGTGACTAGGCAACCAGGTCAATAGACTTGTCCCCTGTCCACAGTGATCACTGTCCAGGCACTGCCCTGGTCCCTGTCCTAGATAATCCAATGGTGACCTCTGCCCAGGCACCATCCTCGTCCCTGTCCTAGAGACTCCCATAGTGACCTCTATGCAGGCACCACCCTGGTCCCTGTCCTAGAGATTCCCACAGTGACCACTGTCCAGGCCCTGTCCTCATCCCTGTCCTAGAGATTCCCACGGTGACCACTGTCCAGGTCCTGCCCTGCTCCCTGTCCTAGATAATCCCACAGTGACCTCTGTCCAGGCACCACTCTGGTCCCTGTCCTAGATACTCCCACGGTGACCTCTGTCCAGGCACCACCCTCGTCCCTGTCCTAGATAATCCCACGGTGACCTCTGCCCTGGCACCACCTCGTCCCTGTCCTAGATAATCCCACAGTGACCTCTGCCCTGGCACCACCCCGTCCCTGTCCTAGATAATCCCACGGTGACCTCCGTCTGGGCACTACCCTCATCCCCTGCCCTACAGAATCCCCTGTGTAGCTGGTAACGGTGTGCGTGTCTCTGATCTGACAGCACCATGTAGCTACCCACTGACAGGGCCACTCTTGAGCAAGGTCTACCGACGTTGGGACTGGACACACAAAACTGATCCTACACACTGAGGCCAGGCTCACCTCACCCTGTGTCTGGGACCTGTGACTCCAAGCTGGGCCTCTGGAAGAATGAGTTAGTGCAAGAACAAAACAAAACAGGGGACCTCATCAACCCCAGGGACCCTGGTAGGATATGGCAGCTCCTGCAAAGAGTTCCCCTCTCCTGGAACTTACGTCCTCAGTTCTACACGACCCCTCTGTGCCAAGCAAGGAAAACCGCACAATCAGGTGGGAAGATTTAATCATTTATGGCACCTGTGACAGTCTGGCACTTCGGGAGCACAAGGATTATGGCTGAGGAACACGTGGGAGTGGTCACCCCCAACATTTCCTTTGTTCTGTCAGTTCTTGCCAAAGCTCAAGCGGCCAACTCAAGCCTGCAGGACAGAGCCCGAGGGCAGGCAGGCGTGCGAAACGCGGACCCCGTGGTCCACCAGACCCCTGCGCGGATGCAACGTGTCCCGGAAGCAGCAGCTAGCTCAAGGCGGCGGCACGGGTCACGTTGGGAACACCGGCCATCTGACAGCTGGTGGCCCACAGCTGTTGCTGCAACTTCTGGTTGTAGGTGACCTTGAGGGACGTGGTCTCCTTCTCGTTGTACAGGTAGCGGCCGCCAACTCCTTCCAGCTCTGGGGTGACCGCTGCGTACACGGAAGTCCAGGCTCCTTCGTCGGGGGTCTGTGGGGACAAGGAACGAAGACTAGGGTGAGCCCGTGTTCAGAGCAGAAGAGACACAGTCCCCGGAGCTCACAGAGATAGTGCCACGGGCGCAGAGCCCGCTCACGGCTGCACGGACAAACATGCAGAAAGCAGGCGCGGGCAACCGTCTAGCTTGACCTCCCGGCTGTCGGGTTTCTTTTTAACAGGTGCTGATGACACACGCAAGCGGGTTGCATGTGAATAGCGGGTTCATACATGGCGCTGGGCAGACGCGTCTTAAAGCCCCTGATGTGCGTGTGTGATTCACCTCACTCTGTATCGCACCGAAATGCGTATTGATGGACTTGGGAGCAGATGAGTGATTGCTCTGCTTCTGTGTCAAGCAAACAATATTAGCAATGAGATGAAACATCACGAAAGGTTCTCGGTTTTACCCCTACGAGGCGGGTTACGCGAGGGAGGAGCGAGGCATTCGTGGGCTGTGACGGCGTGTTTGGTGGAAACACACGGTTCAAAGAGGAGCCCGAAATGCATACAAAGAGCTTTTCAAAGACTGGGGATGTTGCCACAGCAGAAGGTGACAGTGTTGGAACACAACACACAGTGCTTTTCAGCGCTGGGAGCTGCCCCCCAGGGCGTGTTCTCCCGGATGGAAGCGGTGGGCGCTCTGGGAGCCGAGACATTGTGGGAACAGGAGCCCCTCGGGGCTGGAGGTCGGTAATCCAGGAGCCGATGGGATCCCTCGTAACTTCTTACCGTCACCGTGAAGACTTGCCGGGAGCTCATCTCTTGTAATACGCTTTTGGGAAATCCACTCAGTGTGTCCAACCCTAGACCTTCTTACACGCCCCTCGGGGTGTGTCCTTGCAGGACTACAGGGACACTGTCTGGGCAACAGTCTGTTTTGTACATCTGCCACCCATCCACTGTGACGATTCAGGGGTTCACACCCCAAACTCCCCACCTCTGTCTTGCCCATGGGGAAGTCACCTCCATTTGGAGAGCCCCTCTGCCCTCTGGGGGCAGGCTGTGGCCCTACCTGGGCTTTCTACATTGTCTCTGGGTGGACAGAGTCACCCTGTCTGCAGAGCCTTCTGCCCTCCTGGTGGGCCCTGGGGGCAGTGTCTGGGCTTCTATATACACCACGTTTTGAAAAATCCTGTTGTCTGGGTAACAGTTCTCGTGACATGCGTATCCAGTTGGAACACAGGCAAGGCTGCCGTAGAGGGCAGCCACGGCCTGTAGTGTGCTGAAGCGAGCCCGGGGTTTCCAAGACACGGCACGGTGCCAAAAATGTAGCCACTGCCAGGGACACAGAGAGAACGGGATGCAATTGTATTTGAGGATCGTTTTTCTTCAGAAAACCCACTTACACGCACATACATACTCACATGCACACACACACTCACATGCACACACACATATGCAGATGTTTATGCAATGCCCAAAAGCATACACATACATACACACATGCATACGAATACATACACTTACATGCACGCATGTACACCAATGTATACACATGCCTGCAATGTGCACACACTCACACATGTGCACATAATCGTGTGCACCCTCACATGCACACATACACAAGCACACACATGCTTACTGCATAAATATACACCCACACACACATATGCACACACTCTCATGCATACTCACAGGAACACACACTCATTTGTATGCACATATACACACAAATACCCATCCACATGTACACATGCTCCCATGCACACACTCAATTACATGCACACACATGCTCATTCACATGCACACACACACTCACTGTCATGCAAACATGCATAGATGCATTCATTCTCATGTAAATATGCACACATAGGTACTCAATTCACATGCACACATGGTCACATACATTCATTCTCATGCACACATGCACACACTCATTCTCATGCACATGTGCACATGCTCACATGCACATTCTCATGCACACATGCTTACATGCACACACACTCATGCACACATTCTCATGCACACATGTGCACATGCTCACATGCACATTCTCATGCACACATGCTTACATGCGCACATTCTCATGCACACACACTCATTCTTATGCATACATTCATTCTCATGCACACATGCTAATATGCACACACTCATTGTCATACACACATGCTCACTGCACACAGATATTGTCATGCACACACTCACTGTCATGTGCACACACTCATTTTTATGCACACATGCACACACACTCATTCTCATGCACACACACTCTTTCTCATGCACACATGCTGACATGCACATACTCATTCTCATGCACTCATGCACACACACTCATTCTCATGCACACATGCTGACATGCACACACACTCATTCTCATGCACCCAGGCTCACTGCACACACACACTCAGAGTTCACAGAGCAGCCCAGGAGCTAAGCCGACATAGCCGAGACCAGGAAGAGGAGACATTCCTCAACACTGATGTATCTTAATGTAGCTTTTGAAAGGTAATCACATCCATTTATCCTACTATCGTTTGCTTAAATACACGATAGATACGAGGTTAAAAAAAGCAACCACCAATCACTGCAGAACATTTCAAAGCCTTGGGTTTCTAATGAAGATGTAGGAAATGAGATTTAATTTGTGATTCTTTAATTCTTAAATGTTTTGACAGCTCATGGAATAAATGATGTTATTCATTTATTCTTCATTAGATCTACTGTCACCACCCTAATCAGCACCCATCATAGTGATGCATGTCAGGCCTACGTGAAAGGTGGGGTGTCAGTGATGGATGCTGGGGTGCACGTGTCTGTAGGCCTCACTCAAGCTCACATGCACACATGTAGTCACGTGTGCACACACAAGCACACAGGCATGAACACATACTCACACGTGCACACACATATCCTCACACAGACATATATGCACACTCACATGTGCACACACATGCTCCCAGGAATGCATACCCACATTCAGATATAGTTACACACATGCACACACACATGCTTGCATGTACAAATACATGCATGCTGACATGCACATGCACAGCACCTACTCACGAACATATATTCATGAACAAACATATATACATGTGGATGTATATGTATTCAAATACATCCACACATATTCTCATGTACACACTCATGTGCACACACACGCAGCCATACGCATATGACTTTCACTGTGGGACATTTACCTACATTCTCGGGGCAGGGGGCTGGGAGACACCACAGAATTGGGGTCCCAGGACCTGGGCTCAAGTCTCCTCTCGGCTGTGTGTGAACCCACAGACCCTGCTCGAGCCCATCTCTCTCTCTAAGTCTGCTTCCTCAGCTGGAAAATGGGAACTGCAGTAAGAGCATCACTACACCATTACCAAGCACATCACGTAAAACAACGTAAGTGAAAGGCCCTTGGCAAGTGGAAACATCTGCAAGTGATAAACACCAACCACCACCGGGGTGCGAGTGAGGGTTGCGTGACTCGGACCAGTGACATATGCGGAGGGGAAGGTGGGTTTGGGACGACGTCTGAGTCCCAGTGGGGCCTGGGAGGAGGAAGTGTGTCCCTTCTGCAGCTCCAGCATAACAAGAGGGGACCACACGCACGACACCCCCTCCTGGCTCTGTGCTGGAACCTTCCTGCTGAGCAGGTGCTGCGTTTGGATCCAAACATGAAGCAGAATGCGTGTTACGGGCTGAACTGTCCCCTCCAAATTCATGTGTCAGAGCCCTGAACCCAGGACCTCAGGCTGGGGCTGTATTTGGAGATGGGTCTTTAAAGAGGTGATTAAGGTAAACTGAGGCACTAGGGTGGGCCCTGATCCAACAGGACTGGTGTCCCTATAAGCAGAGGAGCTGAGGACACAGACACGCACAGAGGGACGACCCCGTGAGGACACAGGGAGAAGACGGCGTCTACACGCGCAGGAGAGAGGCCTCAGGAGGAACCAGCCCTGAGACACCTGGATCTGGGACTTCCAGCCTCCAGGACGATGAAAAAATAAATATCTGCTGTTTAAGCCACTCGGTCTGTGGGACTTTGTTATGGCGGCCCAGGTAAACTAATGAAATGATTAAATTATACATACATAAAATGGAAATATGTACATATATATATGTTATGGACTGAATGTCTGTTTCTCCCCAAAATTCATGTGTTAAAATCCTCACCTCCAAAAGTGATGTGTTACAAGCTGGGGCCTTTGAGAGGTGATGAGGTCCTGAGGGTGGAGCCTCATGGATGGGATCAGTGTCCTTATAAAAAAGACCCCAGAGAGCTCCCTCGCCCCTTCCACCATGTGAGGACACAGCGAGAAGGCGCCATCTATGAACCAGGAAGTGAGTCCCCACCAGACACAGCCTCTGCCACGCCGGGATCCTGGACTTCCAGCCTCCAGAGCTGTGAGCAATGAATGTCCATTGTCTATAAGCCACCCAGGCTGATGCAGCAGCCTGAACTAATGCGTGTCCCTACAGCAAACTCTCTGTCTGAACAGTGACTTATTCCAGGTTATAGAGACAGCACGAAGAAGAAAACAAACACCACATTTTTCTATAGACACACAGTCCCCGGGGGCTGTCCTCTCTACCACAAGCTCACAGGTAACTCTCCTACCACATGGACACTTGCGTGTATATATGTGCATGTTTATATGTGGGTGAGTGTGTACACGCACACATGTTTGTGCACATACATGTGCATGTGTGTATGTGGGTGCAGGTGTGTGTTTGTGTATATGTGTATCCAGTGTGTGTACATGTATGTGCATGTGCATGTGTATGTGTGTACATGTATGTGCATGTGCATTTGCACACACATGGTCCCAGCTACCCAGTGGAAGCTGTGGGTTGTGCCTAAGTTCTAAGAACGTTTCACGCTTCCAGTAACCATCGGAGGCAGCGCAGGAGTGAGGAGACCTCCCTGAGCTACGACACCGTAAGAAATACATGTTCTCTCTCCACGTGAGGAAACGCGGTTGCCTGGGAGACGGTGTGAAAGACAGCGCTGGTGAGATTTAACGCAGGGTAACTCCAGTGCTAGGTGGGCCTCTGGGATGGCTGATCTCATGTGACTTCAAAGAGCAGGCTGGGCTCCGGTGCCAGCCGCGTGCTCAAACTCAAGCCTCGGTGCTGCTAGGAAGGTATTCCGTGCATGAGGTGAACATCCACAATCAGCCGACTGTAAGTAAAGGACAACCCGCCACCGTGTGGGTGGGCCGCATCTAATCAGTCGAAGGACTTTGGAGCAAACACCGAGGTTTCCCACAGAAGCAGGAACGGGATGCAGACTTCACCACGGAAATCCCGCCTGCGTTTCCGCCTGCCCTGCTGATTTTAGACTCACGGCTGCAACAGTCGAATCTCGCCTGGGTCTTCAGCCGGCCCTGCCGACTTTGGACTCGACCAGCCCCCACAATCCCATAAAAATGTCCTTCAAATAAACCTTTCTCTCTGCACAGATTCTGTGGGTCCTGCTTCTCCAGAGAACAGTGACAGGTACAGACTTCACCTGTCTTAACCGCAGAAGCTCCAGGCAGGAAACCCCGGAGCCAGGAGGAAAATCCAACCTCCAGGAACGACTCTGGCGTGTCACTTAGCTTGGGGTGCTGGGCAGCCTGGCCGCGAAGGCAAACACAGAGGTGACTGGCTGGTTTCTAAGGCTGCAGTGAACGAGGGAATTTAGGGCAGAAGTTCCCGTCCAACAGGGGTGTCTTCCTGCTAGGGTGGCAGCCTCACAGCCTGCGAGGTCTTTGTTCCTGGGGAGTTTATTGGCGCCACGAGGGGACACCCCTCATGTGCACACCCCGGGGGGAAGGTGGCCTCCCTCGGACAGGACAAGACTGCCCTTCCTGGTTCTGTAGCTTTTGTGACGTTTCCAATGTGTGCCCTGAGCTGATGCAGGTGGCATCACCTCTAAGCGCCAGAGAGGAACATCTCTCTCTCTCTCTTTCTCTTTTTCTCTCTCTCCCCCCCGCCACCACTATCGATTTACAGAGTCCAGGCTCCGCTAAGAATCAGATGCATTAGAGCATTTGCAGACTACGCTTTTCTGTTTCTCAAAGTTATGTTGAATCTAAATTACATTTGCTCCCTTGTCTCAGATCGGTAGATTCCCGAGTAAACTTGTACCCACTTTGTTGTAAGGACAACGATTAAGGCAGCACAACTTCCCCCGAATTCGTCCTGGAGCCCAGAATGAACACGCCGTCCTCTTTCACTTGCGACTTTCACGCGGGGCTGCGTTCCCTGCCGTCCTGAGGGCTAGGTCGGGGTCTGCGCGCTCAGCACACGTCGGAATCCCAAGGATGGCTCGTGAGAAAGGGTCACCTCTGTCCCCAGCATTTGTGACACAGCAGGTCTCGGAAGGCCCAAGAACATGTGTTTCTAACTAGTTCCCAGACGCCGCAGCTGAGGGTGCAGGTTCAGGGTCCCGTGCTAAGAGAGCCAACCTCTCATTTATACTTCTCGTGCCAGTCTGCAGGTGACAGCCCGTGGGCCACATTTCAGCCTGAACGTTTATGTTCTGAAAGTGCAGCTTTAAAAAATAATACTAAATATGCCAAGAAGACTACAGGTGGCCCAGAGAAACGAAAATATTTCCTATCTGGACAATCTCTCGTCTAGACCGATGAACTGCACCTTCACAGCGGAATGTAATTACCGGTCTCCCGCACGGCCGTGGGTGACAGGAGCTGTCTTGTACGCGGTCCCAGAGTGACAAAGAGCGTGTCCTCCCAGCGCGGGCCGGCAAGCAGAGCTGCCTGCCACATACACACGCGGTTCTGTAAATCACGCTCCCTGCGTGCGGTTTAAACAACACGTCCCGTTTTACCTACGGCTTTAAAAAGAAACAGGATCTTCAGGACTTGTAGAGAACGTGGGGCAACCCTGAGATTGCAGCGTGTCGGTTAGACAGAGGCAGGGGCATCTTGGAAGGCCCCAATGCCACCCGCCAGGGGCTCAGGGGACAGGGCGTGTGGCGTATTTGGGGTAAAGTCTGCACAAAACCATTCTGGAGTCCTGCAGGCTGCTGGAGCTGCAAGCTACAGAAGCCATTTCAATTTGATTCAGCACCACAAAGGTCTATTAAATGCTCACCAATATTTTGTCAACTCTGGAGGCAAGGAAAGATGATTCTAGAAATAGCCCCTGCCCACCCGAGAGCTCACAACAGGCGCTGGCAGTGGTGTTGAGCGTTGGCCACTGAGCGCATGAGAAAAATAAAACTCAACAGAGCAGAGGGCGGAATTTCCAGCGCGCTGAACAGACCGCCAGAGACGTACAGTGGGAGAGGGATGAATGCGTCATAATTGCATAATTACACAGGGCTGTACAGTGCTGGAAACGCTTTCGCATATATTCAGTCAGCGGTTCCACAACAATCTCACGAGATATTATTATCCACAATTAGCAAATTAGGCACCAGGAGAGGCAGACCCGGGAGAGAGAGGAGAAGTGAGTGGCTGCTCAGAACGGCCACGTCCTGATCCTCCCAGAGACTCCATCCTCATCACCTTCCTCCTTCCTCGCCTTCCAGACAAGGACCCGCGGTCCCTGCCCGCGGCTGCCCTCGGCATCCACCTCCTGCCTCGTCTTTGGAATCGCGACGTGCATCCGCCTTCTCCACTGAGGCACCGACATGCGCGCGGTGGCTCTGCTGGTGGCTCTACGTAGACACCCTGTTGATGCACCTCGAGCTCAACCTGCCCCCAGTCCCCACTGCGTAGACACTCTCATCCCCCCAAGTTGCCTGAGGCAGAAACCCCAAATTCTCCTCCACGTCCCATATGCAACCAGTTCAGCCTGATTTTCTGTCACCTCTGAGAGCTGAGTTCCAGCTGGAGGGAGGGTGTGAGTGCCCCGCACTGCCGTACCACGTCGCTGCCAACCTGGTGGCTTATGACAGCGCAGACGTGTGATCTTAGAGCTCTAGACGGTGGAAATCCAAAATGGATCTCGAGGGGGTACAATGGCAATGTTAGCAGGGCTGGCTCCTTCTGGAGGGTCCAGGGAAAAATCCCTTTCCAGCTTTCAGAGAATGGTCCTGTCCCTCCGCTCACGGCATCTTCCTGGATCTCCAAAGTCAGGAATGACGTTGGCTCTGCTCCCGCCCTCACAGCTCCTGCTCCGGTCCTGACGCTGTGTCACATAACATGTCACCCTGAGATGACAATGGGCCCACATGGATAATTTAGGGTAATTCCCCATCTCAAATCCTGAACTTAATCAGACCTGCAAAGTCCTTTTAGCCATGTAAGGTGATGGATTAACAGGTGCCAAGGATTAGGAGAAGGATATTTTGATGGCGCTTTATTCTGTCTACCACATGGGACAAGGACGTGGACATCTTTGGGGACACTATTCTGTCTGCCACATGGGATTAGGAGGTAGACATCTTTGGGGACATTATTCTGTCTCCCACATGGGATTAGGACGTGGACATCTTTGGGGCATTATTCTGTCTCCTACATGGGATTAGGACGTGGACATCTTTGGAGACATTATTCTGTCTACCACATGGGATTAGGACGTGGACATCTTTGGGGGTATTATTCTGTCTACCACATGGGATTAGGATGTGGACATCTTTGCAGACATTATTCTGGGCCTCTGATGATAAAAAGAACCCATGGGACCTTTCTCTATTTCCCTGAGTAGAAGGCGGCATCTGCACTGGTCTGGTTGCTCTCACCCACACAGCACTGACTCATTCTTTTAACCTGTATTTACCGAGGTCCTACTCCATCCTGGACCCTGGTACATTAGGACACCGAATGAACAGGACTTGCAAAGTCCCTGTCTCCGTCCCCATGGAGCTGACAGCCTTGTCAAGGACACAGTCCAAAATAATTCAATATACCATACGGTTCAGTAACCCCACTTCTGGGTGTGCACCCCACAGAATGCAGGCACTTGAAGACACGGTGCACACCGTGTTTTCACAGCATTATTCGCAATAGGCAGAACATGCAAACAACTCATGTTTATTGACAAATGAATGGATAGAGAAAATGTGATCCGTCTATACAATGAAATATTATTCAGGCTTAAAGAAGATGGAATTTTGATACTTGCTACTACAGGGACAAACGTTGAGGACATAAAACCAGTCACAAAAGGACAAATCCTGTGTGATTCCACTTATATGAGGTTCCTGGAGTTGTCAAATCCACAGAAACAGGAAGTGGAATGGTGGGGTCAGGGGCTAGGAAGAGGAGGGGACTGGAAGATATTGTTTCATGGGAGTAGAGTTTCACTCTGGGCAGATAAAGAGAGTTCTGGAGATGGATGGTAGTGATGGTTGTTCAACAATGTGAATGTCATGAATGCTGCTAAACTGTGCTCTTAAAAAGAGTTCAGAAGGTACATTTTATGTCATGTGTCTTTTCCCACAATTAAAAAAAAAATTATCCAAGTCAGTAAGGTGACCCATAAAGACAAATACAGCGCAGTGAGCGGGGAGGCAAGTGCTGAAATAATGACAGCATTTCAGCACAGTCCTGAATTCAGCGAAGAAGCAGCGTGTGCAGACATCTGGGGAACAGCATGCCAGCGAGAGGGAATAGCCAGTGCAAAGGCTTGTGCAGGAAGAGCCTTGGCAATTGGACTAACAATGTGGAAC
>CM052457.1:647143-663578 GCA_028533085.1 Varecia variegata | reverse complement strand
CCCTAAAATCCCTATGTTGCAGCCCTCACCCCCAAGGTGATGGTGGTAGGAGGTGGGACCCCTGGGAGGTGACGAGGTCCTGAGGGTGGAGCGTCATGGATGGGATCAGTGTCCTTATAAAGGGACCCCAGAGAGCTCCCTCGCCCCTTCCACCATGTGAGGACACAGCGAGAAGGCGCCATCTATGAACCAGGAAGTGAGTCCCCACCAGACACAGCCTCTGCCACGCCGGGATCCTGGACTTCCAGCCTCCAGAGCTGTGAGCAATGCATGTCTGTTGTTCATAAGTTGCACAGTCTATGGTGTTTTTTTATAGCAGCCTGGACAGACTAAGACACCCCTTCACGCAGAGTAATCTCTTTTATCCTTAAGGAAGTGTTAGAAGGAATCGCAAGTGTTAGGAGGGACCCACTGATTGGAAAACAGTGCACTAGGGGTCACCGAGAGCCAATAGCAATGTCACCTATGAATTCAGTGGGTGACATTCGCAGTGGGGTACAAAAGAGGATGTTTAAATACATCTGTTGTGCTTCTCTCCAGCTGACTCCTGTCTTTCTTGTCTCCCTCCAGAAAATAGAATGATACCACTGCACAGAGCTGAGCCGCCCTAAGATGTGACAAAAATGGTCGGCGATGTGTGTCGCCATCACCCGCACCCCGAATATGGTGCCAGCCGACGCGGGGAGGGTGGGTGACCTTCCCCCTCCCGGAAGGTCATTAGGGACGTGCATGGCGGGCACCCACCTGCTCTGCAGGTCGTCCATGTCCAGCTCGCCGACGTAATGGGTGGCCGAGGACACGGTCACCACCCTGGCGCTGCGGCCGGGGGCTCCGGACGCTCTCAGGGTGTCCAGGAGGAGGTGGGTGAGCAGGAAGTGCCCCAGGTAGTTCAGGCCAAAATGTTCCTCAAATCCGTCCTGGGTCTTCCTCTCGGGAACCATCATGACCCCGGCTGGGAACAAACGGAGATTTTCAGGGAGAGCAGGACCGGACGAGGACACAGACAAGTCCCACGGGGGGGTCCAGGGACACGGACACGGCCATGGGAGCCCACGGAGGGAGGGCTCCAGCCCCGGCTGCCGTCTCGCCCTCTTGGCCCTCGGTTTCCCGCCTTGTTTATGGCAGGGGAGGCGCCCAGGGGTCACTAATGTCCCTCCCTGCTCTGTCTCTGCACTTCCATGCCTTGAATCGTAGAATAAAACAATGATAACGGAGCAGCACGTGCCGGACCAGGAGAATGCTCTGAGTCACCAAGGCATCCCCGTTACGAACACCCTGAGATCTTAGCATGTCTCTTTTCCAGTTGAAAAGCGGAGAACAAGCAGGAAAAGACGTCTATCTGCTCGCGGACCCACGCGGTTGATCGGCAAGTGGACGGGCACACTGAGAGCCACGTGGGGCCGTCCCGCACGGAGCAGAGCCAGGGCGTCCCGGACAGGGGAGGGGACGGGGGTTCTCTGTGTTGTCGGGGAACGGAGAGTGGTAGTCAGAGAGAGAGACAGGGAGACAGAGAATTCGGGTAACTGGAAACCACTGTGTTTCTCAACCTGCGTCCCGGAGCTCGGGGAGACGGAGAGACCCCGGGCAGGTGGGGACCGGGACCCCGACAGCCAGGCTGACCCCGCAGTGAGCAGCCGCCTCGGCATCGAGGTCTATCTCGTCAAGTGGCACCACGCACACGCGGCATGAAGGAACATCCGAGTGCCTTCTGCTCAGAGGAGGCGCCGGGAGAGGCAGGGAGCACGTCACGGCACAGAAAGCCACGCCACCCCCGGCATGCGAGCCGTGCGAGGGAAAGGAGCAGAAGGCGCTGGTGGGGGGGCGGGGTGTGCACAGGGCAGAGCCGGACACCGTCGGGCGAGGCGTGAGCGCTGGGCCATCCTCTCAGCACCGCCAGGCGGGAGCCCGGGCACTGCCCAGCCGCCTCGCACAGAAAACACCAAGCGCAGAGTGAGGATGTGAGATGCCTGTGCCCACGACAGCGTCTGCCCCGCCAGGAAATGGGTCCTGAGTGCGCCTTGGCTCAGCTGCACTTCGGAGATTTCTGTTGGTGCAAATCCTCACGCCTGGTCCTCTCCGGAGAGGAGAGAACCTTCCTTAGCACCATGAGGGTCCTTGGCACTTTGCACCCAGTGAATGAATGAATGAATGAAGAAGTGTGCGGTATGTTCCTGCCAGGCAGGAATCACTGCTACCACTCAGGGTTACCATCAACATTTTCTTTTTCTCATAGGGAGAATCATTTTCAGTAATTTTTTTATCTCAGGAAATTCACCCGTGAGAGTTACGGGAAGGAGTTTGACAAAGATAAAACGTAAATCCAGTGCGGGTATCACAAAATCTATCCATGTTCAGACGTGGGGATGGCAAGCTAGATGAATATAATCTGGATGTGAATAAACTATGAATACTGAGCCGGCGCTCCAGGAGGTCTATTGGACGTGTATTGATTATCTTTGCATTCGATAAAATCATCCGGTAACCCCTGAGCTGCCCACCGCAGCCAGAAAGAGGCGGTCGGCTTTTGTTTTCAATGTGCTAACAACGAATGAAAAAAAAGAAAACATTTCAAGCCTGAAGTAGTTAACATGTGCAGAACCTCAGTCACTCTTCTTTAAGAATAAAAAAAAAGCACAAAGTCTAGCTCCCCTTGGTCCCTGGAAGTCAGCTCTGTGGCGCTCAGCGGGGGTTATTTTTCATGAGACTTAAGATGTGTGATCGGTTAAGAGGAGTTTTGGAGGGAAGCTAGTTCTTTGGGAAGTTCTACAACCCCTCTTCTCCCTGCTGGACACTCAAAGACGCCACGGCCAGGGTCCTACCCTGAGACCTGTAGGTGCAAAATCTAGTCACGTATGTTGACACCAGCACGTGCAAAACATACCGGACTCGGACTATCATGTGCACACAACAAGGATGAATCCCGGTGCACCCACGGAGCCCCACAACGAACGAGAAAACCCTTTGCTTCCTTTACATCCAGGTACATGTGGCCCAGCCCCAGCTCTCTGGGCTGGTGCTGAGTCCATTCTATGTCTCGGTCACCTCTGGCGTGAGGAGTGTTTGTCCCGGCCACATTCCCTGCACCCTGGGTGCCCCTATCCAAGCCTGTGGGTTTCCGGGGCCATCTTGGTTCTGCTGCATCCAAGGGAACTGAGAGGTTTTGATGACAAGGGACCCCCCCATCTCTCTGCCACACAAACCTCCTCAGAGTGGCCACAGCCTGGGCCTCTTGGAAGACAAACACACAACAGGAAGAAGGCACAATGTGTTATCCCAGCCAATCATCGTAGCAAAGTCACCCCCGTCCCCACCAGAAATGGTGTTCTGAGCGCCACGACACACGTCACAGAAGCCAGCACACCAATGACACAAGGCAGCGGCTACAGAGAGCACAGATGCCCCCCCTTCCCCCACGGGGGTTGCGAAGCGCTTTCCTCCCCAAACGCTGGAGTCCCCGTCCCTGCCGCCATCAGCCCCCGGCGCGTGGCGATCTGGCCAGAACTCACCGTTATTGATGAGGACGTGGAGAGGGAGCTTCTTCATCTTGAACTTCTGGACAAACTGCCGGATGGAAGTGAAGGACGCCAGGTCACAGTACAAAAACTCCACTGCAAAGTGAAAGAAAACGCAGGGTTATCTTCCGACGGACCACTGAGAGGGTAAGGTAATTTCCAAACAGGTTAAGGTCTGTCCCGCCCAGGAAGTAGCGCTGGAACAGACAAGTGGGTACGGCAGGAGGAGGCGGGCACACCGCAAAGGGGTCACGCCCTTGCAGACAGTCCCCTGCCCTTGAGCATGGGGGGACATGGGACGTGTTTCAAGTTGACAATATACAGCAAAGATGGTGGAATGTCACAATGATGTCATTTCATTATATGAGACTCCCTCTTCCTAGCAGACCACAGAGACAGAGAGAGAGAGAAATTTTTGTATTAGCTTTGGAGTGAGCTGCTATGCTGGTAGACATCTACAGGTCCAGAACTTGGGGGTGGCCTCTAGGAGCCAGGAGCATCCCCTGCCCCACAGCCAGCAAGAAACTCAGAACCTCAAACCTACAACCTCAAGGAACTAGATTCTGCCAAGAACCATGTGAGCCTAGAAGAAGATCCTGAGGTTCAGAGAGGAACTCGGACCAGATGACACTTTGGTTGCAGCCTGGAGAGACCCTGTCACGCCATGACCAGACTGCTGACCCCCTGACATGATGAGATAATTCAGGTGAGCTGTTCGGAGCTGGAGCTGTCTGTGGCGTTCTGTTACGTGGCATAGATAAAAGATGCACGCAAAGTCCCAGAAACAAGGACTTCCTTCTTTTGCAGGAGAATCATAAAAGCAGGCGCTTTTGCTGACTGAATGCCCCAGAGATAACTTTATATTGTCAGGCAGGTAGAGAGCTAGCTCAGTTTTTTGGGAAGAGTGGAAGTTCGGGAGACACAGGAAACAGGGAGGTTGGGAGTGTGGAGGATGCACGGTGAGTTCTGAAAGGCGGGGACGGGGAAGGGTGTCAGGTGGAAGGGAAAATCACAGCAGGTGTGCAGAGGTCCGAGGCAGGACCTCACAGAGGCAGGAGGGAGCGGAGGCTGGTTCTGGAGAGGCCGAGGGGAGAGCAGCCTTAGACCTGGAGGGCTGCCGGCAATCAGAGGACGGCTAATGTTTTTATAAAGGTGACATAATTTGCAGAGTGTAAACGCGGCGTGTGTGGGTCTGCCTTTGTCCTCGTGCCTGTGCATATGTGATGCCAAGCACATATGTTATGACACGTACGCCTTGCCTTAGAAGCTGTACTACCCTTGACCTCCCTTGTGTTGTGTCTGCCAAAATTATTGCTGAAGCGATGACCGTGAGGCCATCCTTGCAGAGAGAGAGAGAGAGAGAGAGAGGCAGAGGGAGAGAGATGCCTTTTCACACAGGCACAAAGAGAAGGAAACAACGTCTGATTTAACTGGACATGACATCCCTTTCTACAACACATCATTCCAGAGGCAACACGATCAGGTTGTTAGGACAAACGGTACGTTAGCGTAGGTGCCTTTGTTTCCCAACACTGCAGGACAGAGATGGGGTGCACACGCCCCACACGCACCCCACACGCCACACCGCACACGTACACGCTTGTCTGGGTTCTTGCAGACCATAAGCAGTCCTGCTGCTCCCGCACTTAGCCCACTCCCTCCATGCTCCGTGTCGACGACACACTGTGCCGTTCTCACTGGGAGATGTGCGCCTGCTGTGTTTGGGGATTCCAATGACAAACGTGTCACCTCTTCTCCAGGAAGCTGCCGGAACCCCAAGCCACGTCAGGTGTCCCTGGGGTCTCCGAGGACGCACCCCCATCGCTGCACCTGCGAGGTGGCATCACAGGTGTTTTTTTTTTTTTTTTTGAGACAGAGTCTCGCTTTGTTGCCCGGGCTAGAGTGAGTGCCGTGGCGTCAGCCTCGCTCACAGCAACCTCACACTCCTGGGCTCAAGCGATCCTCCTGCCTCAGCCTCCCGAGTAGCTGGGACTACAGGCATGCGCCACCATGCCCAGCTAATTTTTTCTATATATATTTTTAGCTGTCCAGATAATTTCTTTCTATTTTTAGTAGAGACGGGATCTCGCTCTTGCTCAGGCTGGTCTCGAAATCCTGACCTCAAGCAATCCTCCTGCCTCAGCCTCCCGAGTAGCTGGGACTACAGGCATGTGCCACCATGCCCGGCTAATTTTTCTATATATTTTTAGCTGTCCATATAATTTCTTTCTATTTTTAGTAGAGATGGGGTCTCGCTCTTGCTCAGGCTGGTCTCGAAATCCTGACCTCGAGCGATCCTCCCGCCTTGGCCTCCCAGAGTGCTGGGATTACAGGCGGGAGCCACCGCGCCCGGCCCCATGGTTGTTTTTAAGCACGTGTCACGTACATGACTTTGGAACGAGGGCTCGGATGAGGCAGACGCGAGTATCCGGGCTGGACTGTCTCTCACACCCAGCAGGAAACAGCTGAACAGGAAAAGGTCAGGTGCACAGGGTCATGGGGCCACCTTGTGTGCTGGGGACAGCTCCTGCCCCGGGGGGCGGGCAGGGAGAGAAGGAGAGAGAAAGAAGAGAGAGAGAAGGGGAGAGAGAAACGTGCAGTGCAAATGTCAGCATGCACAAAAGTGCGTCTTCAGAGAAACAAGGAATGTGTGGAAGTCAGATTCGTTCTTGGAAACGTACAAGTGCATTTTTACCGAACTGAAAGAGTTTCCTGAGGCAGAGCCTACGGGGTAGGCTGATGAGGGGGCTGATGAGGCTTAACGCTCTCATCTCCTCCTTCCCCCAAAATGCCCAGGTCCTAATTCCTGGAACCTGCGAATACGTTTCCATACACGGAAACAGGGTCTTCACAGAGGTGACGAAGGGTCTTCAGATGGGGAGATTATCCTGAATTTAATCACAGGGGTCTTTCTAAGACGGAGGCAGAGGGAGATTTGAGAGGGATAAGAGAGGCAGGTTATGTGAGCACACAGGTAGGGACTGGAGTGACGCGGCCACAAGCCCAGGGACGCCTGGAGCCCCCAGGAGCTGGAAGAGGCAGGAAGGAGCCTCCCCTGGAGCCTGCGGAGGGAGCGCGGCCCCGAGACACCTGCGTCTCACACTCCTGGGCTCCGGGACTGGGGGAGGACACAGTCCTGTTGTTGTCAGCCACTTGGTTCAAGGTACTTTGTCACAGGAGCTGCAGGAAACTCACACAGAATAGAAACCTTAACTGTAAAAAGCTGTGCAAATCCTTGGTACCAACCACCCTGCGTCACTGCCACTGTGACACTGACAGTGAAGTCGAGTTATCTGCAGAGTGAAGGTTCCTGCCCTCGCTACGTCTGACCGCACTTCAGGACTCGTGGCACCAAGTTTGGAGAACCGGCCCGGCCGTGGGCAGCCCCCCGCCACGCCCACCGGCCGAGCAGGTGATTCTGCGTCCATGGTTGGTGCTTCTGAGGTTGCAACAGACTGAACCCATTTTCCTTATTTCCGACTCGGCGGTAGACGATGAATGTTCAGACTCATGAACGTAACCGAATCTGCAACAGGATGTCTCACATCTACACGGGTTCCCTGAGGACAAGTCGGAAATAGAAATTTCTGAAGCGAATGTTGCCTAAGAGATGAGGTCAATTGTAGGGTAAGATAATAGAGCGCGTGGAGACACCATAATCATTAGGTAGAAAATAAATTCCCTTTGTCTGATGCCCTAGCGAGTCTCCTGGCTTGTAGGAATTGCATAACGCGCTGAGTGCTTTTTTATAACACACACGCAACACCACTGTCATGCCCCTGCCCCGTCCGCATGTTGAGACCCTAACCCTCGATGTGGCTGTGTTTGGAGACGGGTCTTTAAAGAGGAGATGGAGGTAAACTGAGGCCACTAGGGTGGGCCCTGATCCAACAGGACTGGTGTCCCTATAAGCAGAGGAGATGAGGACACAGACATGCACAGAGGGACGACCCCGTGAGGACACAGGGAGAAGACGGCGTCTACACGCCCAGGAGAGAGGCCTCAGGAGGAACCAGCCCTGAGACCCCTGGATCTGGGACTTCCAGCCTCCAGGACGGGAGAGGATAAATGTCCATTGTTCGAGGCATCCAGTCTGTGGTGTTCTGTCGTGGGCATCCAAGCAGAATCCTAAATCGTCTCACGTGTGAAGTGGACACAGAGAACGATGCTTGTTGGAGGACTCTTGGGACATCAGTTATCCCCAGTCCTGAAGCGTTCGTGGTATTTGAGAGGATTAACATCTCCAGGAGGCAACACAAGGGCAGGACGGCTCACTGGCTTGGACACCAACAAGCTCTGTGACCTCAGTCAATTGAGCCTCCCACACTCACCACCGATTGTCCCATACCGGGGAGACGGCAGCACCCACTTCGCTGCTCAATGTTGCCGTGCAAAGGAAAGTTTTAGGTGATTCATGGGTACACAGAAAGTGCTTAACGATCGTTGGGTATCAGCCTTTCTTTGCTGAGACTGGTGCGTGTTCAGCAAACGTCTCTCTGGAAGCATCTTAGAGCAATGGCAGGCCCCACGCAACTGCACACGCGTGTCTGGCCCCGGGGCTGTCCTGGAGCCGTTGCTCCGCCGTCGTGCGGGACGTGGTCTTTGCATCGTCACGGCTGGCTCTACGGCGGGATCGCTTTGGGTGTTGCAATCCAGCTCTTAATAACACGCTCACGTCAACGTCTGGGGTCCCAGGATGTCAGATCAGAGGGGAGCAGGCTCTTGCGTCCCAAGGACTGGGCACACCTCAGGTGCAGACAGGGCTCTGTGATTTTTGTCGTTTTGTGCTTGCTCTAGGACACGTTACGTATCACAACAACCAAAAGTCCGTCCAAAGCAGGAACCAAAAGTACAGATATTCAAACATGTGCTTTATCTCTTGGAATGGATGTTTTGAGATAGCAAATTATCCTCAGCTTCTTTGTGCAGAGAACGAAGCTTATCCGTGACAACCACTGGGCCGTCTAGAACCAGGGAGTGTGCACTTGCACTCTGTTCCTCAAATAAGGCAGGGTAGCGGCTCACGCCTGTAATCCCAGCACTCTGGAAGGCTGAGGCAGGAGGATCGCTTGAGGTCAGGGGTGCAAGACCAGCCTGAGCAACAGTGAGAGCCCGTCTCTGCTAAAAATAGAAAAATTAGCCAGGTGTAGTGGTGCACACCTGTAGTCCCAGCTACTCAGGAGGCTGAGGCAGGAGGATCGCTTGAACCCAGGAGTTTGAGGTTGCTGTGAGCTAGGCTGACGCCACTGCACTCTACCCAAGTGACAGAGTTAGACTCTGTTTCAAAAAAAGAAAAAAGAAAAGAAATGCAATGAAGGGCTGGGCACTTCCTGCATCCCGACTCTGGAAGCGCCGTCCACAGATGCCTGGCATCCCGTGGGCTGTCACCACGCGCTGCCTGCAACACGCTATGTTCAGAAGTCGAGAGTCAATGTTTAGAAACTTTAAAAAGAAACGGCAGTCATTTCACGTCTGCTGAATTCCATGACTTTAAAAAGAGCCATATCGGGAGCTTCTGTTTTGCAAGTTTTTTAAGTGCATTTTTGTTCCTTTAGCAATTCCTTTTGATTGTGCCCGAGACCGTACCCGTCTGCCACAGACGGCGGGAACGCGCGTTTTGCCTGGGAGAGTTTGGAAGCGCTGTTCTTGAGCACACGCCATCTGGATCAGAATTCCTGACATACTGTTGTCAGTTTCTTTTTCCCCTAAAACACATATGGGGACGTCGGGAAGGGGAAAACCCACACTCCTGCTGAGAGCTGGGACCGGTGACGAAAGGATTGGTGGACCCACACACCCAGCTGCCGGAAACAGCAATGCTACTGGGTTTCTAAAATGCTGGAAGATGCGTCTTTCTAAAATGCTGGAAGATGCGTCTTTCTTGCTCCTTGGGAAGAAACGGTTGGTTCTTCGCCAGCCAGAAACCGTAGGTGCTGCCGCTGTTCCACGTCGAGCTGGCTGCTTTGAGAGCTTTGTTCATGTCCTGCCCACTCCTGCATGGGGCACCTGTGTTCCACGCCCACCCAGGAGCTGCCTGCCATGGACAGTCTTGCTGGTAGGCAGGGGACGGCCCCATGGTGCGGTGGCATCACACAGGACTGTGAGCCTGTCGGGCATGGCAGCTCGGGGACACCCCGAGGACACTAGAACTCTTCCCAAGCTGCAGCCCAGCCATGCAGCAGGGGACATGTCAGACACAGAGCAGAGAATGGGGTCTCGTGCCCCTTGGATGCAGCCACGAGGGTTTTTTGCCCCCTGGACCTGGGGCAATGACATTTGCTAGGACCTCAGCTTCTGCATCTCCCTGGAACCTGCGTATGGGACACATCCTTCCCCCAGCGAGTGCTGAGAGGGGCCAGAGGGTCCGGTGCAGAGGACGCCAGTGTCTGCTGGGACCCCAAAAGTGCGCTGTGTATGAAGAAGTCTTTCACATAGCTCCTGTCTCTGTGTATCCTGAGACTACGTTACATGTGTCTCATGTAAGAGGTGGAAATTTCAAAGAAATAAATAATTTTCCAAGAAAACACTGATGATGAAGATCTAATCAAGGAAATGAGGTCTAATCAGACCAGTGGAGAGTGGAATGATAGAAATAAAATTATGAAAGAACAGGGAGGGAGGTGGAAGATATTTTAGTAACTGACACAGGGGATCCATGGGGGAGAGGGCTGGTGACGGTTTTCATTCTGTTACTACCTGCAGCACCTTCAGGAGTACCTTCACGGCTACTCAGGGAATGCAGAGAAACGGAAGTTATAATGTTTTTTGTTTGTTTGAGACAGAGTCTCACGCTGTTGCCCTGGCTAGAGTGCAGTGGTGTCATCGTAGCTCACTGCAGCCTCCAACTCTTGGGCTCAAGTGATCCTCCTGCCTCAGCCTCCCGAGTACCTGGGACTATAAGTGTGCCCACCACGCCTGGCTAATTTTTCTATTTTCAGTAGACATGGGGGTTTTGCTCTTGCTCAGGCTGGTCCTGGACTCCTGACCTCAAGCGATCCTCCCGCCTTGGCCTCCCAGAGTGCTGGGATCACAGGTGTGAGCCACTGTGCCTGGCTAGTAATAATGTTTTGAGAGTAGTTAATGTACCCCTAGGAGACAAGAAATTAGGAGGAGCCAGGCAGTCCCTGGAGAAGCTGAGCCGCACCAGCTGTCCAGGTAGGAAGAACAGAAGACGCAGGAAACCGGGAGGGCAGCCCGTGGGAGGAGGCAGCTCCATTCTGAGTTAGTTGCTGGTCTTGATGGGAACCCAAGTGGAGGCCCCACTCGGGAGAACACACTCGCCATGCAAGAGAAAGGAGACTTCTTCCATCGTGCATCATGGTTCTGGAGTCAGAGCATTTAAACACAGAGATCAACATTTTTAAAAGTCCCACATTTAACAAATAAGTAGAAATCAAGGCGAGGTGGCCCCGGTCACACAAGACGGAGCTTCCTGAAGTCCAACACGTTCAAGTGACAATCCTTACATACTGATTGAAGGCTCAATCGATTGATAAGAAGCTGCAATATTGTGGGCTGTTTTCCACAGCATCTTCTTCAGAGTAACACATCCTCAAACCACGTCGGAACTCTTGGACAGGGAGGGAGAAACAGAATGGAAATTGCTGCAGGAGAACTGAGGTTCATCCATGAGCAAGCGAGAGGAGGACAGACAAAAAGTAAGTTAAAAAAAAAAAAAAGAACAAGGGAACAGAAAAGACTGAGAATAATATATGTAACAAGGCTGGAAATGCAACATTATAGACAGGGAAGAGTACAAAGTTACAGAGAAGGTTTTAAAGGGATACATTCCTGTTTCTTAGTATCCTGATACTGTTACATTTGTAACTAAAAGCAGAGCTACCATGGGATCCAGCAATCCCATGACTGCAGATCTACCCAAAGGGGAAAAAAAGACATTTTATTTTAAAAAAGACACCTGCACTTGAATGTTTAGGCAACAGTAACATCTAAGCATGACCAGTCATCTAAGCATAACTGCACCTCTGCAACCACTGAACCAAAAACCTACGTCCTTACACTTGATTTTTATTAGTCTACGTCACCAGCAGAGAATGCTCTGATTGGGAACAATTCCTATATACTCTACAACAGCGGTCCCCAACCTTTATGGCACCAGGGACCAGAATCATGGAAGACAATTTTTCCAGGGACCGAGGAGAAGGGAGGATGGTTGTGGGATGACTCAGGTGCATCACACTTACTGTGCAGTCAAACCCTCTGCCAGTGATAACCTGTACTTGCAGCCGCTCCCCAGTGGCAGCATCACCGCCTCAGCTCCAGAATTGTTTTGTTCATTTTGCCCATTCTAGTTTTTATCATTCAGAAGGAGGATGCACTGCCAGGAAAAGCAAAGAAGAGGGTTCTCGGGAAGGTCACGATGACGTCGCTGACACACAAGGCAGCAAAGAACAAAGACGTTTGCACAAAACATCCGCAGTGAGACCCGAGGGACGGGGCAGCCTATGAGAAGGACGCTCGGCAAAAATCACTCCGGAGAAACACGCCCAGGAAGCAGAGACACGGTCAAAAGCAACACAGAGTGTGCAGCGATATTTTCACAGCGCTTTTAAAATTAGGGCGCTAATTGGCCAAATGAGCCGTCGGCTGGGTGACAGTGTGCGGGGATTAGTGTCACCTGGGACTCCAGGGACATAGACCGGGCCAAACACTTGCATGTCCACACTCAGACAGAGGGGACGCCAGGGCACCGTGCATCAGATATAGGATTTATGTTTCTACCCAAATGCTTCTCTCTGGGGCCTGACCCACCCCAATCCAGTCCCAGGTAAACTCCATCCGGTCTTGCCTTCTGGCACCTGCCGAGATACTTGGATTTTCATCCCTTGAATTCCAGTAAGAATTTTCCATGAGAAAGTGCTTTTCCAGATAACCAAAGTGGTAGCTGCAAGCTTACAAACAGCACACAAAGAACTTAAATTTCCGCCTGACTTGGCTGGGAAGTTGATTGATCAAAAACTCAGGAAGACATTTTTCTACACACATGTCCTTGTTATTTTTGTCTGATATTTCTGCAGAGTGTATTCTGTGATAGGCACCGTTTTATAAAAAGACTCACTTATCAAAAACAGCATGAAGGAACCCAACAGTAGGGAGGTGTGGTTTCATTTCATTTTGTCGAAAAACAGCTTCACAAAGATATCCACAAAGAACGAGGTAAGAGACAGTTCCCTACTCATTTCTTTGGTCTTTTTGTGGTTTATTGACTACCTTACTTTCTTGCCTTATAAAATAAACATAATATGACTCAAGGTTCCTCTAAGCTTCTATGTTGAAATTCACACTGTCAAAAAAAATTAATTGTATAGTAAGTGTTATATATTTTAAAGTATTCTACCTGGCCCTTGGTGCCAGGGGTTAGAGAATAACGTATGTGCATTATAGGGTCGTTACTGAATGGCCCTCAGTTCAGTCTACGAATCTCTAAAAAGGTTTAATGATCTGAGCAACTGTTAACTGGGCTCATGCTATGTGCTGGCCGCTAGCAATCCTCTGCACCCTAAAAAGAGATTCTATAAAAAAAGACACCTGCACTCGAATGTTTACAGCAGCACAATTCACAATTGCAGAGATGTGGAAACAACCCAAGTGCCCATCCATCCATAAGGATAAAAACAAAAATAAAAATGTGGTATGTGTACACCATGGAGCATTTCTCAGCCATAAAGCAATGGTGATCCAGCACCTCTTGTGTTATCCCGGATGGAGCTGGAGCCCATTCTACTAAGTGAAGTATCGCAAGAATGGAAAAACAAGCACCACATGGACTCACCATCAAATGGGAACTAACTGATCAACACGTATGTGCACATATGGAAGTAACATTCATTGGAAATCAAGCAGGTGGGAGGGGGCAGGAGGGGATGGGTAAAGTCACAAATAGCGGGTACAATGCACACTGTCTGGGGGATGGGCACACTTGTAACTTTGACTCAATTTGTACAAAAGCAATTTATGTAATGAAAACATTTGTACTCCTGTAATATTCTGGGAAAAAAAAGTTGCTTCTGTTTCTGCCAGCTCTTCTCTCTAAGGCCTGCCGCAGTCAAAGCACTCTCACCGTCCGCTCTCCTCGGCCATCCCAAACCGCCCCTCCTCGCTGGACCCCTGTAGTAACCGCCCAACCTTCCCAGCCACTCAATGAGTGTAAGACGCCTCTAGGAACAGCCTCACATTCCGTGATTAGCTAGAAGAACCCACAGAACTCAGAACCGCTGCTATGCTCACGGCTACGGTTTCTCACAGCAAAAAGGTAGAGATTAAAGTGTGCAAAGGCAAAAGGTTGATGCAGAGACCGGGAGGAAGAGGCATCAGGTTTCGGCTGTCTCCTCCCAATGCAATCAGTGCTAACGTTTCCATCAACCGTGTGTGATCACGCACAGAGAGGAATGCCGACCAGGGGACCCCACCCAAGCCCCGGTGTACGGGCTTTGGGTCAGAGGTCGGTCACGTAGGCACGGCCACCTCCAGTCTTCAGTCCCTCTGAGTCACACCGATACCCTGTGGTTCCAGGTCCCCACCCAACAAGGCACCATTGGCACAGACTTTCTGGAGTAGCCCAGACAGGCTTATACGGCAGGACGTCCCGAGTGCTCAGAGCTCAACTCCTACAGCCAGGTGCAAAGGCCAGATTTCCTGGGTCAGGTTAGCCATTTACTGCACACCCTCACTGAAGGATGGTGCATGCCGTTTCTAGAACATTCCCGACAACCACGCACCCAACCACAGACCAGTAACAACTGTCTTGAACTACACTGAGACTTGCATTTCGGTTTAAGTCCTTAAATGCCAGGACTTCGATTTGCCTTTGGAGCTTTCACGAAAAACAGTTTCTTTGACTCATTTCTTTTTTAAACTGAATCCATTGCCAAGTTTTAAAATAGGGATGTTCTACTCGTTAATATTTCGTTTTATAATTATGTCTGTTTTTACTGATTCCTGAGCCTGGCTCAATTCTCTTTATTAGGAATAGGCTTCCCTTTTGCACGTACTTAGGTGGTATCAACACAGGTGTACCATTGGGAGGGTGCTGCCACCATGGCTTTGAGCTTTTGAGTGACAGAACATGGTGTTTTTATATGTTGGGCAGCACTTTGTTGTGGATAACGCATCCTTGTGATGTCAGACACCTGTGGTAGCGTTTATGCAGCAACAAGGTTAATTGCACTCCAGTCAACAAAACAGGTTGTGTTGCCAGAGAACGGAAATGCCAATGAAAGAGTCTCTTTTTCATCTCAGAAGAGCTGTCACAGGTCCCGGGAGTCCTGTTTAGCTACTCGCACGCCGTCTGATTAATTTAGAGAACATGTCCACGGTATTTATAAGTTTCTGTGGTTACACCCATGGGGTGGACCCAATTCCAAGTAAATTTAGTGCACATATTTTCCTCCCTGGTGGAATCTATAGCTGACCCTTAAACAACTCAGTCGGGAGTTGCAGACACCAACCCCACAGTCAAAAAGTGAATGTAACTTTGACTCCCCTCAAAAACTGAACTACTAGTAGCCTACTGTTGAATAGCCCCACCAATAACATAAATAGTCACATGCATAGATTTTGTACGTAATATGTCTTCTATGCTGTGTTCTTACAATAAAGTAAGCTAGAGAAAGACTTGTGTTACTTACAACATCAAAAGGAAGAGAAAATATATGTACTATTCATTAAGCTGAAACGGAGCATCACAGATGTCTTTATGCTCCTCATCTTCACGCTGAGTAGGCTGAGGAGGAGGAGGAGGAGGAGGAGGAGGGTGGGTCTTGCTGTGTCAGGTGTGGCACAGGTACAAGAAGACCCACAGAGAGGTGGACCCTGCAGCTGGAACCCGTGTTCTTCAAGGTCAACTGTATGTGATTCAGCAGACTGGTGTTTCTCAAACCACCACCGTGGGGTGTCTCAGATTGCCTGGTGGGCTTGTTGAAATGCAGACTGCAGGCCCCAAACCCAGAGTTTCTCACTCTACAGGTCCCTGGGAGATGCTGACACTATCAGTGCAGTGACAGCACACAAAGTGCCACCAGGTGAGACCACACCCAGACAGGTAGCTGCCCGGGCAGTGAGCACTGGCTGTCACTCTACTAAGTGTCTCCACTGGACAGGTGGGAAAATGGAGCCCACCAATGCCACTGACCCTGAAATCCTCACTGAGGACCAGGTACCCTTGATTCTGACTCCTGGTGGATCTTGAAAGGCTCAACTCCATGAACAGAAACCTCAAAAGACGACAGATTAACGGCCAACAAACATATGAAAAAGTGCTCAACTTCTCTAATCATCAGGGAAATGCAAATCAAAACCATAGTGAGATATCACTTATCTCCAGTGAGAATGGCCTTTATCAACAAGTCCCCAAACCATAAATGTTGGCGTGGATGCGGAGAGATAGGAACACTCCTACACTGCTGGTGGGACTGCAAACTAGTGCAACCTCTGTGGAAGGTAATATGGAGATACCTCAAAGAGCTACAAGTAGAACTACTATTTGATCCAGCTATCCCGTTACTGGGCATCTACCCAAAAGAACAAAAGATGCTCTATAACAAAGACATCTGCACTCGAATGTTTACAGCAGCACAATTCACAATTGCAAAGATGTGGAAACAACCCAAGTGCCCATCAACACATGAGTGGATTAATAAAATGTGGTCTATGTACACCATGGAGTTCTACTCAGCCATAAAAAACCATGGTGATCTAGCACCTCTTGTATGTTCCTGGATGGAGCTGGAGCCCATTCTACTAAGTGAAATATCACAAGAATGGAAAAACAAGCACCACATGTGCTCACCATCAAATTGGTATTAACTGATCAACACTGATGTGCACATACAGTAATAACATCCATCGGGTGTCAGGCAGGTGGGAGGGGGAGGAGGGGATGGGTATATTCACAACTAATGGGT
>CM052457.1:622070-646643 GCA_028533085.1 Varecia variegata | reverse complement strand
GGACGCCCGGGCTGGCCCACGATGCGGCAGCTGGCCACGGACAGACTCTCCTCCGTTCATGCATAGTTTACATAACTCCCGTTCTGCAGGCACTGCCCGAACAAAGGCAAGGTAAGCTAAACCCCGATGCTCTGCCCCCAGCCCTCAGCACCGCGGACGGGACCACAAGACTGTTTTCCCGACTTGAAACTTAGAAGAACGTATCTGCCTTCTCGTCCCGGTTTTGAATGCAAACATTCCCTGACTCTGCCTTAGGGACGCACCAGGAATATAAAGTCAATATACTAACGGTCTTGAAGAGTGCACTTCTCAACAAGCCAGGCCATCAGGAGAAAACAGAAAAGAGCATTAAAAAAAAGTTAACTCTACAAAGGGAAGAGATTTGAGCTGTATTTGAACAGCTTTGAATTTTTATGTGAACTGTAAATTCCATAAATTCAAACGTGACTTTGTCCGTGACACAAAGGCCATGAGAGCACTGCAACCCCCACTAGGAGAACAAAGAGAGGGATCTGAAACCCTCCTTCCAAAATAACTCCTGTCTTCTAGAAACTCTCATCTCTAGAAGTGTCAGCAACTCCCTCTTCGGACAGCCTGGATACCTTGTTCCCGCCACCGGGACTCCGTGTGGTCAACATTTCTGGGTCAAGAGGAATCTGCCTACAGTCCCTATAGGCTCATGCTCCTCAGGGTCCCTCTCCTTCCCCTTCTCCTCCCCAAACTGCTAGAGCCAGAATCACAGAATTCTTGCAAGGTGCCTTTAGCTCTGTCACCTTCCAGAGCAAGAGCTAAGAGCCCCTCCTCTCTTGTCCCCATCACTGGTGTGGCTCAGATATCATTATACTTTGCTGTCACCATTACACTGAGCTCCTTCTTAAATTTTCTAATTTCTGTCTTGCCCTCTGTGATGGGCTGACCATGACTCTCAAAGGTCTGGTGACATTCTTACCCTCGCAACCTGGAATGTGACCTTCTACGGTGCAATAGACTGAATGTTTGCATCCTCCCAAAATTTGCATGTTGAAATCCTCACCCACAAAGTGATGGTGTTGGGAGGAGGGGCTTTGGGAGGGGATGAGGTCCTGAGGGTGGAGCCTCATGGATGGGACAAGTGTCCTTATAAAAGGGGACCCCGGAGAGCTCCTTCACCCCTTCCACCATGTGAGGACACAGCGAGAAGGCACCATCTATGAACCAGGAAGTGAGTCCCCACCAGACACAGCCTCTGCCACGCCGGGATCTTGGGCTTCCAGCCTCCAGAGCTGTGAGCAATGAATGTCTGCTGTTTAACCCGCCGATTCTATGGTATTTTTGTAATTACCACCTTGGACAGACTAAGATATACAGTAACATTTTTTGCAGATGCAATTAAGTTAGATATCTTGAGATGGGGACATTACCATGAATTCTCCTGGTTGCCCCTACATGTCATCACAAGTGTACTTACCAGAGACAAAGATGAGGGTTAGACATACAGAAGAGGAGAAGCCACGTGGAGACGGAGGCAGAGGCTGGAGTGACGCGGCCACAAGTCCAGGGACGCCTGGAGCCCCCAGGAGCTGGAAGAGGCAGGAAGGAGCCTCCCCTGGAGCCTGCGGAGGGAGCACGTCTCTGCCAACATCTGACTTCAGCACAGTGATACTGACTTTGGGTTTCTGACCTTCACAACTATGAGAGAATAAATTTCTAGTGTGCAAGCCCATGTGCTTGTGGTAATTTGCTATGGCAGCCACAGGACACCAGTAAGACCTCCCTAGACCCTATGGCCAGAGTGGTCATTCTAGGACACACACTGACCACATCAGCTCCTTCGTGGTGGCCTCTGTAGCCTCTCCTGTGTCTTGCAATAGTGATCGAGTCATGTGCTGTCTGGACACTCTTGTGCTGAGGGACGCTGGATGCATAGTGAGATGGCTAATTCTGTGTCCACGTGGCTCAGCCACGGTGCCCCGATATGTGGTCAAACTTTACTCTGGTGTCTCTTTGAGGGTCACTTGGATGAGAGGAACATTGAAACAAGTAGGCTTTCTGTAAAGCAAGTTGCCCTTCCTAACGCAGGTGGGCCTCATCCAATCAGTTGATGGTATGAGTCAAATAGAAGACTGAAGTCCCCTGAGCCAGAAGGGACTCTGCCAGCAGACGCCTTTAGACTCCACCTGCAGCATCAGTTCCTCCGTGGGTCTCCTGACTGTTTGTTTACTCTGCGAATCTTGGGACTTGCCAGGTTCCATAATCACGTGAGCCAATTCCTTAATGTAAATCTCTTATTTATATACACACACATCTCATTGGTTCTACTTCTCTACAGGACCCTGACTCACACATGTGGCACCCTGTGGCACCCTCCTCCCGTGGCATGCTTGTGCCGTAGGACACTGGTAAGTTTTAGGCGAACACCGAGGATGAACTCCCATCCAGGAAGTGCCGTTGCCTGTTTGTTAACCTGATGAATTTTTATTCACTCTCTAAACATCAGCTCAAAGACATCCACTTCGCAATGATGCTTCTAGCTCCACTGGCAACAGCAATCATCTCACTCCGTTGCACCTGCATCTAACGTGGCTCTAGGTCCTTGTGAATGTACCATGCCATCTTCTCCATTTTTTTTTTTTTTCTTTTGAGACAGGGTTTTGCTCTGTCACCCAGAGTGGCATCATTGTAGCTCACTGCAGCCTCAAACTCCTGGGCTCCAGCGATCCTCCTGCCTCAGCTTCCCAAGTAGCTGGGACTACAGGTGTGCACAACAACACCCGGATAATTTTTTCTATTTTTTGTAGAGATGGGGGTCTCACTATGTTGCCCAGGCTGATCTTGAACTCCTGGTCTCAAGCGATCCTCCCACCTCGGCCACCCAGAGTGCTGGGATTGCAGGCATGAGCCACCGCGCCCAGCGCGATTGTTAATCTCTTAGAAACGCCTTCGGTAAAGACACAGTGGGCCACCCAGGATTTAGTATGTGCTCAACCCGTGCTGAGGGCAGGTTTTTCTCTTCTCTGATTTCACCCCCAAGACTGGCACCGTCTCTGTGCCAATCAATGCATGTTCCACCCAGCTGCTTTCCCTGCCTGTCGCATTTACCCTCCCGCCAGTTGTCTTGAAACCGTTGTCAAGCGTAAGCCACCGAAAATAGCTCAAGTTCCTCCCACTGCCTTTGGAAAACCTCCCGCAGCTTCTGCTGCACAGAGACTCTAACTGTACTGTAACTGGACGCCACGGTCCCCTCCCTGGCTGCTTCCTGCTTGCAGGGGGCTGAGGACCTGTGACTGTCTCCTGTGTCCAATGTCCTTCTAATTTGAAGTTGCTGCAATGCAGCGCCCAGCACTGTGTGGTACATCCATGTTCTTCTGCGTGTGACATATACCATGGTGGCGTCTGTCCCCAACTGGGTGACAGGGACCTCACTCCTAGTGGACACTCGTTGTTCTCTGCAGCTAAGTAAGGAACCTCCCATCCAGATTAGCTTCACCCACGAAGCTGGGATCCCCACCATCCCCTGGAGCCCGTAGGTTCTGGGCGGGTGTCAGCTGGAAGTCCCCACTCACCCCCACGCCAAGCGCAGGATCAGGCGGCGAACCCAAACCAGACCACTCGGAACCCTTCCCTGCCAGAGCGGGGCCGAGCTGGAGTCCGGTGCAAAGGATTAAGAATATTGGAAATAAAAATGTCCTGGGATACCGGCAAAGAGTCCTATCATCTCTTTATGAAATCCCCTACCCTGGTTGTGTACTGATGATACAATTTTAATCTACTTATGGGTTATAGAAATACCATTTTTGAGAATTACCTTTCCTTTGTTAGAATTCATAGTTTCTGCTCTGCTGTCAGCAATAATGGGGGCGTGAGCTGCCTCCTGCGTGTTCTGAGGGTGTAGAGCTGGGTTCGTGAAAAGGAAGCCACGTGGTAAAGCGGCCACTGGTGGTGGCTTCAGTGTCTACCTGTTTTCCACCCAGGCAGTGACCACCTAGAATGGTCTGTGGTCCTGGGAGCCGTGGGCTTTCCTGAGATACTTCAGGTTAAAGATCGCATGCGAGGCCGGGCACAGTGGCTCATGCCTGTAATCCCAGCACTCTGGGAGGCCGAGGTGGGAGGATTGTTGGAGGTCAGGAGTTCGAGACCAGCCTCAGCAAGAGTGAGACCCCGTCTCTACTAAAAATAGACAAGTTAGCCCGGCGTGGTGGTGCACACTTGTAGTCCCAGCTACTCAGGAGGCTGAAGCAGGAGGATCACTTGAGCCCAAGAGTTTGAGGTTTCTGTGAGCTATGATAATGCTACAACACTCCACTCAGGGCAACAGAGTGAGACTGAAAGAAAAAAAAAAAAGATTGAATGCATGCTGGAATCGGCTCATCTCAGCCCCTTTTGGGGACATCTCGGCTCCATCTCCCCGGGCTTGGTAGCCCCAAGAATTCTAAGAAGTGGAGAGTTGGTTAGTATTAGAGGCAAAATAAGGAAGGGGAGAACAGAGAACAGAGGACGAGCCCAGCCAGGAGAAGAAAGCTCATCTGCAGGAAAAGGAGACCTGGGAGGTAGGAAACTAGCACCCTGGAGAGCTCAGGCACCTCGTCCTGGCCCCTGAGAAGGACGCGACCACTGAGCTCTGTGCAGGTTGAATGCAGAGACCAAGGCATCCATCTCCAGAATGAGGTCAGTTCAAGTCATGGCCAGCCCCTTGCAACCAGAGTTGGACATCTGTGTGCATTCAGTCTGGATGTATTGGTTTGTTTTTATTTACTTTCTCTTAAAGAAAAATAAATAAATATATATATATAAAGGATCCAAAGTATGGGAGGGGAGGATGTCCCACAGATAAAGATGCATCAGGAAACAGTGTCGGAAGAAGCAAAGTCAGAATGAAAAATTACAAAATTTTGAAGAAGGGAATGTCAGAATGAAAAATATGTCACCTGCAGAATGATGTCTGTGATGTCATTATTTTCTTCCCTTGCAAAGAGAGGAGGAGGAGAGCCCTCAGAGTGTGTTCACGCACAGCTGGGAGGCAGGAGTGGTGGGACTTGTGTTCCTTAGGCCACCGTCCCCTACAGAAATGTGTCAATACAGTAAATGACTTGAAGATCCCTCAAAAACATTGAAAATGGAAATATTAGACGATCTAGCAATTCTTTTTCTGGGTGTTTATCCAAAGGGAACCAAAAACAGGATCTTGAAGCTATGTCTGCACTCCCAAAGTCATAGAAACAGAGAGTAGCATGGTGGTGACCACGGGCCCAGGGAGGGGACAATGAGGAGAAAAGTTCGAAACACAGGATGAATCCGTTCTAGAGATCTGCTGTCTGACGTGACTCGCCCAGAGTTAGCAACACTGAGCCGTGCACTTAATGTTTTCTCAAGAGGGTAGATCTCGGGCCAAGTGTTTTTGCCGCAATGCGATCCAATAAACAAATAAAAAGAAAACCAAAAGGCAGTTTTGTAAATGTTCAAATACATAATGCAATGCAAAATGAGACCGGTTAACCTTCCACATCTGCTTTGATGAGGAGAGAGCGAAGCTCATCGTTTGTGGACTAAGTAGTTACATACAAACGACCACTTCTAGAAAGGGCTTAATAACCGCGGCTCTGGCATTTCCCCACCTCAGAGACGTCTGGGGGGGGGGGGTCAAGGACGGGCACTTCATTACTGACGCAGGGAATCTGAGATTGAGGGAGGAACACGGGTCACCAGATGGCAAAAAACACCATCGCATGAAAGTCCGTGAAGGTCCTAGACACGAGGGGCCACGCCGCACACTTCTGGAGTCTGCGTTAAGTTTTGGGACCAGCCCTGACTTCCTGCACCATGGAAGATGCAGCAGATGCCACAGGACTCAGCTCTCTGGCCCTCGTGTCCCTCTGGGCGAGACCTCCAGACCAGGAGCCTGCCCTGCCTGCATAAGGGGTAGGTGGTCAGCAGGGCAGGAGCTTGGCACCCCGGCTTCTTGTCTGAGATGATGACACCCATCCATGGTCCTTCAGTGTCAGGAGTTGAAGCTGCACTGCTTGACTTGGACACGTGTGGGCTCCTTCGTTCTCTACTCCTCGGTTCTCTCAGCTCTTTCTCAGGGACCTTATGGGACGCCTGCTTTTTCATTAAATAGTGGTGCATCTCTGTCCTCTAAAAGCACTCCTTAGGGACCACAATCCCAGCTCTGTCGCCGTTGCTCATGTAAGGGAGATTTGCCCCCCTACTCTCTACCCGCAGGAGGGGAAACGTCGAGATCAGCTCCCTTTGAGGAACAAGCACCCCTAAGCGATGACACGACTCTACAGGAACATAAGTGCCATCCTACGGTGTTCGACACGCAAATGCACGGTTTCGAGAGCATTTGCAAAGCAGCGAACGGGATAATATCTGCTTTCTTTACTACAATCTCAGGGAATGACTCATGGAAACATCAGTTATTAGCAAAGCAGAATTATGCTTAAACTCAGACTCCTACGCGGCTGCCTCCAAGGACTTGAGCTGTCTGGGGTGTTCTGTCCATGGAGGTGTCAAAACACCCTCCTACCTGCGGGGCTGAGGCCCCCGGGAGCTCACAGGTGACTCACCTTTATGGAGCGTCACCACACTCAATCAGACCTCTCCATGCCGCCATGCTGTCAAATTCTCCTGGCTTTGGGGTGGGCGGGATCGAACCCAAGATGCTATAAATCATCTGATACTGTCTTGTACCAACAAGTTTCTGGGGGCCTCACTGCTGGGTTGCCTTGTTGGAACTTGTCACAGTAGAAGATGTTTGGGGTGAGAAAATGGCATTTTTGGCATCTGCGGGAGATTCAGCAGAGGTGTGATGCGTTTCACTCTGGTAACCACAAGCACAAAGTTCTAAGGCAACTAGAGCAGACCTACAAGACCAGCCTCAGTGGATGAGAATTGAGAAAACCTGTTAGGCTTAAGCCCGGAAACTTGGATGCTTCCTACAATCTACACGAGTCCATCTGAACCACCAAAGTTTTGGCCAAACCAAAGACCGAGGGTCTCACATGGTCTCTCTAGAGCTGTATGTACGTCAGCAACGGCTGCAGAAGGGACATCCAGCTTTGTAGAGAACCCAAGGGGGCCCAGAGAACTCGGACGCTGGCCTCATGTCCCACCAAGTCATGCTGTGAAGAATGAAGAAAAGCTCAGGGAATTTGAGAGGGCTCCAGGGTAGAATCCAAATCCTTGCCTTTTGCAACTTCTAGAGGCCGCTCCCCTCCCGTGGGTCATGGGTTCCCCCTCCAGCCTCAAAGCATGTCCCTCCAACCTCTGCTCCAACCTCTGCTCCGTGGTAACATCTCCTCTGACTCTTTCACAAGTTTTTCTTGTGTGGGGCGCGGTGGCTCACATCTGTACTCCCAGCACTCTGGGAGGCCGAGGCGGGTGGATCGCTCAAGGTCAGGAGTTCGAGACCAGCCTGAGCAAGAGCGAGACCCCCATCTCTACTAAAAATAGAAAGAAATTATCTGGCCAACTAAAATATATATAGAAAAAATTAGCCGGGCATGGTGGCGCATGCCTGTAGTCCCAGCTACTCGCGAGGCTGAGGCAGGAGGATCGCTTGAGCCCAGGAGTTTGAGGTTGCTGTGAGTTAGGCTGACACCACGGCACTCACTCTAGCCCGGGCAACAGAGCGAGACTCTGTCTCAAAAAAAAAAAAAAAAAAAATTAAAAAAAAAAAAAAAACCTTTTCTCTTTCAGAAATCCTTGTGACTACGGTGGGCCCATCGGGATGATCCTGGATGATCTCCTCACCTCAAGATCTTTAGCATAATCCCACCTGCAAAGTTCCTCTCACCACGTAGGGTGACACACTCAATGCCTTAAGGGATTCGGACTGGGTCTTCCCGGTACTGTCTCGTAGGTGGAGGGCAGGGACGCTGCAGGGCCCTACGGGGCACAAGACAGTCGTCACCGGCACAGAATAATCCCGTCCCAAATGTCGACAGTTTGAGCCAGAAGCCCTGGTATAGAGGAGTCTGAATCTCCAGCTGGGCCATGCATGAAAATCATTTATAGTATTTTTGCTGCTATAAACACTTCTGTGATTGTAATCTATGCTACCTACATACTTAGGCATACGGGAGATTTCAACAGGTAGGAGACATAGGTTACCATCCAACATTAAGACACGACACTTGCTTCTCTGCACAATGGCAGGACTCAGTCCCAGTCAGCAGACTCCTGCGCCCCACGCCTCCTGGACCCCACGCCTCCTGGACCCCACGCCTCCTGGACCCCACGCCTCCTGGACCCCACGCCTCCTGGACCCCACGCCTCCTGGACCCTACGCCTCCTGGACCCCACGCCTCCTGCGCCCCACGCCTCCTGGACCCTACGCCTCCTGCGCCCTACGCCTCCTGCGCCCTACGCCTCCTGCGCCCTACGCCTCCTGCGCCCTACGCCTCCTGGACCCTACGCCTCCTGCGCCCTACACCTGCGCCCTACACCTCCTGCGCCCTACACCTCACACCAAGTCCCATAGCTGTCACCCTCTGCTCCTTTTTTAATCTCAATGGTAAGTTTTCACAGTCTTTGAAAAATCAGAGAGAGCAGTCTGTCTCCCAAGGCACAGGCAGTTTCCACTCACTTCCTCTCCCGGTTTTGTTCGTGTCTGCCGGGGATGAACACCCTGTATCTGCCGGACACCAAAGTGACCTTTTCACAGACGCATCTCGAAAGGGTTGACTAAGCGCCATGGCTAATTCCAACCCTACAAATTCCGCAGCCGTCAGCATCCTAAAATACACCCAGCGTGTCCCGGGAGCCCTGCAGTGAACTGTGGACGAGGGTGGTGATCTTGGACTGAATCCTTGTGTCTGAGATGCACAACCATCCATCCTCCAACAATGGAACCCTGGGCTGGTTCAGAATTCAAAGACCCCGTGTTGTCAGGTGAAACTTTTCACTGGTCCCATAGAGGGCTATGAGGACAGCCTGCCCTCTCCAAAACTGGCCTGACACTCGATGATATTCTGGACCCAGATTGTCATCAGGGACTTTAATTATGAGAGATGACGGTCAGAGTTGATGGTCAGATGGTCTCCTACACCATCCAACTCCAGGCCATGATTTGCAAAAGCCCCAGCAAGCACAGGTCTGATGCACCTTCTCCAACAGAAAGAAGCTATCGCAAGAGCTGAGGTGCAGAAGCAGACAGGAGAACCCACTTGCTTTCTCTCAAGCCGCATGTCGGCGATACGGCTGCTATCTTCCGTGCGCCCACTGAGTGTATTGAAAGCAGAAACAGAAATGTCATCCCAGTGCAAAGACCACAGAGCTTTCATGAGGCAATGCACTAGCAATACCCTGGGTTGGTTTTATTTTTTTTAATGCCAATTTCCTTTGACCTTTTCTTCTTTCTCCTGTATGTCCAAAGCATCCACCCTAAGAGCTTGTCTCTGTAAGACATCCCAGAATATGCAACCTTTCGATCTCCCCGCTTCTTGGAATCCCTGGGGCTACCCAGCCATGGAGCTGGAGCTGAGATGTCCCCAAATGGGCTGAGATGCACAGACTCCACCATGCATTTGATCTTTAACTGGAAGTATCTCAGGGAAGCCCACGGCTCCCAGGACTACAGACCGTTCTAGGTGGTCACCACCTGGGGTGCAAAACAGGTAGACACTGAAGTTTTCAGAAACCCAGCTCTAAATCCTTAGGACATGCAGAAAGTAGCTCACATCCTCATTACTGCTGTCGGCAAAGCAGAGACTATGAATTCTAACAAAGGTAAGGGAATTCTCAAAAATGGTATTTCTATAACCCCTAAGTAGATTAAAATTATCACCAGTACACAACCAGGGTAGGGGAATTCATAAAGAGATGATAGGGTTCTTTGCCAGTATCCACGGCCATTTTTATTCCCAATATTCTCGATCCTTTGCACTGGACTCAAACTGGGCCGCACAGAGCACTGACTCTGCGACTTTGAGAAGATGCCCACGACTCACTTAGGGTCTGAACGCAGCCCCTTCACCAACACCAGCCACCGCCCCAGCTTGGGACAAGGGACCCCGCCAGCGAGCCGAGGGGCTATCTTTAAACTGAAGCAGAAAACGGCCAAAACCACAATCCGAGTCATCACGGCAGACATTTCTTCAGCAGATAAAGAGAGAAGCTATTTCCTTAGGTAATGAGTTTTAAATTAAAGCGTCATTTGGGGATTGGAAATCGGAACCAGAAAAATACATCTTTCCCTTCTAGCCTACGGACAAACAGGAGATGCAGATAAGCCCAGTTAAGCGTGCAAAGCAGTATCTTAGATTTCTCCTGCCGACCTAAGTTAAAAAGTCATTTTTTTATGTAATAACGAAATAATTGGGAGATGGATACACAAGAGCAGAATGGTATCTGAAATGTCTTATTGCAGACACACACACACACAGAGACACAATTTCTAACTAATTTAGCAAAATGTTAAGATTTGATACAACTAAATAGTGGGTGCACCAGTGTTCTTCAAATTATTCTCTGCTTCTTCGAAAATGCATGAAATGTTTCCTAAAAAGAAATATCTAAAGGCACATCAAAGTTCAAACGATCGCTTAACCAATGAAAAAGATGAATTGCTGCTATCAAATGCTGATGGGTATTTACTCATTAAGGATATTTTGAAAACCTCACGTCGCCTTCTATGTAAACCCAAACCGCGGGAAAGCTGGCTGCTTCTCCAGGGGCCCGACTTCCTCGAACAGAGGCAAGCCCGGCACACCGTCCTCAACCTCCTGAGCAGGGAATGTGTCCCTTTGCAAAGAGTTCATGAGCTCCTCGGCCCACGTTCGGAGACAGTGACTAAAAATAACAAAAGGAACCTCGTCTGAGATGAGTGATGCCTCCTGCATCGCGTCTGCAGGCAACGGGTGCTGAGGTTAGCCCAAACCCGCACAACTAAATGTTTGAGCAAGACACTAAAAAAGAGAGAGAGAAATGAGCTAATGAACTGCAGTTTGGAAGAATTTCTCTTGCATCAGACTTGTCTTGCTGGGCGGCTGTTCAACACGGTGCAGGGAGGCAGCCGTGTGTGCTGAGTGTCTGTGAGAGGCTGTGGGCGACTCCTGGTTACACTTGCACCACGAGCTGCGGTAACAAAGTAGCACGTCTGGGTGGTTTACACAGCGGACATTCACTTCTCACAGGGCTGAGGTCTGACATCGAGGAGTGGCAGAAGCTGTCCCTGGGGAGGACTCACGTCCTGTTTTGCAGACATCACCTTCTCCCTGTGTCCTCACAGGGTGAGAGAGCCAGAGCTCTGTTGTTCTTTCCTCCTTTTATAAGGACGCTAATCCCAACGTGGGAACCCTGCTCCCATGAACTGCTTTAAACCTAAGCACCTCCCAAATCAAAGTATCTGCCGAATGTCTAAGAAACGTAGGACCAAGAAGGGCAAGCTAAACAGCCCAGCCTCAGACATTCCTGCAGGTTGGAGACCTTGGGTTTACTGGCGTTTCTTGTGGCTCACAAAATCACTGCTCTCCCTTTGCAGCTTTGTGGAGTTTGCTGGAGATGAGCTAGGATCACCCCTGTCCCAGCAGAGGTCCCACCGAAACGTGCCCTGGGCAAGCCAGGCTGTGTGTGTGGAGTGTGGCACAGACAGCCCGGGCAGGCGTGCTGGAGTTTCAAAACCAGCTTTTCCACGAAAACATCTCCCACATCCCTTCCGGGGCCCCCAAGTCCAGACTCAGAGGGTCCCTAGATTCCCGTCCAGCTCTCACACCTCACAGCTGGAAGCCCTGGTGCTCCGTGCAAACCACGGCTGCTCTGCAGGAGCACAGCCAACCCGCGCTGCAGCTGGACTGGGTTGCCAGGGAGTCACACATCACCCGGGCAACGGGAAAGGAAGAGGCTGGACCGCAGTCTGAGAGCTCCAGGGCTGGGCTGCCCAGAGGTGATGCTTCTGTGGGCGCCCGCCGAGGGGCAGAGGGTACACACCCACACAGCGGGCGTGGGCCAACCCAGGCAGGCTTCCTGGAGGAGGCATCTCCCAGTGGGGAAACAGAGTTAAGGGCGTTGACAGGTGGACACGGTGAAAAGGGAACCAGGGAGAGAGAAGATGGAAAACACAGCACCCGTGCAGAACGCTGGAGAACATGAATCGTCAATGTCTTTGCAACCTGAAGAGAATCCGTCTGGTGTTTTCAGCAGAGCAAATTGTCGTGCAAGGAGCAAGGATGAAAAAGACGTGTGCACCTGCCACGGACGCCGCCCCACACCTGTCCAGCCCAGGTCGCCGCCCCAACTGCCCCTAAGTGACTTGTATTCTTGAGAGAACAGCTGGCTCTGAAATACCAACATCTGGTTTCCTTCAAAAACAAACAACGAGTTCCCGAAACAAACCACACCTCCTGTAAGCTTTTTTTTTCCCATTTCCTCCTAGTTATTATTTTATTTTTTTATTTTGGAATTTGTTTTATTTATTTCAGCATATTATGGGAGTACAAATATTTTAGATACATAAATTGCTTTTGTGCCATTTGAGTCAAAGTTGTAAGTGTGCCCATCCCCAGATAGTGTGTATTGTACCTGTTAGGTGTGAATTTACCCTTCCCCTCCTCCCCAGCCCGCTACCTGCTTGATTTCCAATAAATGTTATTTCCATATGTGCGCATAAGTGTTGATCAGTTAGTTCCAGTTTGATGGTGAGTACATGTGGTGCTTGTTTATCCATTCTTGTGATAGTTCACTTAGTAGAATGGGCTCCAGGTCCATCCAGGATAATACAAGAGGCGCTAGATCACCATTGTTTCTTATAGCTGAGTAGAACTCCATGGTGTACACAGACCACATTTTATTAATCCACTCATGCATTGATGGGCACTTGGGTTGTTTCTACATCTTTGCAATTGTGAATTGTGCTGCTATAAACATTCGAGTGCAGATGTCTTTTTTATAGAATGTCTTTTTTTCCCTTTGAGTAAATGCCCAGTAGTGGCACTGCTGGATCAAACGGTGGTTCTACTTCAGAAGAGGCTGTGAGCCCGACCGGGCAGGCTGGCCACCTGGTTACGGAAGGACGGGGCCGGCATGGAGGAGATCCACGGACAGCGTCAGGCAAACACGTCCAGGTGGGAACAGGAATACAACCTCCCAGTCCCCAGGTGCGACCTGAAATCTCCAGCAGGTGATTATGACACAGGACGCAAAGAATCAGCTTCCAAGAATAAAGGATTGCGTGCACGCTACGATTCTGAAATGCATTTTGCTGTTCAGGGAATCCAGGAGAGCACTGGGAAAATAAGTAAACCCATTTCTGCTGCAGAGAAGGCTGTCGCTGGGCGTAGCTGTGTTTTCCCTTGCTCTTGCTGCTTGTGTCTGGCTGGACACACACATCTCTGGGGTTCCCACCTCTCGGGAGGAACCTCAGCTACTGCATTGTTTTCCTTTGCTTGTCTGTTCGGTTTTCGGTTTATGATTCCATCTTGGTTCTGGGAGAGAATAATAGCTCAGTGGGTTTTCAGACAGTGCCTGCAATTCCCCCGACATGCAATGTGCCTCTCCGCGGTTTTTACTAACATGCCTGTAGCTGCCACTGCTGTCGGAATATTTTCACCCAAACACAAATAAAAAGGGCGATTTCCCTAGGGTGTCCTGTTCTGGCAGATGAGTGAGTTCCCTCTGCCTTCTTTGCGGGTGTCTGTAATTCAGGCAGAAAGACAGAATTAGGTGAATATGGGACTAGCAAAGTCTAATTTCTGCAGGGTTGAACGGCCAATTGCTGCACATGTCTGAGGCATCCTAAGTTGTAGATTTGTGTGCGTGTGTGTGCATGTGTGTGTGTGTGTGTGTGCGTGGTGTGTGTTTAGTCTCATCATAAACCACGATACAAAAGGGATTTCTCAGACGGGCAGAGCCAAAGAGTCAACACCCTCCACAAGGCTGGTACCCGCTGCCCAGACAGCACAGCATCTTCCTCAGGATGCCGTGAGCAAAGCCTCTGAACCACAACAGGTGCCTGGAAGCCCCACGTCCACCCGATGCCGGCCCCGGCCCCGGCTACAGCGGGTTTAACCGTGGCCCTCACCAAGGAGATGTGTCCACCCAGAAACCACGAATGAAACCCTATGTGGACACAGGGTCTGCGCAGATGAAATCGGATAAAATGAGGTTGTATTAGATGAGGAGAGGCCCCTAATCCAAACGCTGGTGTCCTCTTAGAAGAGGAAAATTCGGACGCAGAGACATGCAGGAGGCAGGTCAGGAAGGAGGCAGGCAGAGACTGGGGAGATGCTTCCACAAGAAAGGAAACAGCAAAGATTGCTGAGAACCAGCAGGAGCCGGCAGAGAAACCAGAGGACCCTCGGGTGGGGCTTGCTGTCCCCAGCCTGGCAGAGGCGGAAGAAATTCCATGTGTGAGTGGCCCCAGGCAGTTCACACCTGCGTTGTTCCCGGGTCAGCCGTAACGGGTGAGGCTCCACGTTTCTCTCCTGGAGCCTTCAGAGGGAGCACAGCACTGTCCACACCTTGACGGTGGACTCCTGGTCCCCAGAACACGGACAGAATACATTTCTGTTGTTTCAAGCCCCCTGCCTTGCGGTATTTTGTTACAGAAGCCCCAGGAAACTAAACTACTGAGCCTAAAAAAAAAAAAAAAAATACTGAGCCTCACCTGTTACGGCTGACCCTTAAACAACACGGGTTTGAACTACACGGGGCCACTTATATGTGGAATTTCTTCCACCCCTGCCACGCCCGGGACAGCAAGACCAAGCCCTCCTCTTCCTCCTCCTCCTCTTCCTCCTCCTCCTCCCCTTCCTCCTCCTCCTCCCCTTCCTCTTCCTCCTCCTCCTCCTCCTCCCCTTCCTCCTCCTCTTCCTCCTCCTCCTCCTCCTTCTCTTCCTCCTCCTCCTCCTCTTCCTCCTCCTCCTCCTCTTCCTCCTTCTCCTCCTCCTCCTCCTCCTCCTCCTCTTCCTCCTCCACATGAAGATGATGAGGATGAAGACCTTTATGGTGATCCACTTCCACTTAATGAAGAGTAAATATATTTTCTCTTCTTTATGATTTCCTTAATAATATTTTATTTTCTCTATCTTCATTTATTGTGGGAATACAGTACAAGATACATAGAACATACAAAATAGGTGTTAATTGTTTATGTTATTGGTAAGGCTTCTGGTCAACTGTACGCGATTAGTAGGAAGTTTTGGGGGAGTCTTTGACTGCATGGGAGGTGGACACCACTAACCCTCACGTTGTCTGAGGGCCACCTGTACCCTAGGGAGTCAGATGTTGTCACATCTCAGACCTCACCCCGCTCTGAGGACATGGGATCGTTCCTCAGATGCCCCTGAGCAGGCATCAGGACGCTCTTTCAGACTCCCACCCTCAGACGGATGCTGCAAAGACCAGAGGCCACTCTGTTCACTCTCCGATCAGACCCTGACTTCACACCTGTCAGTACGACACACCACACAAGACCAAGAGCATCCTAGACCACAGAAAGCCAGGGCTCAGAGGGGAAATTTCATTCAGCCACTTCATAAACCAGTAGTTCAGGGCTTTGTAGACACCACGAATTAGACATTTTGTTGTACTGAATCAATTATGCTGCATGCAAAAATTATTTAGTTCCTAAACGTTACTAAAGATGGTTGATCCTTTTGGGCAAAATAAAGAGTTGAGTGGGTGATAATGAAGACGTCATCTCTACGAGGTGTTTAGGGTTAGGATGCAGCTGACAGCTCTGGAGTACTAAGCCACAAACGAGCTGGCCACGCTTCCCGAGAGAGAGGCCAGTGCTGGGAGCAGGGCTCCAAGACACACAGGGATGACAGACGGTGCCTCACATGCCATCAAAGAGACCTCTCTGCTGCTGCTTCAAACGTTTGGAGTCAAGAGTGCACAATCATAGCAGAATTCATGAGCTCCATCACCTATAATTCTTTCATCAGTTAACCTGCAAGATTTCTGGAGCAGATGGCAGTGAATCAAACAACAAAAAAAGATACAATAGAACTCAAACCTAATACAAAGATACAACAGCACTAGAATAAACAAGGATGCCATGTGCTGTAACTGCTAATGTTATTTCACATTGTTCTAAAATTTCTGGCCAATATGATAAGGCATGAAACAGAAATTACAGGTATAAGATTTGAAATAAAAAAGAGAGTTCAAATATCTTCAAAGGAAGCTGATATAATTATGTATGAGAAAACTCTCAAGGTTAACCAAAAAAAATTTTAAAAATCAGTAAGTTGGCTGGACATTACATAAACAAAGAATCAATAGTTCTGTTTATTTTTTCCTCAGTATCATTAACAATCAACAAGAAGAAAAAAAAACAGGAAATTTTAATGCAATCACAATAGTAACTTACAAAGCTATAAAATTCCTAGGAATCTGGCTAGTAAGATATTTTGGAGTTCAATATGAAGAAAACTATAAAACTTTAATGAGAGATATTAATACAAATGCATACCAAATTAATAAAGAGGCATGACATTTTTTTGGATAGGAAAATTACAATTATGTATAAAAGAACTCTCCTTAAATCACATCCTCAAAATAACTAATTAGATTTGTTGTTCGAAGCAAAATTAGAAATTTTTAGACTTTGAGAATAAACTCAAATGACATACGAATGTAAAAAAAATTCAGTCTCAGCACTATTACAGAAATGCAAATTAAATTGTGATATGATTGTTTCGTCAATGGAAATAATATTAAAAAATAATATTAAAATTATTAACTTTCTCTCTCTCTGTCTCTCTCACACACACATATGCACACAGTGTTTTTGAGCTAGTAAATTGGCACATCTCCAGACAGAAAATCTGCAAGAATTAAGAATCTTAAACATGCCTAAACTCTATGACCTTATAACCTGACTTTTCCAAATCTATCCTATTAAAATACACATAAAGCTCGAGCTTCCTAACAAAGAATTTCATCACAGTATTAATGTATAATGACAGAAAACTGGAAATAACATAACTGTCAAAGCATGAAGAAAAGTTAAATAATTTACACCACATCCACTAAGTGACCTAGACAGCAAGCATTCAATGTTTCTAAAGCATAAAAAACAGCATCAGCGGGGAAGTGCTTAGCATGTAAAATTGAATGATAAAATCGGGATGTGTAATTATAGATATGGCTGGATGGCAATTTCATAAAGTGTGCATGTATTTATACGTATGCATTGAACAAATCTACAAGGAAATGCCCCCAAATTGAACAGCATTTAATACTAGCGAGAGCAGGGTGATTCCTGACTATACTTTCTATGTTTTCCAAATTTTCTACAGGTAACGTATATTATTTTTATTATTTAAAATACATCAATGCATTTCTCAGGGTGAGACTAGGTGTCAGACTCCTACGCGTTGGACACTAACGAAGGTCACACTTCCTGTGAGGCGTGAACAGGTGCAAGAATTTCCAGGTGATGGGAAGCCCCCCGACTCTGGGAGGGGCTTTGTCAGGCCCGTGGTCCTCACCCCTCTCTGTCCCCCGTGTTCAAGGGTATTCAGTGCCCCTCAACTCGTGGCTGGTGTTCGTTCTACAACACTGCTTGAACGGTAGACTCTTCCACGAGATTTGGAAGAACTCAGTCAGGGGTTACTTCCGATCCTAGATGCTCAGGGGTCTCTGCAGTGAGGAAAAGTTCTTTTCTGCACCCAGGAGAGGAGACTTTTCTGGTTGGCTCATTTGTTAACGTTCAGAATGTCATCTCCCAAAGAGATGGTGTGTTCTCAATAACGTCCAGGACTCCACCAGTGTAGACTTGTTGTAGGACAGAAAGTGAAGCCCTTGGGGCCGTGCCTGTCTCTGCTCAGCTCCATCTCAGCACAGGCTCTCGCAGGGGTGAGAAGGCGGAAATGAGTGGGCAGAGAAGCGATGCTATAATCATTTCTCGAATCCGTGCAGCTAGGACACAGGGAACGCCAGCTTCCTTACGCAGTCCTGTGTGGGGTGTGCGTGTGGGGGCGTGTGTGGGCGTGCACGCATGCATGTTCCTTTCCAAGCAAGAAGCATAAAGAAATCTCCAGTCTGCATCTCAAATGACTGTGCGCTTTGAAGTCCGCTGTACTAAGGAATTCAGAGATCTTGACGGGCGGGGCTGTGTGTGTCTGAAGTTAAATTCCTTCCCGGTCAAAGCAGTTCTGCACCTCAAAAGCCATCCTCCACTCTGCTACAGTTACCTTTGCAGGTCTCTGAAGTTTGCTTTGAATTCACCTTGGATGTTCCACAAGCTACCTCCCAAATTGCAAACCCTGGTTCAAAAGTAACATAGAGGAGCCGCGTCTAAAAAATTCTCCCTGATGTTTCAAGGTGTTGGAAGGGCAGGCGTACAGCCCTGCAGGACCAGCTATCTGCAGGAAGACATTCGTGGCGGGACTTAATGACGTCTTCATAAAGAAAGGCACCCACCAGCACCAGTGACATACAGCTCAGATTCCCCTACAATGAATACACTGGAAAACAACAGCATGCAGTTAGCCGGGAGGAATAAGTTTTTGAGATCTATTGGTTCGCATGGTGACTACAGTTAATAAAAATGTATTGTCTATTTCCTATCTGCTAAAAGATTCGATTTAAGTGTTCTCAACACCAAAAAAAAAAAAAAAAAAATGTAGGTTAGGAGATGCAGATGTTTATTAGCTGAATCATTCCACATTGTATATCTATATCAAAATATCACACTGTACCCCATAAATATATACAATTACCATTTGTCAGTTAAAAATAAAATTTTAAAAATAATTAAAAATCAGAAAACAAACACAACAACAAACAGTGACCATCAAGCCACTACACCCGTGCTTTGCTCATATTGTGACAATGCAATTTACGACAACACGTGATCAGCACTTGTCCCTGGTCCCTGCTGCCTGCAGACAGCCCTCCCTGAGCTCTGCACGTGCTATCTCTGCCCTGTGCTTTTCATCTGCAAAGGGGACCATGTTTAGAAGCCTTGGACAACCTCTGCACCCACTCTGACTTCCTCCACTTTCTCTAAACCTGTCCACCAAGGACAAGAACTGCACCTTGCCTGTGCACAAGTCGCTGGAGATGTATCATTGCCTGAGGCGTTGCAGAGGCAACATGAGCCCTCAAAGACAGACAGTGGGTTCTGAGCGTTTCCACGCAGAAAAACAAAAACGCTTCCTACTGCATCCTACTGCCTGGATACCTGCTAGATGCCGGCGCTGTTTAAGGGGTTGTGTGTCTAAGAACAAGGCAGATATTGCTGTTCACACACGGCTTTGGTACAAGGAATAGACAAAGACAGACAATAAATGCACCACAGGTTGCAAAGCATTAAGTGCAAAGAGGTGTGATGGGTTGAATGAACCCTGTCCCCCCAAAATATGTTGAAGTCATCACCCCCAGTATCTCAGAATGTGACCTTACTTGGAAATACGGTCTTTGCAGATGTCATCAGTTAAGATGAGGCCAACCTGGATCAGGGAGGTCCCTAAACCCAATGACAGGTGTCCTCCTAAGAGACAGCAGAGGGGACACAGAGGCAGAGGAGAAGCCACGTGGAGATGGAGGCAGAGGCTGGAGTGACGCGGCCACAAGCCCAGGGACGCCTGGAGCCCCCAGGAGCTGGAAGAGGCAGGAAGGAGCCTCCCCTGGAGCCTGCGGAGGGAGCGCGGCCCCGAGACACCTGCGTCCCAGACTCCTGGGTTCCAGGACTTTGAAGAAATAAATTCCTGTTGTTTTAAGCCACCTGCTTTGTGGCAATTTGTTAACAGTAGACACAGGGCAGTCACGCCCACATGTAGACATAATGTGACAGGTGTGCGTACAGGCAGAGACACACACCTGGGAGAAGGGAGAAGAGCACTACAGAACGAAGGCAGAGAGAGAACGGGGCGACGTGACCACAAGCCAAGGAACACCTGAGATTGTCCCGCAGCCTCCAGAGGTGAGAAGGGAGGCGAGGGCCGGGCTCTCCTCCTCATCCCTGCAAAGGCACCGGCCCCACCAACGCCTCGATCTCAGCCGCCTGGTCTGCAGAACCGCGAGACATCACACGTGTGCTGCTGGAACCTGCTGAGTGTGTGGTGTTGGTTCCAGCAGCTCCTGGATTTTTAAAACAGCGGGAAAGTAAAACATAACGGGGTCTCCCGCACACACCCGGCTGTGCCGTCTCTGGCCCCCAACCTCTGGGGGTGCTTCTGTCCCTGGGGTGTCGCGTGCTGCGCCTGGTAGGGGAGAGCCGTCCACGGGGTGACTCGTGCCACTTTGGGCTCCTCCTGATGCAAAGAGCCAAGAGCACCGACGTCACTCCCGCCCACACCAAACGGACCTTGCTCAAGGCAAGTAGAGACAGAAGAAACTAGAAGAAGAGGGGAAAGAGTGTCTTGCAGCTACGTGAGGGTACGAACCCTGCACGCCACGCAGTAAGCTGACCTTGCTAACTGTGCTCTGACACCTGCCTCTCTGCAGACAGACGACGACGAATTCGTCTACACCACAAGCAGAAGAAGGGTTAACAGATCCGAGCCTGCCTGGACTACCCGTCAAGGATCACCCCGCAGCCTGGAAATCGTCTTAAATAGTTCAAGGGACGATCAATGCGGACGTGGAATTCCACTGCAAAGAACGTCTCCACTTGGGTATAATTTGTTTCTGTGAATAAAATCAGTGATCCGTGGGTCGGACAGGCAGGTGTTTTATGAGGCTGCTCTTTCTTAAAACGGACTTTTACCTTCTGTGCTACTGTATCCCGGAGAGTCGCTGAGGACCCGGTAGGTTTGCGGGAGTCCACGATGCACTGAGGCCGGACTGGGAGAGGAAGCCCTTTCGGCTGCATGAAAATGGTTTGCGGTGGCCGCGGCACCCACACCCTTTCTTCCGAGAACTTGAGCTTTGGTCATAAGTGTGAGGCTAACGGAGACGGAGGAATATCTGCAGAATGAAAGCAACTAGACCGGCCGGGCGCGGTGGCTCACGCCGGTAATCCTAGCACTCTGGGAGGCCGAGGCAGGAGGATCGCTTGAGGTCAGGAGTTCGAGACCAGCCTGAGCAAGAGCGAGACCCCATCTCTACTAAAAATAGAAAGAAATTAGCTGGACAGCTAAAAATATATAGAAAAAATTAGCCAGGCATGGTGGTGCATGCCTGTAGTCCCAGCTACTCAGGAGGCTGAGGCAGGAGGATGCTTGAGCCCAGGAGTTAGAGGTTGCATGAGCTGTGATGATGCCACTGTACTCCAGCCTGGGTGACAGAGGGAGACTCTGTCTCAAAAAAAAAAAAAGCAATTAGACCAATATCAGGGGCAACTGACTGAACACATTGTCCTTGCATCAAGTGGAAGTGCTAGAACCCAAGACCAAATGATCTTTCTTTTTGGTTGGTTTTGACATCCCGGGTGGATGGATTTCCTTCTAAAAGACTGCACTGCAGAACGGGCTGTCTTCGAGAAAAGCATCCACATCATCTCACAGGGGCCACAGAACCTTAGAGAGATGCTGAGAGTCAGCATGAAGTTCAATAAACACACAGAAAGATGGTGTCTGTGTATCCTGTCAAGAATCTAATACCGATGGTCAAGAAAAGATGCCTAATGTGCGAGTTTCCTATTGCATGGTGACAAATGACCAGAAACTCAGCAACTTAAAACAACAGATGCTGGCGTGGATGTGGAGAGACAGGAACACTCATACACTGTTGGTGGGACTGCAAACTAGTACAACCTCTGTGGAAAGTAGTATGGAGATACCTCAAAGAGCTAAAAATAGAAATACCATTTGATCCAGCAATTCCACTACTGGGCATCTACCCAAAGGAACAAAAGACATTGTATAAAAAAGACATCTGCACTCCAGTGTTTATAGCAGCACAGTTCACAATTGCAAAGATGTGGAAACAACCCAAGTGCCCACCAACCCATGAGTGGATTAATAAAATGTGGTCTATGTACACCATGGAGTTCTACTCAGCCATAAAAACAGTGCTGATCTAGCACCTCTTGTGTTATCCTGGATGGAGCTGGAGCCCATTCTACTAAGTGAAGTATCACAAGAATGGAAAAACAAGCACCACATGGACTCACTATCAAATTGGAACTAACGAATCAACACTCATGTGCACATATGGAAATCACATTCATGGGGTGTCAGGCAGGTGGGAGGGGAGGAGGAGAGGGGTAAATTCACACCTAATGGGTGCCGTGTGCACCGTCTGGGGGATGGACAGGCTTGAAGCTCTGACTTGAGTGGGACAAAGGTGATATATTTAACGTCAACATCTGTACCCCCATAATATGCTGAAATAAAAAAAAAATTTTTAAGTTAAAATTAAATTGTAACCAACTATTTCTCTTAATATTCAATCTAATTATTTGTTTATCATGGATATATTTTTGAAAATAAATTTTACGGGTTTAAAAAAAAACTAAAACAACTCTATGAACCTGCCATCAAGTCTTTGGGGCAGGTATTCTGCGATGCAAACACCAAAAAACTGTTGCACAAGGTGCAAGCTAAGGTTTCTCACCAGGTTGGGTAACAAAACCTCTTTTACACAGTATAGCATTCACCCCTGATTTTCTGGGGACATGTTCCAATACCCACAGTGCAGCTCTGAAACTGCAGGTCATACCAAATCCTATATATACTATGTTTTCCCTGTATGTGCACAGCTATGATAAAATTTACTTTATCAATTAGGCACAGTAAGAAATTAACCACAACTCCAATGACATAGAACTTCTGTCTCAGGAAGAAGATGTATTTAAAAAGGGGAGGGGAGAGGAGGAGAAAGAAGAAATAGAAGAATTTTAACAGGTTCCAGGCAGGACAGAGGAGGGTGGCGTGAGATGTCACCGCGACTCGGAACAGGGCACCATTTAAAACTCATGAGCTGTTCGTTTCTGGAATTTTGCATTTAACAGTGTCACCCTGTGGTTGACTGCGTGTCACTGGAACCTTGGGGAGGAAAACTACAGAGAAGGCGGATACGTGGTAATTTATGAGACTTCTTAAGAGTCCACAAAAGCACAAATTTCTGGAGACAGAAACACAACACTAAGAAGTCCTGTTCTTGGTGTATCAGGAAGTTCATCATCAAAAACATCTGTGCCGTTTGCCTCCACGGTAGAACTCTCTCCGCAGAACCAGCCCGAGGCATTTCCTCCCGTGCAAGAGGACCTGCCACAACGTGTGACAATAAACCTCTCTCTCTCACGCTGGAGGGACAGTGGAGAGATGGTGCTCCTCATTTTGCAGGGCTCTGCTTCCTTTGGAAAGAATCCAGGCGCTTAAATATCCAACAGTTCCCAGGCTCTGTTTCAGTCTGCAGATTCTACCACCGCACGGGCAGGAATGCCAGTTCAAATAAACATCGCAAGGTTGGCCATTTATAGCTGATTTTGCACAGCTGATACAGGTGTACTGAAGTTGAAATTACTCTTCCTGGTAAAGCCTTGGACTCTTTTCATTTTAGAATACGGATGAGCCGTCTCAGTCTGCTAAATAGACACTGTATAATCGATACGGCCCGTGTGCACAGTTCCAAATCCAGCTGTTGGTTATGGAGATGGCGGAGGCGGGAGGGTGGAGCGGACGCAGAGGGTGGATCGGGAAGGTGTCGTGCTGAGGAGGATGGGATGGGGGCGGGGGACAGGCACACCTGACCCACCCCCAGCTCTGCCGGCTGAGACACTTACAGGAAAAAGCGCAGCCACCCAGGACGAGGAGAGGAGGAAAGCATTGGCAGAGCAGGCTGGCAGCACGGCACACGCAGAGAGCCCCAGCACCCAGCAGTCTCCAGAGAATCACGTCTGGGCTCCTGGCAATGAGTATACATGAGCGGAGGGGCCACGTCAGGGAGGGTGAAGGAAAATGGGCAAGAGGGACGTCCCCACCCGGTATCCTCTAGACAAGACATCTGTACCTGCACCACCATCACCCTCATGTCACAGGGACAAGGAGGGACCGTCCCACCTGGCGTCCTCTAGACAGCACCAGCCCACCCACACATTGTCACACCCTCAGCTTCGCTCAGCACCAGCAAACAGCAGGACTCAGAAAACCAACTCCCGCCACCAGCAGCTTTCACCTGCTCATTTTGCAGCTCACACATCGACGGGGGTGGCCTTTCCGACGGGCAGTGCAAACAGCCTCATCTCCACCACTGGAGGAAGGTGCACGGACGTGGCCGGGATTACGTAGACAGCACAATCTCTATGTCTCCATGCCCTTTCAGGGTGGTTTCCATCCTCTGCCACCGGAGGGTCCCCTGTGCACCTCTGGGTCTCAGCCTGAAGGAGACCCAGGGCAGGGTTGGCCAGCCAGGTTGCAGCCAAGCACACAGGGATAAGCTCTTCCACCTGGGACCCACCTGCAGGTACAAGCGCTTGCAACAAAGTGTCTGTGTCCCCCGAACTGTGAGCAGCGTCATCGCCGGTCCTGACGCTGCCCCGGGTGGTTACGCGTGTTTTGCATGCAAGGGGATGCGGCATGCACAGGCATGTACTCACCCTGGTATGAGTGTCTACGGAGTGTGCTGTTCATGCAGGGAGGAGGCACAGAGAGCTTGCTCAGACCACCCCGTTAATTCTCTGCCAGTTAATGTAGGAATCTCAGCAAGGCACGGAGAAGCCTAGGGGACAGGCAGGATGACGGTCGTAAAATATCCAAG
>CM052457.1:599514-621570 GCA_028533085.1 Varecia variegata | reverse complement strand
CTTAATTCCTTCCCTCCCTCCCTCCTTCCTTCCCTCCTTCCATCCCTCCTTCCTTCTTTCCCTCCCTCCTTCCTTCCTTCCCTCCTTCCCTCTCTCACCAAATATGCGTGGAGTCACCCTTGTACCCAGCACCCAGGAAAATAAGCCTGAGCACCACAGTCGGTGCCTTCACTCCCAGTGGAGCCCCGCGCACCCTACCCACGCAGACGTGTCTGGCAAGAGTCCAGACCTTTCCAGAGCTCGCCCTTTCCCGTCAGGAATGAACCGCAAAGAGAACACAGAGCCAGGAAAGGACACGGGAGGGGTTGTGCGTAGTCACACGGGAGTGTTACAGAGCAGCCCCCTGAGACGGCGGCCTCTGAGCTGATGCTATGAGGTCAGTGCGAAGGTCCCGCAGTCCTGGCACATTCCAGAAAGAGCCGGGAGACCACCAGCTGCAGCCGAGGGGGTGGAGAGCAGAGAAAGGGGAGGACGCGCCTCAGGCTCACTCCGCAGCGTACGGGAGCTTCTCCCTGGGAGACATGGCATCTGGGGACGGCTCTGAGCTGCGTCTGTGTGTGCCGTGAGTCTCGGGAGAGCAGAGACACGTGGAGCGTGCGCTGTGGGTGCAGAGAGGCAGACCCAGGCAGGGCCACCAGGCTCTCCTGCCACAGCCTCCAGGTGCCACCGGCCAGCACGGGAGGTGGAGGGGCGAGGGGACTCAGGACGTGTGTCACAGACGCAGGCAACAGGGGTGCGGAGGGCAGTGAGAGCCGGGGTGTGCAGAATCAGAACAAAACACAAGAAAACCCAACCAGATGACAGACAGAGGGTGTGGGGCAAGGATGACTGCTTGTGTTGGAGACTGAGCAACTGCAAGAACAGCATCTCCACGAACCCAGGGGAGAAAGACTGAGGGAGAAGTGGACTTTGGGGACAGACACTCCATAAACTCCATTCTGTGAATTATTATATACAATACCTACATTGTATACATATAGGACCTTTTTAAATTTTTATTCTGCATATTACTGATTTTTACATATACATTTGGGAGGCTCTTTATAAAGTCACCCCCCCCCAATTCCTATGTTGAAACTTTGTCACCATCATGACGCTGTCGGGAGGTGGGACCTTAGAAAGAAGATTCCATATATGAATTTCTGTTTGTGAGCCTGCACATTTTATTTCGGTTATTGTGCTAAAAAATCCTCTTGGCATGCAGCACTTGTGTTTTTATTTTTCTTGATACACACACCTGAATCAATGGAAAGGTATTGTTCACCTAGAAAAAACTGACTACGACCAAAAATGTAAAATAGGTTTTCGATGAGCTTAGATTTCTTGGTGTTTTCCTCCTAACCCGAAGGCGGACGTGTAACACTTACAAAGGCCACGGTCCTCACGTGGAAATACTATATACGGTATTATAAACCGTAGGTGTAAAGACATTGTTAATTTATGATTTTTTAAGATAGGAATATATTTTAAATCCTAATTATACACACACAGATATACATACGCTAGAAGTAAAAATTTTTTTAAATGATATCAGAGATATAGAATTCTGTCAGTGGCTCATGAGTGGACACAGTGAAACCAGGAAAGAAAAAAAAAAGACAGTAAACTCAAAGGTAGATCAATAGAAACTATTCAACCTAAAACACAGAGACAGGCCAGGCACGGTGGCTCACGCCTGTAATCCTAGCACTCTGGGAGGCCGAGGCGGGCGGATCGCTCAAGGTCAGGAGTTCGAGACCAGCCTGAGCAAGAGCGAGACCCCGTCTATGCTAAAAATAGAAAGAAATTATCTGGCCAACTAAAAATATATATAGAAAAAATTAGCCGGACATGGCAGCACATGCCTGTAGTCCCAGCTACTCGGGAGGCTGAGGCAGGAGGATTGCTTGAGCCCAGGAGTGTGAGGTTGCTGTGAGCTAGGCTGACGCCACGGCACTCACTCTAGCCTGGGCAACAGAGTGAGACTCTGTCTCAAAAAATAAATACATAAATAAATAAATAAACAAATAAAACACAGAGACAAAATAAGGAGTGAGAAAAAATAGTTCGCAGGATTTGTGGACAATATCATATAATCTAATATCAACATCTCTAATGACATCTAATATAATCATATAATCTAATATAAACAGAAGAAGAGAGACGAAATATTTTTCAGAGACAACGGTTGAAAATTTCACACAAAGGACACAAGAATAACGTGGTTGATTTAAATTCCCTCCTCTGCGGCTTTGTGTGTTTTCTAAATCTAAGTGAACATTTACTTTCCTTTTACAATTAATCATTTTTCTCCACGGTCAGCAAAGCCTTCCAAACACATTTAATTTGCAATAACTAACACGATATTTCATATCAATTTGACAAGAAAGTTCTGCGTAGTGCGGTAACCATTGCCAATGAACAAACATGGAACTTTTAAAAGGCAATCGTTTGTGTTATTTAACCTCAAACTGAAGTTTCCTAGAGGTACTTCCACTATACCTAAAAATAAACTATCTTTGACACAGTATTACGGAGTAGTATTGTCTAAGAGTTCATGGATCTCTCAGTGGGATATAACTAACTTAACTCGAAATCAGTAAATAATACACATGGACTTCTCCTTGTATGTCCCTAATTGCACACAAATGCGAGAGGTCCCCCGGCTGGTGGAAAAACAGTCCCCTGTGCAACATGACTCCCAATTCTACTGGTGAGCTGGTCTCAAACACAGGGGTCAGAGAATGCACCTTGTGAGTGTGATGTTTTAAAAGCAGCCTTCGTCTATTCTATGTTGGCAAAATAACTCACCAGTCCTCCATGCTTGGTGCAAGGTGAGCGCTCAGAAAATGTTCACTGATTGAATTAATGAGCTCATTGACTCCACTGATGAATGAATCAGAGATATAAGGTTGCTACTTTGTACCCTGAAAAAGCAAAAGAAATGTACTATGGTCGGAATGTTTGTGTACCCCACAAAATTCAGGTGTCAAAATCTTCACCCCCAAGGTGATGGTGTTGGGAGGTGGGGCCTTTGGGAGGAGACGAGGTCCTGAGGGTGGAGCCTCATGGACGGGATCAGTGTCCTTATAAAAGGGACCCCAGAGAGCTCCCTCGCCCCTTCCACCACATGAGGACACAGCGAAAAGGCACCATCTATGAACCAGGAAGTCAGTCCCCACCAGACACAGCCTCTGCCACGCCGGGATCCTGGACTTCCAGCCTCCAGAGCTGTGAGCAACACATGCCTGTGGTTTATAAGCCGCCCAGTCCACGGTATTTTTCTTACAGCAGCCTGAAAGGGCTAAGATAAGATGCAAATGACAAGAACTGACCTGCAAAAACTAACAAGATATTTTGTGTTGGAAATATTTCCTCTCTCCTCTTCCGGGATTCCAGGTATGTTATTGTTACATTATATGATACTGTCCACAAATCCTGGGAGCTTTATTTTTTCACTGTTTATTTTCCCTTTGTATTTTAGATTGAATAATTTCTATTGACCTACCTTTCAGTTTACTGTCTTTTTTTTAGTTTCTCTCTCAGTTTCACTGAGTCGATTTCTTGCAATTTCTTCCAAGGTCCTCATCCCAGCTGAATCTTGAAGGAGAGGTTGATGCTCAAGAGATTGTGAAAAGCAAACACAAGTCCAGGGACGGGCATGAGGACACTGTACCCTTTACACTTGCAGGGATCAGGGTCAGGGGATGAGAGGAACCTCAGGGACCACCTAGATCCGTGCAACTCCTTATTCTATAGACAGTAAGCGTGTACACGGACACAGAACTGGTTATGACGCCAAGACGCACCACACCCTCAGCTTCCTTGCAAACACCACGCCACGGCCTTTATCCGTGGCGGGGCTCAGAAAGCAGGTGGAATAAGTTCTAGCAATGTCTATAGGTGCTACACCGAGGTGACTACAGCCAACACCAATTTATTACATATTTTCACATAGCTAGAAGAGAGGACGCTGAATATTGTCAACACAAACAAATAGTAGATGTTTGAGGAGATGGATCCGCTAATTACCCTGATTTGATCCCTGTGCATTGCATGTACTGAAACTTTGTATCCCATAAATATGTACAAGTATTATTTGCCAATTCAAAAATAAATACAATGTGTATATTTTTTTAAATAAGAAAGAAAAAGACTTGTTTTGATAAAGGTGTCAAGTTCAGACTTCCACCCCACGGGAGGCCAGCAAGAGTTTGCAGCCATAGACTCATGTCTGTGCGTTTTACAGACATGAGCTGAAGAGTCTATGTAGCCTCTTGGAGAGAACAGTGAGAAACACTGGCCCTGGCTCATAACTGAGTATGAATTTCTACCTGGAATTCAACCCCCCTAAAAGCTGGGGGGAGACACCCCATGCCCACAGTGGAGACTTCAGTTCGAGTCGGCCAGCCGGCCAGGCCCCGTCCAAGCTGTCTGATCAGAGCAACACGGCTCATTTCTGGATTATATGTTTGGGTTCCTTGAATGCATATTGTTTTGTAAAAAAAAAAAAAATTAAAAATTCTTGTTCTAAGGGAAAAAAAATACTCAGAACTGGGCATGTGGCAGATATTTCTCAAAAGCTAAAACCACCTCTCAGGCCAAGAGAGGAGGCGCTGAGAACAGTGTGTTCCAACGCTGCAGTCATTCACCCCAGAAATGAATGCCCTGGTTCGGAAAGACAGAAAGAGGTTGGTTCACAGGGAAAACTGGCAGCCATATGTGGAAATAAACCATCTTACACTTATGAATATATGAAGACATCGACACTTAAGACACGATTCTGATTTACAAGATTTTTTTTTTAAAAATTAGCAAAAGTTTGCAAATGATACCAACAGGTTTAGGTCTCTGAATCCTGTGTCTAGACACAAAGCAGAAAAACTCATTCTGCAAGAAAACTTTAAGGGTACCCTTTTTTAATCTTCCTACCGTATTATACCTGCCCTTTGGAGAAACTGCACATGTATTTCCCTAACTTCAAAGTTTAAACACATTTCTTTTCTAGCCTAAGATTAAGTCAAATACATACCAAAAAATACGAAATAAAAGCTGCAGGGGAAATATACCAAAGTAGATTGATTACAGTTGCTTATGCAAGCTGCATGAATAAGAGAAGGAGAAAAAAACACAAGCCAAGTCCTAAAACTCAGTCGCAGAGATAAATCCAAACCAACCAAGAAGAATAAAATCGTCCGCAAATCTGCCGATCGCAACATTGCATCTCATTTAGCTCTGAGCTCAAATTCCCCTCTGAGCTTCCTGGCAGCCAAAGAGAAAAGGTACTGACACCAGAAATGACTCTCACCGCCTTCAATATCAAAGAGTGTTATTTTATTACCGGAATCCAAGTCTGTCCTAGTATGTCACTTAAAACTTAAGGTTCCATCTGAGGCTTCCTTTGAGGAACATGCAGCAAACACAATAAACAAACGAGATCGCTTTTAATAACATGCCTCTACGCAAGCTGAGGCTCTGACACCAAAGTGTAATTCGATGAGAGCTGTTCAGCGCGATGCAGGGCAGAGGGGGAATCCCTTCTCTCCAGCACTCACAGCCCACCTGTGCCACAGTCACGACCCACCAGGCACTTCCTCCGTCCCGTCTTCCAACAACACTAGCTGCTGCCTTTGGCCCGCACGCACAGGCCTTCTCTGCAACGGAAAAGCTCTTCCCTGTTGCCTTAGCCATCCCTCCGTGTCTACCTCAAGAATCTCCTCTTTCATAAGGGTTTCTTGACACGGCTCTCATCTGGAGGAGAAAACACTGACAGTTGGGTTGCAATGGGCACCCATCTTCCAGACTCAAATGCAAGTATGCAGGCTCGCCATGCCAAAGCCACAGCAAGACACAGAGAGAACTAACAGCTCAAATGCAACAAGGATTCCCCGGGGCCACCTGGCAGGGATGGAATGCGCTGGAAGCCTTCCCATCTGATACCCCTAGCTCCTCCCGGCTCCCGCCTCCGTGCACAACTGCAGGTATGGCGTGAGTCTGTCTGCTTCTTGCTCCTTCAAGCCCTGGGCTCAGCTGTCCACGTCGGCCGTGGACAGGGTTTACCCAGCCACAGAGCCACACTGCCCCTCACCCGTCCTGCTCATCTGAGAGCGAGGTGCTCCCCACGCCCGGCGGGCTGAGCCCAGGGAACAGCAACAGAAAGGGAAGCAAAGGTTACTGCTGTGAGCGATTCCCGACAGTCCCTGATGCTCCACCCTGCTGCCCAAGGCACACTCAGCTTGCTTTTCTGATGTTTTCTTGAGAAAGAAGGGACGTGTATTGCCATGATTCTTTTTCCTTTTTTTGAGACAGAGTCTGGCTCTGTTGCCCGGGCTAGAGTGCAGTGGTGTCAGCTCACAGCAACCTCAAACTCCTAGGCTCAAGCAATCCTCCTGCCTCAGCCTCCCGAGTAGCTGGGACTATAGGCATGCACCACCACGCCAGGCTAATTTTTTTCTACATATATTTTTAGTTGTCCAGATAATTTCTTTCTATTTTTAGTAGAGACGGGGTCTTGCTCTTGCTCAGGCTGGTCTTGAACTCCTGCCCTTGAGCGATCCTCCCGCCTCGGCCTCCCAGAGTGCTGGGATGACAGGCGTGAGCCACTGCGCCTAGCTGCCATGATTCTTGAAATATGTTTTGCACTCGGGTGGATTAGGAATGACCCAGAACCGAGACCCTGGGGCATAGTCACAGACGGCCCCGCCTCTGAGGACAGACACATGGGATCCGGCTTATCCTGGGTGAGGGAAGTGCCCCAAAATGCAGGGAGCTCTGGGAAATCGCTGTAGAAGCCCAGGGACTCTTTTAACACACTGAGTGCCACACTAGAAAAAAAATGTTTTTTCCTTGGGGCCATGGTGTTTTCTTGCAAAAATAGAATAAAAACTTCAAAAACAAAACGATCCTTTCTAGCTTAATGAAAAACTTATTTTTTTGTTGTTGTTTTCTGTGCATGAGTTATACGCAACTTGAAAAATAGTTCTCTCAGCTCCCAAGGTGAAGAGACGTGTGAGTTACACATGCTTCACGAGGCCCCAGGCTCAAAACTGGCATTGAGTTAAATACAACTCACATGGCAGTTAATGTATTAAAAGTACTAAAAACAATTATTTTTTTCTATTATAAAATGCATCAATTTCACACACCAGGCGCTGCAGGATCAAGGCCAGCCACAAACTGGAAGGACACAAATATGAGTCTTTTTCTTATTCCAAAACACTCCAGGAGAATCTTGGAGATTAAATAGATTTACAGCAAAAAAACAAAGAAAAAAAAAGGGGTTTGCAATGAAATGCACACAGCTCAAAACAACTGCTTTTCTAAGCAGCTGGAAATCACACACATACCCCCCCCCTGAATATCAATGTCATTAGATAGAAACATTCCAGAAAACTCTGCACCCCAACTGAGTCTGCAAGCACAACCTTCATCACTGTGGCACAAGTGACCTCAAAAACACCAAATAACAGGTGCAAACTGGACATTAGGACACCCATGTGCAAGCCACCTGCAGCCACGCAGGTAGACACTTTGGTGACACTGATGAGCAATGAAAAGACGTCATCATTACGGTGCAAAATCCTTCATCCACCATCCCCCGGGGGAAGTCAGCGGCACAGCCCAAGACTGGGATCTCTGGCGAGGCCACGCCTCCCACCTAACTGTGCCGTGACCAAGGTGCGTGGACCATCCCACACCGACTCCAGGGTAGGGACAGGCACTCTTTGTTCTTGCTTGTGTCTCTCCTAAAGCTTGGCGATGTGCATTTTCAAAACTGGGTCAGCGTATGGGGGTACACCCAGACCGGCCACCAACAGAGCAAACTACGTCTCTGCTAACCCTGCCGTGCACACCACGGCCAGGTGCACCCGCAGCCTGCTGTTGGCTGACGTCTCCCGCACGTTGTCGCTGGCTCTGGGAAGCTGACTTCCAAAGCTGCTCAGAGGGCTGACAGCCCCACCCCGCACCCGTCCAGGAGTGAGTCAGACCCTCCAATCCCCAGCCCCGACCTTGGAGCTGGGTGCTGTTCTTGCTTCTACCGACAGCCTGGAAGGATGTCACCACAGGTGTCCTCTGCTTTCGTGAACACACACACACCACGGACCCTGAGATGTTTAACTTTATGTGTTCCTCTGGGTGGTGTATGGCCACGCGTTATTCTGCATGTCTCGGGGAGGGTATGTTCTAGGTGAGCTCAGTTAGCATCTAAGTCAGCACACAGTGAGGAAAGCAGATTCCGCCCCGTAAGGTCGGTGGGCCAGATCTAATCCGTTGACAACGGAAAAGTGACGTCCCCTGAGCAAGAGGCGACTCCGCCTTCAGGTTCAGACCTAGGTAGCTCTTCCCGGGGTCGACCCCGCAGATTTGGGACATGCCACGCTTCCATGATCACGTGAGCCAATTCCTTAAAATCAACCTCTCTTTCCGTACAAACACACACCTGTATGGGACACCCAGTTAAATGTGAATTTCAGAGAGACAATGAGAAATGCTTTAGTGTAAGTACAGCCCATGCAATATTTGGGACATACTTACACTAAACATGCATTCATCGTTTAGCTTCACTCCAGGCCGAACTGAATGAAGCACGTCTGCTGAGACGGCCGAGGGTAACCACCGTCCCACGGCTGATCTCTCTAGCAAACGGCATTCCAGGCTGTTCCCTCCGGTGCGCACTGTGTTAGGCATTGCAACACGGACAGACTGAGAACTTCCCCAAATATTCAAGTTCTGGCTCCTCGTGGCTTGACTGCTCACCTCCTCTTTCTCCTTTTACATTGAGCTGTCAGCGGTGGGGAGAAAACGGGCCACACCTTCAAGACCCTGCTCGGAAATTCCCTCGGCGAAACGTCCAAGCGGATCACTAGCAAGTTCCGCTTTCTGCAAAAACACTGGATCGCGATCCAGCCGCCACCTGTGCCTCCTCCACTTCCCAACAACACGTCCCTCGTTTCCATCGGAGATTTCCCCGGAAGCACCTTTAATGTTCCCAGTTCTGCCAACACGTGTTCACAATGACATACATACTGTCTGTCACTTCCCTGTCCCAAAATCTGCATTATTCAGGCTGCTGTGACAAAGTGACACAAATCGAGTGGCTTAAACAACAGAAATGGACTCGTCACACTTCTCGTGGCCACAAGTCCAAAATCAAAGTGTCGGCAAGGTGGGCAGTTCCCTCTGCAGGTGCTGGGGACGGAGTCTCTGCCCTGGGCTTTCAGACGGCTGTCTTGTCCCTGTCTCTCTTCTCATCACCCACCCTCTAAATATCTGTGTCCAAAGATCCCGTTTTTATAAGGACACCAGTCGTGTTGGATTAGGGTGACCTCTTCTTAGCATGATCATCTGCAATGTCCCTACGTCAAATCTGGTCATATTTACAGGGGACTGGAGGATAAGACTCCAATGTGTCTTTTTGGTGGGACACAATTTGAACCCTAATACCTGACACACACATACACACGCATACACATGGGTGCAAATGCACATACACACACATGCAATGATACGCCAGTCCAGGCAGCAGGGAGCTCCCTAGGAGGCTGGGTGAGCCAGGCACTCTCTCTCTCTGCCCCTGGTCAGCCTCCCTGCTCAAGACTAACTGCAAATAGATAAATGCAATTGCTCAAAATCACCTTGAATGTCCCCCTCATTTCTCCCTCTGTCCTTTCGTCTTGGGTTCATCAGAGACTCTTACTGTGTTGACGCTCACATGCAACTGATGTCAAAAAGCAAATGCTCTATCAATTCTGGCATAACTTGATCTCAGTTACCAGGTACCCCAGTGCCTGCTGCTCCCACCTGGGCAGCTGCTCTGACCCCGCAGGGCATCGAGGACAATGTGGCTGCCATGTCACAACGGTCCTGTGTGCTGCTCTGTCCCTGAGGTCAGCGGGCTTTGCAGCCTCACAGCAAACTCTGCAAGGAAACCCACCCTCAGCCAGACCTCTTTGTAGATCTCCATGCAACTAACACGTCCAAGTGTCATCCGGCTGCCAAAAGGTGTCGTGTCGATAGTGTGTGATCAGAGAAAAGTTCCGTTCCAGAACTCGGACTATCTGTACAACTCCCTGAGCTCACAGTTGTTTTTTTTAGGACTCTAATTTGGGAGGGCTGACCTCACGCCTCGGTGATGACTGAGGTTTGGGGAAATTGCAAAAGTGCCAGCTCTCTCTAGACCGAGCCCACTGCCCACGCCACCGTCAACCATAGGTGGCACCAAGACTCGAGTGTGTAAAAGTTAAATTGCAAAAATAGTGGAAGAAAACCCGGGGGTGGTGGTTGATTCTGAACATGCAATCTCTATAGTGTGATGGTTACCCGAGGCTGGGGAGGGTGTGCGTGGAAAGGCAGGTAAAAAGAGGTTGGATCATGGATACAAAATTACAGCTAGACAGAGCGAGTCAGTTCTAGTGCTCAGTAGCAGAATAGGATGATGACAGTTACCAACAACATATTGCCTATTTCGAAATACCTAGAAGAAAATATATTGCAAATGTTCCCAACACAGAGAATTGATAAACGTTCAAGGTAATGAATCTTCTAATTACCCAGATTTGATCATTACACATTGTATGCACGTATCAAAATATCACATGTACGCCATAAATATGAATAACTGTTATGTATGTATGTGCATTAAAAAATGGGAAAAATACATATACTCCCATAGCTAAGATGGCTTTTTCTAAGGAAAACGCACAAATCGTGGAAGAAAAACTATACACATGACCACAGAAAAATGTTAAGTTCTATATAATCAAAACTGCCACAAATGACATCAAAAGGCAGATGACAAAATTGCAGCCCAGAGATAAAGGATTCATTCTTTGTAGACAAAGAGCTTCTGTAAGAACCTCCACCCCCAAAGGGGCAAATGAACAAAACAAATGCAATGAAATGTAAGAACACGGAATGAAACCTCACTCATCAAGAAATAAACAGTACAGTGATTACTAGTTTTCCTCCATCAGTTAAAACAAGTCAAAAAGCAGGGTTCTGTCCAGAATTAGTAGGCATGGAAAAATCCGATGTTTAATACGCTCAGTTAAAACTTTCTAAGACTGTATCTACTTAGGAAGCAGGTTGGAAACGGCTGTCAAACATTTATCATACACGCATTTCCTCTATGATCCAATGATTCCACGTAACACTCTTGGGCGGTCACTGAATTCCGCACCCTGTACGCAAGGATGGGGGTGGAAGAAAATGGAATCGCTGAACGCCAGCCCCTGGGTGGTGTCTATTCTAGTGACTCCAAACCACAGACATTCAGTGTATTTTGGGAAGATGACACGTCTACCAGGTGCGATGTTTTTATACGGGACATCGGAGCAAGATGGTCAGAGCAATCACGTAAGCCCTTGGTCGGCTGGGACACGCCAGCAGCCAGGGAGGACACGTCTGCAGTGTGCGTGGGACATGGTGTGGGGTGGGCACCCAGTTCTGGTTAGTGGCCACCCTCATTGGCCAACTAGAAAATGTGTGTCTGGGTCCCCAGGGAGCATGGGGCCATCGTTCCCGATGAAGTCCCCACACCAGGGCACAGCACTTCCAATGACAAGAAAAGCAACGTATTAACCAGAGACCTGGACCTTCTGGAGACTTCAGGACAGAAACCCCAGCAGGGGCAGGACAGTGACAATGGGGTTCATTTTATCTGAACACCAAACATGCACAAAGACACTGCCCCATAATGAGACACGCCTTCCCCACCAGCCACACAAACACACTCACTCCTGAGTCCCCAGGGGCTGTGACACCAGCCTGAACCCCGGGCGTTCCACATGCTCATGTGGCTCTCGGATGCCACAACCAAGCGCTAAGCGCACACAGCCTGGGCGTTGGCAAGAAGAATGATAATTAGCGAGACTTAAAGCCCAAGGTGTGAACTGTCAGCTTTACATGATGAACACGTTTTTGAGCAAATCCTGCCAATCCCAGAATCAGTCACTCAACGGTTGCTTGAAATGCCCGGCGTTATTTAGAATGAGCCGTAACTTCCCTCGGTTTCAGGTGTACCAGGCAAGATAGCATTCCCACTTGTAGCCTATTTTTACACCAAGCACACAGGAACGGTGAGTGTACTTGCTATTTTAGAAGGGCTGACATTACCCGTGCGCTGAACTGCCTTTTCCTGCCCTCCTCCCCCAGGGCAATGTGATCCAGCTCCCTGGTTCTGTGCACGGCGGGGTGGAAGCTACGCCAGCCTCGGACACAGAAGACCAGGCGCTGAGTTTGGGGTCAGGTGCCACCCAGATCTCCTGCGCAAGTCACATGAAATTTCTAGCCCTCAGATTGTCCCTGTGAAACGAGGAGGATGGAATGTAGGAATTCCATGACTCCTTCCAGCATGTTTCATAGAACAGGTCAAAATGTGAAACTATGCCATACCCACGACAGCTAGCCTTTAAGGAAAAACCATTAATGCATTTAAATTTCAAGTAGGGAGAGTACAAGCTGCCCAATGCACTTTGATTGAACCATAAAGTATAAAAGTAATGCTCTAGTATTCATTTTAAGTATTCAAGTATTAATGACCATAAAGTATAAAATTAATACACTCAAGCTGTGTGCGGACTGGGGGTGCCAGACCCACCTCTCAGTTGGAAATCCACGAATAACTTTTGACTCCCCAAACACTGAATTATTAACCCTCTACTATTGATCAGAAGCCTTACCGATAACATAAACACCGATCAACACCTATTTTGTATGCTCTACGTCTGACACAAGGGCTGTCTGAATAGTATCCCGGCATGCAATATGAAAAATTATGGAAATTATGGCTGGATGCCTTCCGGAGAGCCCTCCTAGACTATATGTTTATAATAAAGTAAGCTAGAGAAAAGAAAATATTATTAAAATCTTAAGGAAGAGAACATATATTTGCTATTCAGTAAGTGGAAGTAGACCATCATGAAGGTCTTCATCCTCATCATCTTCATGTTGAGTAGGCAGAGGAGGAGGAGGAGGAAGAGGAGGAGGAGGAGGAGGAGGAGGAGGAGGAAGGGGAGGGTGAGTCTTGTTATCTCTGGTGGGGCAGAAGCAGAACAAGATATCCACGTATAAGAGGACTAGCATAGTTCAAAGCTGTGCTGTTCAATGGCCAACTGATATATATGTTATTATATATTATATATAATATACATATATAGTGTGCATGTATATATATTCAGTCCCACTCAGGTATGGAATCACACACAAAGCTCAGTATATACGCACTGCATCAGCCCTCAATATAACGAGTGGTTAAAACACTGGCCAGTAAACACCACCACCAGAGTTTCCAATACCATGCATGACATCATGCTTTCGTGAGCCCTACCCAGTTTCCAAACATGCTTTATTTCCAGGAAAACTCAGACATCGTTTCTTAGAAACAAAAACCCTAAGAATAGTGATCAAATACCACCTTCTGGAAATGCAGGCATCTGAGAGGAAAGCAGTGTCTGCCAGCCACCACATAAGAGCTCTCAGGAAAATTCTCTTTTCAAAGGCATCTGTGGAGTCCGCAGGGTTCCAACATCACAAACCGAGAAAGCCATTGTCTATTTCCCTAAGGAAACACCGCCAAGGGGACGTTCCTCTCAAAGTGCCACCTGTCACCAGACTAATGCGCGTCCTCCATCAAGAAAATTGGGCAAATTGGGGTCCACCTACAAGCTGAATACATTACCCTAAAAACACAGAGGCGAAGTTTCTCAACCTCCGGCCAGGGGTCTAACTCCTGGGCGGGTATTCTAAGACTTCTTCCCCCAAAAGGAAGACAGACCACCCCAGCAGAGGTGCCAGGCAGAGCCTCCACGCTTGGCAAGAGATGAACATTCTCTACGTATTTTCCGAGGGCAGCTCCACCTCTCAGGCCACCCTACCCCAAACAGGACTCGTGAGCTCAGGGGTTCTCCATGACAAATAATAACCACAAATATAACAATTTGCTAATATATGAATTCAAGAATTCCACAATTCTCCAAATACATGCTTCTTAGAATCTCAGGTCAAAGGCTTTCTCCTAACACCATCGGTTTTCAATGAAAGATTTTTGGTTGCTCGTAAATTTTAACGAGGAAGCCACTGAGAAGTATCCTCAGAGGCGGTGATTAAGGGTCAGTCGCGATACATGACATTAAATCACATGGGGGTACTCAGGTGAGCAGGGGAGGAGACCCGAGCTCCACACAGGACTGCACACGGCGGCATGTGTTCAGGTTTCTCCAAGCGTTGAATGATTACGTCCATGTTAATTATTAATACAATTACACTTCTCAATCAATACATGAGACGGTGCCCCACGTGTTGGGTGAGATGCACAGCTAACTGCAAACAATTTTGGGGCAATTTAAACAAAGATCGCACACATCAAAAACAGCAAAGGTGAGCCCCTTCCATGTTCCATGTATGAGCTTAAATTCTGCAGTTTACCTGGATTTTTACATATGTACAAATCCCAGGTCTGTTTGAAAGTAGTAACCTTCACCCCCCAAAATAGGAAGTGTTTCTTTACCCACTTCTTGGAAAATTTAACTAAAGGATTAATTATTACTATATTTTTAAAATACAGTAAAATGGTATTTGCTATGGACTGAATGTCTGTGTCTCCCCCAAAATCCATATGTTGAAATGCTTACCCCCCAAGGTGGTAGTGGTAGGAGGTAGGGCTTTTGGGAGGTGACGAGGTCCTGAGGGTGGAGCCTCATGGATGGCACCAGTGTCCTTATAAAAAGGACCCCAGAGAGCTCCCTCGCCCCTTCCACCATGTGAGGACACAGCGAGAAGGCGCCATCTATGAGTCCCCACCAGACACAGCCTCTGCCACGCCGGGATCCTGGACTTCCAGCCTCCAGCACTGAGGGAGGGAACGGGCAGGCCCTGCTTCAGGCATTGCGTAACTGCGCAGACACAGCTTAACTGAGTCAGGAAGTCTCGAAACAACATTTGAGCTACCCTGATCAAAACAAGATGGCGGCAGGACAAGTTCCAACTGGTTAGAACCAAGATGGCGGGCAAACCAACCGCCTCTTGCCTTTGCAGCTTCATTCTACCTTCATTACCATAAAATTACCATGGAAGTTTCTAACCCTAACCTCCCACTCCCATCGTGCACCTGACCCCACGACCACTTCTGGTTTGACTGTATTTAGGAAAAAGGATGGCATCACCCTAATTCTAGAAAAACAGTGCCCCTTTCCAAGAAATAACATAAATATTCCTTCCCTTGTTTAGCCTACCATTAAGCCATTTCTTTAATAGAGGGACCCAAGGAGCCATGGGGCCAGTTCTCCTCTGCAGGGAGAAGTAGTCTCTACTCTGTGCGTAGAGTAGATTTTCTATTCTCCCTTAAATAAAACTTGCTTTCACTCTACACCATCCACTTGCTGCTGAATTCTTTCTTTCTTGTACAAAGCCAAGGACCCATGTGGACTTCAAGTGATTCCCAGCATTGGGAGTGACATTCCTGTGTCAACACTCATGTGCACGTATGGAAATAACATTCATCAGAAACCAAGCAGGTGCGAGGAAGCAGGAGGGGATGGGTGAATTCGCACATAACGGGCACAATGCACACTATCTGGGGGATGGGCACTCTTACTACTTTGACTCAAACAGTACAAAAGCAATTCATGTAACCAAAAACGCAATAAATTTCGTTTGTTTATAAATTACCTACTTTAAGGTATTTTGTTAGCCCAGATGGACTAAGACAGTATTTCAAACTTGCTGAGGCAGGCATTCATTGAGACCTTATTATAATAAACTGATATTTTTCTTTCTTAATGATCAGTTCATTTGTGACCCAAGAAAGAAAACCTGTGTCTATCATAGTTCATCTATTATATACATATTTTATAAAATTACATACAAAATTAAATGCAAATAGCTACAGAAATGTAACCATGTCCGCACTCCTAATTTTTCCTGTCTTGCCTCGCTTGAACTCAACATTTGTAAGTAGCTTCCCACTTTTCTATAAATCCAAAGGTCAGTCAAATTAAAATGACGCATGCCCAAAGGGAAAGAGAGCTACGAAATCACGGATGCAATAACACAACCCACAGAGCTACAAAAAAACGGGCCACGAGGTCACGCAGTCCTAACTTTCTAAATAAACGGCTCCATTAACTCCCCCATCTCCAACCCCCTAAAAACGATCTCTTTAGATTACAAAAATCAAGTTCAGAAAAGCAAGGGAGCTGTAAGTTCCCAAGGAGAAGAATTTCAGTTATGTGCGCAAGACACGTCCACACTACAGCCCGAATCGAGCGAGGTTAACTCAGCACGGCTTCACTGCACGACGCGGGGAGTGTTTCTAGTCCGTTTTATTCCCCAGCAGCTCAGACCAGGCTTGGGGTGTTGCTAAGATCAGTATCTCCTCTCAAAGACACCACCGCGGGTACCGCCTTCCCAAGGGGGTGTAAGATGGAATGAGACACAGCTCCCAAGGGAACCCCAAAAACAGCCTGGCTGGGGAGAAACGAAACATTTTGGGGTGATGCCGATTTTAATATTTACATTATCCTATCATTTTTGTGTCATCAAATATGATCGTTCTTTTTTTTTTTTTTTTTTTTTTTTTTTGAGACAGAGTCTCACTTTGTTGCCCGGGCTAGAGTGAGTGCCGTGCCGTCAGCCTAGCTCACAGCAACCTCAAACTCCTGGGCTTAAGCGATCCTACTGCCTCAGCCTCCCGAGTAGCTGGGACTACAGGCATGCGCCACCATGCCCGGCTAATTTTTTGTATATATATTTTAGTTGGCCAGATAATTTCTTTCTATTTTTTTTAGTAGAGACGGGGTCTCGCTCTTGCTCAGGCTCGTCTCGAACTCCTGACCTTGAGCGATCCACCCGCCTCGGCCTCCCAGAGTGCTAGCAAATATGATCGTTCTTTAGCCAACAATTTAGAAACATCAACAGACAACAACAAAAAAACCCTTTTATAAACATGAACACCATTCTCAGCTCACAGATGCAGGGTTGCAGGTAGTTACATTCTAGAACTCCTGCAATCAGCGCCTGTTGGATATGTTCTCAGGGATTGCTGCTTTTTCAGAGTTTAACACAAAAAGAAGAAGAACCAAAGAGCTCAAAGACCCTGAGATAAGAAGTCCCAAGACACACGCAAGTCTGACCCCAAGTCTGAAAAAGGAAAACGTCCCTTCCGCACCAAATCATCAGTCTGCCATGCAAAAGTCATTTCGGCATGGTTACCAAAAAATAAATAAAAGCTTTCCTCTCTCCTTCAAATAAACCTTGTCAAAAAAATGCACAACCTGGGCTCCCAGATAAATCAGGGAACGTGGAACCCAGCTGACCATTTAGCAGAACCAGAATGACTTTTGCTCAGTTACACCAATTTTATTGTAAGCAACTCTGAGAGGACACTAATGCCCCCGGCCGCACTGGGAAAATATTAACAGATCACTGAATTTCAGTGGCTTGGCATCACATAAAGACGCATAGAGAAAACTGGTGTTAATTTGATCCAGCAATCCCATTACTGGGCATCTACTCGAAGGAAAAAAAGACATTCTGTAAAAAAGACATCTGCACTTGAATGTCTATAGCAGCACCATTCACAATTGCAAAGACGTGGAAACAACCCAAGTGCCCATCAATCCATGAGTGGATTAATAAACTGTGGTCTATGTACACCATGGAGTTCTACTCAGCCACAGAAAACAATGGTGATCTAGCACCTCTTGTATTATCCGGGGTGGAGCTGGAGCCCATTCTACTAAGTGAAGTATCACAAGAATGGAAAAACAAGCACCGCATGTGCTCACCATCAAATTGGTATTAACTGATCAACACTAACGTGCACATATAGTAATAACATTCATCAGGTGTCGGGCAAGTGTGGGGGGAGGAGGGGGTGGGTAAATTCACACCTAACGGCTACAATGCACACTGTCTGGGGGATGGGCACACTTACAACTTTGACTCAAACAGCACAAAAGCAATTTATGTAACCAAAACCTTTGTTCCCCCATAATATTCTGAAATAAAAAAATTCTTTTAAATTAAAAAAAAAAGTTAGATATGAACTGTTTCTCAAACCAAGACAGCTGAGTTGATTCCAATTAGTGACTACAGAAAGGAGGGGAAAAAAAAAAAAAAAAGGCGAAACCCTCCCAGTGCTGCAGTTTCAACACACTCCGCCCCGGGGCCGAGTCCGGTCGGCTGCTACTTCTGCGAGGCCGGCATGCGATGTATGGTGTTCATGTTCACAAATTTTTTTCCTGTGTTTCTAAATGGTTGGAGGGGGGTGGGAATCAAAAGAACAATAATATTGCATGGCACAAAATATACATGAAATCCGGCGTCCGTCCAGCTTTATTGGAACACGCTGGTTGACGGATGTTTCACGGCTGCTTTTGAGGCCGGACGGCGCAGCGCAGGTGTGGATAGACGGACACGGCGTGGTCGGCAAAGCCAAAGGCGGCCACGCTGGGAGCCCGCGGTGACAGGGTCAGCGGACTGCGGCCAGGGCTGCTGGAAGCCGGGCTGTGTCCCCTCCCCGCGCAGAACGACAGCAGCTACGACTGAGGACGGCTCCAAAGCGCTGACCAGGGGTCCCCGGGGAAGGAAACTATAGAATATGAGAAAACCTGGAAAAAATTAAGCAGAACGCTGTTGTCGCTTGTGGAAGGCAAGAAGTCACATTCTCCGTGAGCACGGCACGGTGAGTTGCTACAGAATAGAGCAGCCACGCGGTGAAACAGAGCCTGCATCACTCGGACAAGACGCCGCACAGCCGAGATGACAGTCACAGACGTGGCAGGTTTGCTGTGAACGCACAAAGGGAAGGGGGACAGGAAGGAATGAGAGTCCACGTAAAAGGGGACACCGGAGCGCCGGGAAGCCCAGGAGTGGCAGCTCAGGGACATCGAACGTGAGCCTCGGCTCTGGGAGGCTTTTCCAGTTTCCTTTGCACGGCACAGCTGAGAACTGGGAACCACTGACACGTGCTGATGCCTCCCCTGTGCCAGCTGCCCCCTCACTAAAAACATGTCACCACTTCTTATCGTTTCCTCCCAAGCTAGTTCCCTCGCCCTTCTCAAGCCTGCTAAGACAACAGTTAAAATGAGGCACTTCTGCAGAGGGAGAAGGAACACAAACAACAGCTCAGAATCAGGACTCTGCAGTGAGGTGTCAGCGTGAACAAATAAACAACAGGAAAACCCACAGTTTTGAGGAAGAACCACACCAGCCAGGCCAGGATAAGAGAAGTATGTGAGGGTGAGGGAAATGTCTCTTTGTGAGAAATTCTCCAAGACGGTGATGATCTGTTATCCAAAAACAATGTGTTGACTTTCCCACTTCAATAAAAAAAGTGCTGTGGGCCGGGCACAGTGGCTCACGCCTGTAATCCTAGCACTCTGGGAGGCCAAGGCGGGAGGATCACTCGAGGTCAGGAGTTCAAGACCAGCCTGAGCAAGAGTGAGACCCCATCTCTACTAAAAATAGAAAGAAATCATCTAGACAGCCAAAAATATATATAGAAAAAATTAGCCGGGCATGGTGGCGCATGCCTGTAGTCCCAGCTACTCGGGAGGCTGAGGCAGGAGGATTGCTTGAGCCCAGGAGTCTGAGGTTGCTGTGAGCTAGGCTGATGCCATGGCACTCTAGCCTGGGTGACAGAGTGAGACTCTGTCTCAAAAAAAAAAAAAAAAAAAGTGCTGTGGAAGCACTCAATGATCATCACTGAGAATGGGCTCGTTTAAGCTCAAAACATGCACATGAGCAAAAAAAATTACGTATTTTAATTACTCCCAAGAACACGCAGTCAATCAGCAAGGTGCAGAAAGTGAAGGTTAGGACAGATGTCAGCCTCCTGGTCTTCCTGGCTATTTGTGGGACACTTTGTCTTCTTCAGAGGGAAGGAAGGATGGAAGGAAGGAAAGAAAGAGGGAAGGAAGGAAAGAAGAACAGAGGGAGAGAGGGAGGGAAGGAACGATGGAAGGAGGGAAGGAAGGAGAGAGGGAGGGAAGAAAGGAAGGAAGGAGGGAAGGAGAGAGGGAGGAAGGAAGGAAGGAAGGAGGGAAGGAGAGAAGGAGGAAGGAAGGAAGAAGGCAAGGAAGGTGGGAGGGAGGGAGGGAACGAAGGAAGGAAGGAGGGAGGGATGGAAGGGAGGGAGGGAAGGGAGGGAAGGGAGGGGAGAAAGTACTGACATTCTGATGAATGTTCCGGGCTGACTCCTCCCAAAAGGCCCAGTTTAAGAACTACCCACTACTCCATCAGTCTCCAACTCAAAAACAACACAGTCAGCAAAAGGCAAAATCCACCAGCCACCGGCTTTATTCCCTTAGATATTCTGATGCCCAAAAAAAAAAAAAAAATTCCAAAAATACATCATAGCAGCGTGACACTCTCAGGACCAGCACACGGAGGACAGACCTCACCGTTGTGGCCTGGAAAAGTCTGCTTTCAACAACAATCAAACAAATGTTTCCAAAAGCACACAGCTCTGTCTCCTCTCCCGTGGCTGGAGGGTTGCACAACCAAAGCGAAATCAAGACCCACACGCGACAGACAAAGAAGTTAGGAGCTAACTGATGTCTCGGTATATCGAACAAGAGTCGGGTTCAAAAGGATTAAATAAGGAAAGGACAGCCGGAAAAGAGAGGAAGGATGCCTTAGAAATAAAAACTGGGCACGCAGTGGCAGCTTGTGTTCACGGTGAGGCACAGACAGCAAAGGATGCTGAGAAACGGGCAGGGAACGTCACAGACGCCACACAACAGTGCCCACTGAGGGGACATCTGCTGCAGAGGGAGACAGACCCCAAAACGGTTCCTTAAAAAAGAAAAGTGCAGGTTGAGTGGATTTATTGCACATCTAATTTTCTAAAAACACACACAGATTAGGTACAGAAGGACAGATTTCTGTGCTGCTTGCAACCGCAGAAAATCACCCGGACGTGACAATGCAGGTGTTTTCTCCTTTGAACCTGTGTGAACCCATCAGATCTGGGGGGTCCAGGGGCAATATTGCCAGTGGCAATATCGGTGGTTCATCACTTGCGTGGGTTCTAAACAGCATCCCTCCCCCCACACCAGCTGCACCAACCGGGTGCGTTTTAGTGCACACACAGAACTGTCACTTGTGGGACTCAGACAGACAGACGTCCCGAGCCTCTTGGGTCAAGGCAGACACTCAGGGGAAGTGTTTTTCCTCCAGGTTAAAAAGCAGTTCTCAGCCAGGCGCGGTAGCTCACGCCTGTGATCCTAGCACTCTGGGAGGCTGAGGTAGGAGGATCGCTTGAGGCCAGGAGTTGGAGACCAGACTGAGCAAGAGCAAGACCGTGTCTCTACTAAACAGAGAAAAAATTAGCCAGGTGTGCTGGTGGTACCTGTAGTCCCAGCAGTTTCAGAGGCCCAGGTGGGAGGATGCATTGAGATTAGGAGTTCCACACCAGCCTGGGCAACACAGCAAGACCCTATCTCTACAAAAAATAAGAAAAATTAGCCAGGCGTGGTGGCACACACCCATACTCCCAGCTACTCAGGGGGTTGAGGCAGGAGGATGGCTCGAGCCCAGGAGTTGGAGGTTGCTATGAACTATGATGATGCCACCACATTCCAGCCCGGGTGACAGAGTGAGAGACTGCCTCAAAAAAAAAAAAAAAAAAGAGTAGTTCTCAATGTTGAAAAATGTCACCTGTTTCCCTGGACCGTCAGACACACCCACAATGACTCTCCCACTCAAGGTAAAACTATCCATGGGTAACTTTTTCAATGAGTCGCACCCATGGTGTTGAGTTTAAAAAAAGACAGAACTCAAGAATCCTTTCCTGTAATCAAATCTAAAACACCCCTGTCTACGCCAAAAAGCTGGTGTGCAGAGATTCTAAAACAATGCTTCAAAGGAGTGGCCTTACTCTCACCCATCCCCCCTACACCCCCAAAAAAACTGATTCTCGGAAACAGGACCACTCTGGCACCAGACCCCAAAGCAGCCACCTCAGGACCCGCGATCTAGCGGGCTGCCACGGACCGCGTCTACACAGTGAATAATTCCCACAAGGGGGAAAGACTCGTTGCCGATATCATGCAGAGAACATAACACATTCGACAC
>CM052457.1:580699-599014 GCA_028533085.1 Varecia variegata | reverse complement strand
CCCCGAGACACCTGCGTCTCACACTCCTGGGCTCCGGGACCCGGAGACGACACAGTCCTGTGGTTTAAGTCACCCCCTTAGTGGTGCCTTATCATGGTAGCCGTAGGAAAAAACCACAAGGGGAAGGTGATATCTAAGCCAGAATAAGAAGGAATTTCAGCATGAGCTTTGGATGAACGGAGGGAGACAGGAGGGAAGGCAGGAGAGGGGGTGGGGCGTGGGGACATGGAGCCGTCTCTTCCACAAACTGGGGCATGCTCACCCCATCAGCACCTTCCTCGAGGGCCTGGCACAAGTGTGACTTATTCCACGGGGGACGGTTGATTTACCCTAACAATGACGACGGCACCATAGATTAGCACGGTGACCATAATGACGCGTGCTTCAGTACACAGGCATACTTTGTCCTATCGCATTTTGATTTCCTGCGCTTCCCAGATACTATGTTTCTTTACAAATTGATGATTTGTAGCAACCTCGTGTCCAGCAAGTCTATGGGCACCATTTCTCCCAACACCATGTGCAGCACTTTTTAGCAACAAAGTATCTTTGAATTAATTAATGCATGCACTTTGGTTTCTGAGACATAATGCTACCGCATACTTAACAGACAATAGGAAATTGGAAACATAACTTTTCTATGCACTGGGAAACCGAAAAGGAATGGTGTGACTCGCTTTCCTGTCTTACTGAGGAACCGAACCCAAAACATCTCGGGTGTGCTTGTATGGACTACCTGACGATAACATTCTTACGGTATTTTAAAAAGTGATATCGTTGCTTACCACCGAGGGCATCTGACAAGTCGAAATCTTCACCTAAGAGGAAAAAAGGAGAGTCGGATTAGAAATAAGGAAAGGTGAAGGTAAATTGGAAAATTATGAAGATAAAAAAAAACGGTATGATATTTTTCTGAGTTTGTGATATCTGTGGGATTTAAAAGAGCGGCTTTAAAACATTTATAATGTGCTGTGATTTCAGTTCTCATCCTAAAGATTCACTTGCATGCCTGAAAGTAAGAAGACGTTAGCCTACGTTTTAAATAAATGCTGACCATTGAGTTTAGTAGAAATTAAAAATGCAGGAAAACACGATCATTTGGTATGTGCCTTGTTCTGAAAAAGCACATCCTTCAAAACAGTAAGAATTTCCAATATATACTGGAGAAAAAAAACGTGGAATAAAATCCTCCTTTTTCTTAGCAACGTTTCTGTAATTACAAACCAATATATACCTCTTACAGAAACACCACACAGCATAGAGAAACACATAATTTTTTTTTAAAAAACAAAATCCCATAGGATCCCAGAGAATGAGGAAAGTGTCATTATTGATTACTGATTTTCTATCCTGTGTCTATGTTTTTAAATTAAAACAATTTTAATGCTACTTCGATGTGGCTGTCTCCAACGGATTGAAGAAACACAAAATAAAGGCAATTTTGGAAGAGTCAGCTGGGACGGTGTGGTTGGCTGCAGGGAGCGTTAGGGCAGGTCGGGAAGATAATCGCTCAAAGTCAGCGTCTGGGTTCCTCGGAACCGAAGGAACACTATGCCCCGCCAGTCTCAGGAAGTGCTGGATGGTTAGGGGTCCACAAAGACCCTGCAGGAACCATGTGGGTACTGGAATGTGTTCACTCCTATGGGATGTCTGACAGGCAGGGCTATGCTCCTGTGTGTGTGTGTGCAAACTGCACATGTATGTAGGAAGGCACGTGCACATATGTGTGTTTGTGTGCATGCATGTACGTATGTTTGAGAATGTATGTGCCAATGTGTAGGCATATGTATTCGTGGGTCTGTGTGTGCATGTGTAGGTATGTTTTATGTGTAGATGTGTGTAGGCATGTTTTGCGTGTAGGTATGCTTTGTGTGTAGGTACATTTTGTACGTGCATGTGTGTGGGTGTAGGGGTGTGTGTTTCTGTGTGTGGGTCCTTTGTGGGACCCACGCCAGCAACCACAGTGGGGCTGTCTTCACAACCGCAGAGCCCTGAAACGGCTGTTTCTACACCTGAACACAGACCAGACAGAACAGATCCAATTACAACTCTTCCCCCAGCACGTGGAAGATTTTTGTGGGGTCGCAGGTAGGGATGGCATTGACTCTGAACACCCCACCGGGCACATGCATGCACATAGGGACACACATACATAGAATTCTGTAACTGTATTTTGGGAGGTTTTATTATTTTTTCTTTATTTCCTTTCCCCCCACATATTTGTTTGTGGTGCAAGCACTTAAAATCTACCCTCTTAGCCGTGTTCCAGCGTGCAATGCACTGCTGTTAACCACACTCACCGTGAACACACAAGACCTCTTGCACTTACTCCTGTCTAACTGAATTTTCACATCCTCTGACCGACACCTGCCCGTCTTCCCCACACCTTGGTCGCCCCCTTCTACCCTCTGCTTCCGCAAGTTTGACTCTGTCAGATTCCACAGGGAAGTGAGAGCGTGCAGAATGTGTCTTTCTGTGTCTGGCTTGTGTCACTTGGCATCATGTTCTCTGGTTCATCTACATTGCTGCAAATGGCAGGATTGCATTCTTTTTTACAGCCGAATAGTTTTCCACTGTGTGCATATAACGTGTTTGTGTTACCCATCCCCCTGCCCATGGACACAGGTTGATGCCTGTCTTGGCTACTGTGAATAGTGCTGCAATAAACAAGTGTGCAGGTATCTCCTCGACACACTGAGCTCACACCTGTGGGGCAAATACCCAGGCAGAGACGGAATCAACCCACACCTGCTTCAATTCCCGCAACACGCTGTTCCCTGGAAGGGATGGGGCTGGGAGCTCTCTCAGAGGTCACCTTCCTCAGCCATAGGGGCAACTTTTAAACCTTAGGGGCATTTCTGGCAAATCAAAGCAAAGTTCCTCAGCACAAAGAGTCAGTGAATTCCCAAAGTGCATACTGGACTCTTTAGGAAACAAGCAGGACTTAGTAAGAAGCCGTGAAGGCTAAATAGAAAACCCAGCAGCAACAAAACAACCCACACGTGTGAAAGTAAATGCAGGGGTTTTTTTTTACACGTAACCTTCTAATTTCTTTACTTTCACCCTCATGAAGAGAAGAGGATCACAGAGGCAAATCACCAAAGAAACGAAACAAAACAAAGCAAAACAGAATGGTCCTTGAAAGTGCCTCATCCCTCCCCAGATTCAGGAAATACTGTGAAAACAGGAAAGCAGGACAAGATGCATTTTCCAACATGAGGGTGTTGCCTCCTTCTCGGACTCCCCAAGCTCTCAGCAGAAGCCATGAGGGCTGTGGGCGTCAGGAAGGGGCCCCCTTCACCCTCCCTCCGCTCTCCCACCTGCCCGATGCGGACCACGCACTCCAAGCACCAGGACCGGCCTGTATCTCCACAGGAAGGGCATCTCAGGTGCAAAGTCACAGAACACGGGGAAAACACAGTGTGCTCTGGACACCTCCACCAGGTGGAAACCATCCAACACCACGTGCACTCTTTCCAAACAGTGCTCTCCCAGCTCTGCCTCAGTTCCTGCCTCCAGCCCCGGACCCCAGAGGGGGCCTCTGCCCACCCAGGTGTGCTCACTCCCTCCCCCGCCCTGCAGCTTTAGGTCCACGCTGCTTTCTGGGCAGCCACTGGCTTCATCAGCTGTACACGTGCTCTTTGGATGCCAGCCACAAAGCGTGGCCGGGATGGACGTTTCCAGTGCACTGACTGTGTGCATGTGTAGATGTGCTCATGTGTGCAAATGTGCATGTGTGTATGCATTGCATGTGTGTGCTCATGTGTTTGCATGCATCTGTGCATGTGCATTGCATTAATGTGTATATGTGTGCCTGGGTGTGCATTGCATGTGTTCATATATGTGCATGTATAGATGCAGTCATGTGTGCAAATGTGCATGTGAGTACACACTGCATGCATGTGCTCATCTGTTTGCAAGTGTGTGCATATATATGTCCATGTGCATTGCACGAATGTGTATATGTGTGCCTAGGTGTGCATTGCATGTGTTCATATATGTGCATGTGTGCATGCATGAGCACTGTAGATGTGCATATGTGCAAATGTGCATGTGTGTATGCATTGCATGCATGTGCTCATGCGTTTGCATGTGTGTGCATACATCTGTGCATGTGCATTGCATGAATGTGCATGTGTGCCTATGTGTATGCATGTGCACTAAATGACTATATATATGTGTGCCTGTGTGTATTTCATGAGTTCATATGTCCATGTGCATGTGTGTGCATTGCATGTGTTCTTGTGTGTACATGCACATATGTGTGTGTGCATTGTATGAATGTGTGTGTGTGCATGCATTGTGTGTGCATGTATATGTGTTCATCTGTGTCTGTCTGATCTCTAGCACCGTGTCCAGGGCCAGCCACTTCCACCAGCCCAGCCTGTCCTTCCCCGCCTCCTCCACCACCCCAGAGCCACCCACTTCTCTTCCACCTGACGTCCCATCCTGGTCACAGCCGCTGACGTAGAACCGGGTCTCCCAGAGAAGCTTCCTCCTCACCCCGCCCACCTGCCCTCCCAGAGACCACACAGACTTTGACAAGGCCACAGCTCATCATAACGTCCCTTCCACAAATCAAGAACGAGAGGAGGGCACAGACCCTCCAGCCACTGCGTGACTGGCCCCCCTCTGCCCCCAGCTCCGAGCCCTGGAGAACCCCCAGCTCCGCCCCTGCACTGAGAGCTCATCTTCCTGCCTTACCTGGGTGCTGGCCTCACTCCAGGATCCCCACCGGACAAGGAAACCACATCACAGACATCCCCAAGCTGTTTCAGCTGCATTGATCCAACCTTGGGCCTTCAACCTCAGATTCCATCTCTCTGTCCATCCCCTGCCTCCAGAGACTCCTCCTGCCTGGACTCAATACCCACCTCTCACTGTTCGTTTGCTTCTCGGGTGACTACAAAATCCAAGTGGCTAATACCTAGGGCTGCTCCCCGAACTCCGCCCCACAGCAAGCAGGGGGCAGGGGAGGTGGTGGCTCTCGGTTTCACGCAGAGGTGGACGCCCTTAATCTACTCACCATCAGGCGTTGACTCCCTGCGGCTTTCTGGGCCGCAGACACCACTGGGGTGAATCTGCTGGGTGTGTGCAGAGGCGTGAAAAATGCATCATGCCGGGGGCTCCCCAGGGAAGCAAACCCAATGAATGCTCACGGCTGCCAGTAAACCAATCTCTCTAAATGAATCGACTCATCTCCTAAGGCAATCCACTGCCGCATTCCCATGCCACGACTATTTCCAAGACTATTTCCAATGCAACACACTCCCTGAGGTGTCAGCTGGTGGGCAGGGGGACACACGGGCTCCCAGCAGGAACCACCCATCCCTCCTCGCTTCTGGGATTGCCAGGTGGGGCTGACAGCTGGTGAGAAAACACCTTCAAACCCTGCACATGAGGGGCTGCAAGTGCACCCACAGTAAGGAGCAGCCTGGCGGAGGACTCGGGTGCCCACGGTGGGTGCCCGCGTTGCACACTCGCGACGTCCAGCTTCCTGCAAACTTGCAAAGAGACCACGCCCTCCCTCGGCAGCAGCCCCCACCACCTCTGCGGTTTCCAACCCGCCCACGCGAGCTCCAGATGTTTCGGGGACAGGACGCTGACTCATCCGGACAAGGACGGAGGGACGGCCGGCGTGAGTCACCCACACAAGACACTTTCTTCTGATTCAAACAGTGTTTTCCTATTCACAGCAGCTGGGCAGCTTGAACAACAAGATGAGCCCAGAGTGGATTCCTGATGGCTACACGGGGAGTTTGAGCTCCTCGGAAAGGTGCACACGGCACTGAGCCCGTCACCAACGCACTCAGCTGTGACACGCAGCGAGAGCCGGAATCTGAGTTCTCTGAAATGCCACTGTGACAGCTCATGGGGGTTTCACATGGAAATAAAAATGAGGCAGGTGGAAGATTGTTCAGACTTTCAGAATTTGATAATGACACTCACATATAATCGCACAGTAATTACAGTAGCCAGGGGTGTCATTTACAGAGTGATTTCTATTACATGTGCCTAGAGTTCTAGATATTAATAATAAAGTTCAGCTTGACATTTCATTAAGGCGGGGGGGGGGGAAACAGAGACCCCCCCCCCACGACTGGCCTCAGTGCCCCTGCTTGTAAATGGCAGAGCTGGGACGTCCCATCCAGGTATCACTGCAAGGTGTGGGCACACCTGCTCACAGCTTGTCACTTCCTCACCTGCTCCTGCTGGTTTTCCGAGCCCTTTTCCAAACCGCGCTAAAAACATAAAGTTTCAGAACGTCACAGAAACCAACCCGGAGGAGGCTGAGGAAACGTGTGTGCTCCGTGCTCCATGCGGACTGAGTCCTTGGACTCCAGGCAAAGGGATTTGGGGAGAAAAAGTCAGGTGCACGACTGCCCTGAAACCTTGCATTGCAGGTTTGTAGGGGGCTCCGGTGGGGTCCCCAACGGAGAGACACTGGTAATACAAAGAAAGCCCAGGACTGCAACAGTGGACGTGGGACCCGAAGCTCTCCAGTGTGGAGGGGCCCTGACGATTTATTTTATTTTATTTAAATATTTTAAATGCTCTTATGTTTCTGCCACTGAAAATGAATTGCTTCAGATATGTATCTCCCCTTTTTCAAGATGTGTAATTAAACAACAGGGCAGATGTCGATCCAGGGATACAAAGTTTCATTTAGGCAGGAGGAATGGGTTGAAGAGATCCATTGCACAACGTGATGACTGCAGTTAAAAAACAATGTATCACATGCTTGGATACATTGTCGCTAAGAGAGTCAATGCTGAAGGGTTTTCACCACACACACCCAAAACCGTAAGGCTGTGAGATAATGCGTAAGTTAAAAAACCATTCCTCAAGGGATACGGGTATCAAACCATGAGGTGGCACACCCTAAGTATACACGATTTGTATTTGTCGATTAAATAAATAATTTTTCTAAAAAAAAAAAAACCACTAGCTTCTAGATCTTTAGCATCATAATAGTTTCAGAAATGCTCTAGTCCCGGGTCCAGCTTGCTTTGCATAAAGAAGCAAATGCATTGTCACCTTCTGAATAATTTGGTGCAGAAACTACAATTTGCTAGATTATACGCAGGGCCAAGGAAGCCTTCGTGAACAGAACACCCTAGATGTGACATGTAACTGCTGAAGCCAATGTAGTCTGTTAACCCCATGAGTAGCTTCGAAATTAACGAGTGGTGGCCGCCTGGCTATCAAAAGAGTCTTTGCTCGTCTACTGTGGATACGAATGGGCTTTGCGGTGACAGCAACAGTTGCAGGAGATTCTGTCTGCTTAGCTTCAAACCCACACGCCGGTTGTTAAACCAACCCTCATCTGACGGGGCTTCAGGTGCACGGAAACATCTCAGCTTCATCCTAACCGGGAAGACGGCTCTACAGCGTGGAGATGATGTATTCATACCTGGCTCTTTCAAGTAACTTCACAATGCTTTTGGTGGTGATGAGGAACAAATTTTCTTTTCTCTTTTTTTTTTTTTTTTTCTTGTGTTCTAACCCTGGGAACATCCCCCCTGGACCTACGGCCAAGTTTCGGACGAGCCCAGAGAACGGAGTGACGGCGTGGGCTGGGCGCGGCAGACCTCGCACATCCCGAGGGGCTTGTGGAAACACACAGTTCTGGGGCTCACCCCCTAAGACTCTGATTCTGTGGTCCGGGGCGGGGCCCGAGAGCCTACCTTTTTAACAAGCTGCAGGCTGATGCTAACTCTGCTGACGCAGGGAAGAACTGAAGAATTTCGATGCTCAGAGGATGCCAGGGCAGAGCTGCCCGGGACTTCCTGTTGCCTGTTCCCCTCCCTGCTGCCGCGTGCAGGGGCTGGTCCCAGCCCTGTTTCTACAGGAAAACAGTCATTGCTCCTCCCCCAGGGTGACTGAATGTGCAAACCCCAGGACCTGGCTCACGGGACTCACTTCCAGCCAGGCTGCCCAGCTGAGCTCCTTCCAAACTGCTCCTGCAGATTGGAGCTTGCTCAAAATGACTCTCAGAGGGTCCCAATGTTAGCAACTCGTGAAGCCCCGTGTGTCTCTGTAAAATGATGCCAAGGCCCAAAAAAAGAAAAAAAAAAAAAAACCCACAGTCAACAGCTCTGTTTGTTAATTATAGTCTCATTTATTCAAAGTAGTTATGTTCCATAAGCTCTCCAGGAACACTGAGTTAGGGAATAGTGAAATAGCAAATACTGGATTAGCGAATACTGAATTCATGAATACTGAATTCGTGACTACTGAATTTTTGCTCCCAGGGAAATATAGGATTAGGTTTCCAGAGCCACTGCTCACAGTTTCATCAACCAATCACCTACCTACATACGCTTGTTTTGTGTGGGTTACTGTTTAAAGACACCTTATGGAATGCATATTTTTGACTCATTCACATTGAACTTGAAGACAACAGTGCTATATAACTCATACCCAGACAAAGTTCAACAAACACAGGTATTTCCTAAGATGCATCACAGCCCTTCAGCACTATGCATGAGGCCCTTTGAAACAGTGAAATCACTAACACAGAGCACAAAAATGCAAAAAAGTGTAGCACTCAATCGACCTTGACAAGGACTCTTGTGTACAGCATGAGTCAAACAAGATGGCAGCTGAGAATATGTGCTATTGGGCAACTCAATTTTTTTGCTGTTCTGCGCATGCCCAAGAATGCCCAAAGTATTCACTTGGGGTCACAGAGTTTGGGCCTCTCTGCCTTCCTCAACCCTCTGCTTTGATCCTCTACCTGGCCATGAATGCTTATCCCTTCTTTCCAAACCTAGAAAACTCCTATTCATCCCTCAAAACCCTGGGAGAGAGTCCCCTCCTCCAGGAAGCCCTCCATCATCACCTCTCCCTGCCCAGCCTGAAGCACTTCACGAACATTACAAAAGGCGATTTGTAAGCACATCACGGTTTGAGAAGTGTGGCTACAGACCCCCATTCTGAACCCCAGCAGCATATTAAGACCCACCCTCAGGATTTTCATAAGTCCCCGTGCCCAGGCCAGTTAAATCAGAAACTCTGGAGGTAAGGCCCAGGCATCTCTAGTGTTAAGCATACCCACAAAAGAAAACGAAAACAAAACAAAACAAAAAACCCCATACTTAACAGCTCTGTTTATTAATTACAGTCTCGTTTATTCAAAGTAGTTACGTTCCATAAAGTCTCTAGGAACACTGAGTTAGAGACCACTGAATTAGTGAATACCGAATTAGTGAATACCGAATTAGTGAATACCGAACCTCTGCTCGTAGGGAAATACAGGGTTAGGTTTCCAGAGCCTCTGCTCAGTTTCATCAACCAATCACCTACATACTTTTTTTATGTGGGTTACTGTTTAAAGACACCTTATTGAATATATATTTTTGACTCATTTTGATGCAAATGCATGGCCGACTCAGCAGGCCCACACTGCTGCAGCTTGTTACTCTTTTAATTCTCCTTAACCCAGCTTGTCTCTCTCCTCTTCCCTTCCCTGCTGATTTGCCCAGCTCTGCGACAGCCTCGGCCCCGCCCACCCATTCTCCCTGCTGCCAAGCACAGAGGGGTCTTCTGCAGCCCTGTGTCACTGTGCAGCCATCTGAGTGAAACCCTTCAGGAGTTTAAATCCACACTGCTCCTCAGTGCTAACCGGGCTGCCCATCACCTGGCCCCTGCAGCTGCCGCAGCCCAAAATGAGCTGCAGCTCCCCCTGCTCCTCCACCAGCCGACACCCTCCCTCCCTTCTACATCCGGCTTCCTCTGCTCACTCATGGAACCTCAGGGACCCAGGGAGGACCTCTCCTATGTGGGGCCCTTTCTGACCCTCTGGGGGAGTGTGGTCCCCGCTCTCTGCCCACTGAGCATCCAGTACTTTCATCCACAATGGCGCCTTTACGGCAAAAATGATGCGCTGGTTGTTACTTCCCTGGCAGAGAATAGAGGACAGGGACCGGGGATGTCTTTTTTGTGCCTCCAAAAAGCAGCATAGAGAACATAGATACGTTTCAAATTCAACCTATGCTGGCTAAAGGAGTGCATGAGAGAGCTAGTGGCCAGGTCAGGTGATAGGTGGATGGATGGGTGGATGGATGGATGGGTAGATGGATTGATGGATGGATGGATAGGTGGATGGGTGAATGGGTGGATGGATTAGTGAATGGATGGATGGATGGATGGATGGGTGCGTGGGTGGATGGAAAGGAGAATGGATAGGTGGGTGAATAGATGGGTGAATGGGTGGATGAATTGATGGATGGATGGATGGATGGAGAAATTGATGGGTGGATGGATGGCTGGGTAGATGGGTAGACGGAAGAGTGGGTGAATGAACTAATGGATGGATGGGTGCATAGATGGATGGGTGGATGAGTGGGTGATTGAACTAATGGATGGATGGGTGGGTGGGTGGATGGATGGATGGACGAGTGGGTGGTTACTTGGATGGGAGGATGCATGGACAACCGGAGCATGGAAACAGTGAGGAGTGGGTGGGTGGATACATGGATAGATGGATGGATGAGTGCGTGGATGAACTGAATGAATGGATAGCTAGGTGGGTGGGTGGATGGATGGATGAGTGGATGGGTGGATGGATGGATGGGTGGGTGGGTGAATGAACTAATGGAAGGATGGGTGGATGAATGGATGAGTGAGTGGGTGAATGAACTGATGGATTGATGGGTGGGTGGGTGGATGGATGGATGGATGGATGACTGGGTGGATGAACTGATAGAAGGATGGATGGGTGGGTGGATGGGTGGACAAGTGGGTGCTTACTTGGACGGGAGGATGCACAGACAACTGCAACATGGAAACAGTGAGGATGTGGAGAGGCCTCAGGGACGGCTCTGAGACAAGTTCACAACCAGGACTCAGCGGACTCCTCTTCCCTATCGAGCTGACTGTCGCTGACACAGAACGTCCCCGTCCCCAGCACGCCACCCTAGTGGTGAAGTCAGCCGTCCCTCGGGCTCCACAAGGCCACACCTGGAGAGCTCTGCGCCACCTACACGTGCAGACACCAACCCCTGAGCCCAGCAGCCCCAGCGGCCCCGACACCGCAGCGACAGGACCTGTCACCACCCGCATCTTCCCCTGCACTGACCCCATGGGCACCACAAGCCCTGAGGTCTCTGAGCTCAGCGTCTCCGCCTATCCAAGAAAGATCTTAAGGTTCAGCCGATAACAGAAGGAGCTCCCCGTGCAAAACATATCCACGGCACAGACATGAACTTCAGTGAAGGAGTCGTGGGAAAGCCCAGGGAGGTGGGAAACGAGAACAGAAAGTCTGGTGAATCCAAAGTTCAATGACTCTTGACAACCCCACCACACATGAAGACCTTCTCAGGGGCTTCTTAAAGCCTGATGCAGGCGCAGCCCCTAATGCTATAAACCAGAGTGCACAGGGGAACCTGGGCAGGTGCGATGTTTCCAAGCTCCCGGGGGACCCTGCAGTGGGGCTGCAGCTCAGACCCTCGGACGGGTCACTGGGCCGGTTGTGTGTTTGGAACCATCATCCGGGAATCAGGAACAAAGGGCGGAGGGGCAGTGCTGATCCTGGTGTGGTTTGAGCCTGGGCTCAGGGTAATTGATTTAATATGATTCGTTTCCTTTGCAATTTTATGTATTTTCTCTTCTGCATTAAAAAAAAATAACCTTAGACAGAGGAAGGAGGGGTCTTTGGGCCTCCTCAAAATGCCCCAAGGAGTTCCAGGGAACCAGCCAGTTTAGGGCTCTTGCATTCGTCTGGGAAAGCTGCCCGAGGTGGGGGTATGGATCTCAAAAAAACAAAGCAGAAATGCAGAAAGCGGCTGGGGTCGAGAATGATTTGGGGGAATTAACTCAACACGACTTACTAATGGATCAGATGTGAGAGGACGGAGCTGGCAGGAGTGGTAGGTGATGCTTCCGTTTGAGAGTCCCAGAAAATGGTCCTATCATAAAAGATAGAAATAAAGGAGGGGAGATGTGGCCTAAAGAGAAAATCATGAGATGTTTAGGATGGGGAGCATTCCAGATGCCATGGATGCTCGAAGCTGCGATTTCCTACAAAAGCTGAGCCTGGGGAGAGACTTGGGGGAGGAATTCCAGGTTCTCAGGAAGTGGTCAGAGAAGCTTTGTTCCTGCAAATCACACCCCAGCTGAGGCTAATCTTCCTCTCTGCCATTCCTATGTTCCAATTTCCCCGCCTGGCTCTGCACCAGCTCCTCCTCTTGCCAGAGCGTAGAGTCTGAAACCCGGCACCCGCCCGGTGATCTGCTCATGACCTGGGTCCAGCTACTTGCTACAGCCATGAGGCAACACACGTGTCCAATGGGAGGCCAGCAGAGACAGGGCGTGTCAGCTCTGTGCCGTGTCTGCCCATGGATGCCATCCCGTCCTGAGCGAAGACTTGAACGCAGAGGGCTCCACTGTCATTGCTGCCCCTTGGGGTCCCCGGGGTACACAGCTGTTCATCGCATCTGCTGCACACTCAGACCCAAACCCTTCCTAGTCCAACCACCCCACATTAAATCCCTGACAATTGTCCCCACGGTGTGTGTCCCTTCATCTGGTGAGATACATTTTGTTCTCTGTCAAAAAAAGCACCGTGTTATCTCATATTTACAACCAAGCCCACATCTCCCAAAGGAAAACAACCACCACCACCAGCAAGAGAAGCTCACCGGCGGTATCTGGGTTCCAGCAGTATTTATTTATAAAATCTACATGCCTGCAGGTCCATCTGCCCTAAACGCAACCTCATGTGTTTATCCTCTGTCCATGGGCCGCTCAGGGCCTCTGTGTTTCTGAAACGTATGCATTTTCCGGGTGGTGTCTCCTCCTCCCGGATCAATGCTTTGCAGGGTGCAATTCGCTCATCACTGGGAAGAGGAGAAACAAACAGAATCTTCAAGGTCCTGGGGCTGCTGCGTTATCGCGGATGAGTAATGTGAGTAATGCCCGGCACTCTCTGGAATGTAACAGCTCTGGTCCGGCCCGTCCACTCCCTCCTCAAGAAGGACTGTTAACCAATGAAAGTTAATTGCTATTTGAAAAAAAAAAAAAAGCACTCTTGTAGCAGTGATTTTTCTCTCCGAAGAGCAGCAGGTGATCTGTCACCTTAAGATGCATGATGTCACTCAAGTTGGAAAAGCCACATTGTGATCACAAGGGATTTACACAGCTTTCAGGCTCGTCCAACTGCCACGCACAGCGATAAACACATTTTCTACCCTCGGCCCCGCCAGACAGCGGGGAAGGAACAAAAGCTCGGCCCTCGGATGCTCACTGAGCAGGCCTTTCTTGCAAACTGCAGATGCTTCCTGCTCTCCTTGGTCCCATTTTCTTCTTTTCCATGCTGCCGGCCGCACACTAAATCCACAGCCCCATTTGAGCAACACTGGTTTGAATCTAACTCAGGGGAAAGAGAATAAAAAGGAAGTTTCTGGTTTCCCGTCCAGGGGAAGTTCTAACAGTGCGGACTAGTGAGAGCAGAGGGGGAATGCCGGGTACACTGAGTCACTCTAGCACCCAACCCAGCCATCGCCCCACACTGGCACAGGCCCACGCAGAGAGCACCCAGCAGGAAATTCGAGAAGAGGAAGCCCTTCTGGTCCCCAGAGATGTGAGAGGACACTATTAGTTATACGAACACAAAGAGAAATTTTGGTTAGTTACTATTTTGCAACTATGCCGCCCAGCAAAGGTTAACCAGTGAAGGCAGCTCTGGACTTTAAGAGCCTGGAGAGGGTCCCAGAGGAAGTTATATCAGCCAGCGTCACTAACCAGCCTTTGTCTGCTACATAATTACCTTCCCCCAACTTGCTGCCCTTGGAGATTCAAAGTCCTTTTCTTTTATCTTATCACTTCTCTAAACATTGCCTGCTTTTTGTTGTAGATACTCAAGAAGCTGGAATTCCAAGCCACTTGCTTGAGAACTACCCACTCTCTGGGGACCTTCCATGTGTATGTAAAATACACACGTTAATACACTTCCCTCTGTTTTTCCTGTGTTCTTCTGTCTTTGGTTACAGGGAGCCCCGCAAACTAAAAACTCTGGAGAGTTGAGAAAAATATATATATATATTTCTCCTCCTCAACACTCCCAAAGACACCTCAGCCTTATTTCCCAACCACGTCTACACATCATAAATAACATGTGATTCTTTTCCCCTAAAAGTGTGATTGGGAAAAAAAAAATCTCAGCAGAATTAAATCCCATGAGCTTCCTGGGGGTGGTAGGAAAGTCTAACTCCATCAAGGAAACACATATCTGAGTCAGAAAAAAATTCCAGATAGTATTCCTGAAATCCCACCACGATTCCTAAACACCGAACAGGTGAAAATATTCTACTAGCTGCATTCCTTTCTAAGTTACAGCATGCAACCAGGAATATATAATCTTCAGGAAGAAAGTGCTTTGCAAATATACAAAGAAACAAAATCATGTATTTTAATGTCACCACGTGTTAAAGCTTCATAAACAAAGAAACGAGAAAGAGCCAAAGCAGGCAGTTCAGTGGAAAGCAATTAACTTTTATCAGAGCCACACAGTCTGCAACAATAAAACCCACTTCCTCCGCCCTGTCGGCCGAAACTGCTCCCAACAGCTTTCACAGACAGACACCCACGGGGGCAGGAGACCACAGCTATCAAGAAACTGAAAAAAAAAAAAAAAAAATCAAGCCCACGTTTGGGGGCAAGGGAATCCCGGAGAGACCTGGTATTCAGTAGATGTCAGTTCGTGTAGGTGTTTGGAGTTTTCCAGAGAACACAGGCCGCTGCCCGGGACAACAACGCCTTTGCCCATGGCCAAGTGCACAACCCTGGCGCCAGAACCCCGCACCCATTTCTCAAGGCTCCGTGAATCTGTGCTGCTTTGCAGGGAGGGATGGGATTGTGCTAACAGGAAGAAGGGGGTTGAACCAGCACAGCCTCTACAAATACCAAACACTCGGGGTTTTCCACCCTTCACGCTGTTGGCATTTGGAACCAGACTTAAGTCCTTGGGGTGGGGACCTGCAGTGCCCTATAGCATGTGGAGCGGCGGTATCCTTGACGGCCACCCTCTCTGCATCCGCCCGCGCTACGCCACACCTGCACCCACGGGAATTTCCGAAGATACCTGTGAACACGGGACCCTGGGTCCCCAAAATTCTGAAATCAGGCCAGTGCTGTCGGCGCTAGACTGAAGACCCACTCAGGCCTCAAGGAGCTTTTGTAGCTAGAATGGAAACTGAGGCAAACACAGGCACAGTCTATAGGAAAGTGTGTTTGCAGCTTCCCCAACTGGAAAGTAAACTTCGCTGGTAAAACCACCCATCCCACGGCTACGCACCCCTGGACGCAGCCACTGTGCCAGCTAACCGAACACATCCACAATCCTGCAGTCCCCAGCACAGCCTGGACCCAGATCAGGCGGCTCCAGGCAGGCTAAGGCTGTTGGGGTTTAAAAATAGTGAAGTGGCTTGTTTGGGGCCATCCAAGTCCCCCTCCCCAGTGAGGTGGAACCCCAGGCCTGCCTAAGAATCAGAAAGCCCTGAGTTTCAAAACCCAGCCCGGCCCTCACATTCACCAAGAGTCACCTACCACCGCCCGCTCCCTGAGCTCTTTGGTGATGGCACAGTGATGGAGCTTCCTGCCCTATATCCTGTCCCCGTTCCCCAGGAGACTAAAGCCTTGGGAGACCAGAGCCACCTCAAATGTATTTCCCTGGTGCCAGGCACACAGTGGGTCCACAGTAAGAAATGAATGCATGAAGGATGCACAAACGCACAACCAGACAGACACATGGACAACCCTTTCAGCAGGTGTCATGGGAACAAACGCCGCGGACATAAGCCTACAGCGGAACCCCTACAAGGAAATCATGTCCAGGTGGCAGCTGGCCAGAGACAGAAGGAAGGACATTTAGGAAGGAAAGGGAGACAGGAAGCCCCATGTGGGCCCTTCCCAACGGCTGTAAATTCCTCCAAGGTTTGTCCATGGAGCACACTTCGTTTTCTCTAACATCTACCAATTTCTAAGATTCCAGGAACACGTTTTAAAAGTGTGCAAATCCTCCCTGAAAAAAAAAAAAAATACAGGGCCAGGCTCCTAACGGAAGCTCTGAGCTGAACCAGAGACTATCAACACGAGCAGGAAATTTAAGGGCCCCAAACCGGCCTTGTGCACCCTCCCCAGAGCCAGGCGTGCGCGCTTCTCATTCCTACACTCCGTCCCCCAATAAGGCCAGACCTGAGACCACCCGCTGCCCGGCAGCCGGCTTAAAACTCTGCCCATATTAAGGAGCAAAAACTGCACCGGTCAGTGGAAAAAGTAACTTAGAACATACCACACGCAGCTGGGGTTGTGTTTTCTTTTGGTTTTGTTTGTTCCTTTTAAAAGGAGACCGAAAAACACAGTTGTAGTAACCACCAGAAATAAATAGTCCGGGTTCGCCATGGGGCGCGTGGGGGGGACGGGGGATTTTCCTTCTCTTGATCCTTTTTTTTTCCCCCCTGCGTTTTCCGGATTCTCCACCGCACCACGCTGACAGTTGGTTACGAACACGCCTCTCTGTGCCGAGTCTGTTTTCACTCGGGCCTGGCGCCCCGCATACCCGTGGCACGGACGCGCCAAGTGTTTTCTGAACGTTTTCAGGGACCCGAGTATTTTTCTAACTTTTCTTTCCCCTCCCCGCCGGCTCTCAGCGATTCCAAATTTAGGCCCGGGACGCAGGGCGTGGCTCCGGGCGGCCTGCGCGCCTAGCAAAGACCGAGGTCCTTGATCCCTTGGAGGGCGGAGGACAGGGGGGATGAGGGGAGCTGCAAGGGGGCGGAGAACCGAAAGAAAGTCGCCAGAGTTGGGGACAGGGGTGGTCGGATGCCACCTGTCCTCCAGGTCTCTCCTACTTTAAAAGTTTGTGACGATCAGAACAAAGGCTGACAGTTCCAACCTGGAATGCGTCCAACCCGGCCCAGGAAGACAGCTGGAGGACAGCAGGGCCGCCTCCGCGGGGCGTTGGCCACCCGCAGGCACAGCGCGTCCCGCCAGAGCCGCGGGGAGCAGAGCCCGGGGTCCCCGGCGCGCCATTTCCTCCCCGCGGCGGTGCGCCCCCCGCGCTCCCTGCGCGCGCGTCCGGACGCGGATCCCCAGGCCCGGCCCGCGACCCCCGTTTCCCCCCGCCCACCCACCCAACCGACCCGGCCCGGTCATCCGCTCACCCGGGGCGGCCACCAGAGCGCCAAGCAGGCCGAGGAGCAGCAGCGCGACGGCGGCCCAGCGCGCCATGGTGCGCGCGGTGCCACGGAGGGACAGTCCCCAGAGTGGTGCGCGCGGGCGGCGGCGGCGGGACAAACCCCCCCACCCGGGCGGGGCGGAGCCGGGGGTGGCGGTTGGGGAGGTGCGGCCCCGCCCCTGCTGCGCCCGCGCGCCCGCGGCCGTCCCCGCCCCGCCCGGCCTCCCGGAGCTCGGGGGCGGGGGGGGGGGGAACCTGGGTCCCCTCGGTGGGCGGCGCAGGCGGGGAGCGAGGGAAACCCTCTCCCTTCTCAGGAAAGTGTAGGCCGCCCTCCCCACTCGCCCCTAACGGGTCCCCCAGGGCGGCGCCAACAGGGAGCAAAGTGAAACCCCCCCACATTCTCGGGAAAGTGTGGGCCCCCGTCTCTCCACAGACCCCCTAACTGGACCCCCAGGCGGCCCCTACCTGTACGGAAGTGAAACCGCTTCCCTCCCAGGAAAGCTGTGGGCCGCTCCCCGCCCGCCCCTAGAAACTCGTCTCCAACTCTAACCTGGGATCGAATGAAACTTCCCCGCCTCGGAAAAGGGGGGGCCCTCCGTGCTGCGAACCGGGCTGTCAGGGCGCTCTCGAGGGGGGGCGAAATGAAATTCCTTCTCCGCTCAGAGCAGTGCGGGACCCCAGCCCCACGGGCAGCCCCCCGCCAAGGTCCATTGTGGGGTCACAGAGCTGGGGGCGCGCAGCGGGGAGGGATGGCGGGGTGGGGGCTTTGAGGCCCGGCGCGGACCTCCCGTCGGCACCGGATCAAGGACCTTCCCCTCCCGAGGCAGCTTCTCCCCGCAGGCCCCGGGGCCAGGGTGGGAGCGAGAAGGGGACCCGTGGTCACAGTAGGGACACACCTCCCACCCCTATCCGGGCGCCAGGCCCCCCTGGTCCCGGTCCTTGGGCGACTCGCCCCACAGTGGGCTCTGATGCTAGACCCCCGCCCCCACCCCAGGCCACAGCTGCGGTGCAGCTGTCCTTTGCCCCCGACTGCACTATTTTTTGTATTAACATATGTCAAGGAAACAAAAAAAAGCCAAACTCTGTAAAATAATTTTAAAGAGATTTACTCTGAGCCAAATTTGAGGACCATGACC
>CM052457.1:538560-574489 GCA_028533085.1 Varecia variegata | reverse complement strand
TGGGATTTCAGATATTTGGAGGAATAACTGTTAGTTTTGAAGCAATAGAGGGAGACCACAATTTTACAGACTGGACCATGTGTCAATAAAACGTCATACAGGTAAACTGTTAAAGCATAAAGAATGACAGCAAAGGAAATTGTCATTCTCCATAGAAGACCAAAGGTGAGGACCCTAATTTCCTAGACAGGCACAAGCACGGCAGAAGTGTGCAACCCTGGGGTGGGATTGTTGGTAGCAAAACCCACACATCAGGGGGCTTAAAACCACAGGAACTTACCCTGTCCCAGTCCCGGAGCCCAGGGTGTGAGGCTGAACTAGATTTTCAGCGTGGACTTTGCACACAGGACTTACTGACCTGTCCAATTTTGCAAACAAGTCACGCTTCCTAAACAGGACTCAGCCGCCTTTTCCATCTCTGTGCTGGGGGCCCCTCATTTTCCATTTGCAGTTTATCATGGGGTCATGTGCGTAGTTGGGGGCTTTCAGGAGCTCGTTGTGCGAGACCTGGACTTGGCACCTTGGAGCAAAGTGTCATCCTCACTTCCTACCTGTGGACGTGGGGGCCTGGCTACCAGCCCCGTCTCTGTGGTCCCACTGCCATTAGACACCCAGAAAAATTGAACACAGGGACCAAAGAAAAAGTTGCACACGCGTGTGCAAAGCAGCACTGTTCACAGGAGCTGAAAGGTGGGAGAAACCCAAGTGAGCACGGAGGGCTGGGTGGATAAACAGACGTTGGTTCTTCCACGTGGTAGAATATTACGCAGCCATGAAAAGGACTGGGGCTCTGACACCTGCTGCCACGTGCAGGGACCTTGAAGACAGCGTGGTCCGTGACAGAAGCCAGACATGCATGGAAGACCAGATATGGTGTAATTCCATTTATATGAAATGTCCACAACAGGCTAATCTATGGAGACAGAACGTGGATTAGTGGTTGTCAGGGGCTGGACAGGCGGATGAGTAGTGACTGCTGCTGGGGACGAGGTCTCTTTTTGGGGTGCTGAGAACCTTCTGGAACTAGAGAGGGATGAACATTTGACAACATTTTGAATATACCATATGCCCCTGAACTGTTCATTTTATTTTATTTTATTTTATTTTTTTGAGACACAGTCTCACTCTGTTGCCCGGGCTAGAGTGCTGTGGCGTCAGCCTCGCTCACAGCAACCTCGAACTCCTGGGCTCAAGCGATCCTCCTGCCTCAGCCTCCCAAGTAGCTGGGGCTACAGGCATGCGCCACCATGCCCGGCTAATTTTTTCTATGTATATTTTTAGTTGTCCAGATAATTTCTTTCTATTTTTAGTAGAGACGGGGGTCTCGCTCGTGCTCAGGCTGGTCTCGAACTCCTGACCTCGAGCGATCCTCCTGCCTCTGCCTCCCAGAGTACTAGGAGGAACTGTTCATTTTAAAATGGTAAATTTTATGATACATGGATTTTACTTCAACTAAAATAAAAAAGCTGACATTTGGCCTCTAAATCCTATGAGAATATAGGACACTTTCTAAAACAAGTGTCGGAGCATCTTGGCTCTGTGGACGTGCAGTGGTGTCTGTCCAGACGGACCCAGGTGAGAACGTCCGTGTCAAACGTGGGGGGAATACTGTCTCCACGGCCTCACGCGGAATCCACTGAATGCGGATTTCTGGCACGATACCCGGAACGTGCATTTTAACTCGTGGCACCGAGCAACTGACGCCAGCCCGGGTGCGAGGCCCCCTCCTCTCTGTGGAACACGAGCCCAGCCCCGCACAGCGCCATGGCCCCGCGAGGCCGTCGTCTTTGCAACCAGGGCCAGAACTGCGCTGTGAGATGGGACGTGATGTGCGTCTGCTGTGTCCCCAAACCTCCCAGCGACAGCTTCCTGCGTTTCACGCGTGGGACCTCAAGGGTTGTGCATGTCAGGGCTACAGCCCCCCACGAGTGAGGACGGCAGCTCGGGCTGGCACAGAGCAAGGGAGGAAGGAGGCTGGGACGGTCCGTGGGGGAGGACTTTGAGCAAGGACATGAGACAGCCCATGGGGAAGCCCTGCCTTCCACCTCTTCCTTAAAGAATGGCGGGCCACGCCCTGGGGGTGATGGAAAATCTCACTGCAGGGGGCCCAGAGAGGACAGGACTCCGGATTAAACCTCCTGACGTGGCCGGTGGTCAACAGCTGTCAGTCATAAAGGAGTGTGATTGCAGAAGACTCCACCATTTGTTCCTGTTCATGCACCACGTAATAAATGTCAGGTGCAGAACTTAAAAAAAAAATTAGAAGCTGGACTCGGTGTTCTTTCTGGCATGGAAGCACAGGGGCGGGGTGTGCATCTGGGGCGGAGGGGTGCTGCATCTGCTGTCGGGTTCCTAAAGGGATTGAGACCCCCGTGCCCAGAACCCAACCCCTATCCCTACCCCAACCCTACCCCTTAACCGTAACCATATCCCTACCCCAACCCTAACCCTTAACCCTAACCCTAACCCTACTCCTGAACCATAATCCTATGCCTGCCTCTACCCTTACCCAACCCCTACCCCAACCCTAACCCTTAACCCTAACTGTACCCCTAACCCTTAACCCTAACCCTAACTGTACCCCTAACCCTTAACCTTATCCCTTAACCCTAACCCCTACCCCTTAACCCTACCCCTTAACCCTAACCCTAACCCTACCCCTGAACCATAATCCTATGCCTGCCTCTACCCTTACCCAACCCCTACCCCAACCCTAACCCTTAACCCTAACCGTACCCCTAACCCTTAACCCGAACTCTAACTGTACCCCTAACCCTTAACCTTATCCCTTAACCCTAACCCTAACTGTACCCCTACCCCTTAACCATAATCCTATGCCTGCCTCTACCCTTACCAACCTCTACCCCAACCTTAACACTTAACCCTATTTCCCCTAACCTTTAACCCTAATCCTACACCTACCCCTCCTCTTAACCCTACCACTACGCCAACCCTTAACCCTAACCCCAACCCTAACCCTAACACTTAACCCTAACCCTAAGCCCAACCCCAACCCCTACTGGGCTGACAGCGATGGCGTCCGTGGGCTCTGTGTTAAGTCATGTTGTGGGGGAGATGCTCTGACAGCCCAGTGGTGAAGACCATGTGGCCACCATGACCCCCGAGTGGGCTGGGGGTGGGAGATGTGGGCAGGGTCGGGGCCCTGGGCTGGCTGGAGCCCTCACACCTGTAGGACAGGAGGGGCCGTGGCCAACAGGTGTGTGCTGGCCGTGGTGGCGAGGGGGGGGTCCCCAAGGCTCGAGCACCGTGTGTGCAGTGGGGCTGCCCCGGGCTGGGTTTCTGCTTTGTCCACACCCTCCACCACCCCCGCTCCCCGACTTCACTCTGCTTCAGGATCGGAGGAAAGCCCCGTGGGTGTCGAACCTCAGAGCAGATTGGGGCCTGTGTGAGTGTCTGCAGCTGCCATAAGTGACCCCAAACTGTGGGGCTTAAAACAGCAGATGTTCATCCTCTCCCAGCTCCGGAGGCTGAAGCCCAAGATCCTGGGGTGGGCAGGTGCACACTCCCTTCAGCACTCGCAGAACTGGGAGAGAACATGTGTCTGTCTCTGTGAGCCACTGAGGCCGTGCTACGTGTTACGGCGGCCCTGGGAGACTAATATACATGTACGCATGTAAACTGATGTATGTCTGTGTATGCACACGTATGTGTATGGTACATGTGTATGTATGCATGATACAGGATATAGTTTGACTCCATTCTTACTTCTACTTTTGTTGTTTTTTGACGCAGGGTCTCACTCTGTCACCCAGGCTGGAGTGCCGTGGCGTCAGCCTAGCTCACTGCAGCCTCCACCTCCTGGGCTCAAGCAATCCTCCTGCCTCAGCCTCCCCAGTAGCTGGGACTGCAGGCGCTCACTGCCACACCCAGCTAATTTTTAAAATTGTGGCGATGGGGTCTTGCTACGTTGCCCAGGCTGGTCTAGAACTGCTGGCTTCAAGCAATCCTCCCACCTCTGCCTCCCAAAGTGCAGAGAATATAGGCTTGAGCCACTGCACCTGGCCCATAGGGTTGTTTTTTTTTTTTTAATACTTGTTTCAAAAACATTTACTAAAGGATCAATACCTTTGAGAATCAATCGCTGTGTCATTTCCACACTCACCCTGTGAAAGTGTCAGATGAGGTCAGCGCGCCCTTGTCCAGAGCGGAGCCTCAGCCACACCTGTGTCACTCTCTGCACACACCCGTCATCTCAGTTTTTAACACTGTTTATTTTGCAGCGGTCTTGGATTTACAGGAGAGTTGTAGAGACCGTGCGAATCTGCCCCCAACACCCGCGCCTTCTCCCGCCTTCCTGTGAACCTTGTACGTCCCCGAAGTCCAGTCATCACAATCAGGGAACCTACGTCGGTGTGTTAGGACGCGGTCAGCGGTCCCCAGACTGGGCTGGAACCTCACGGTTCCCCCAACTCCTGCAGCACTGGGCGGATCATTGATTGTCTCGTTTCCGCGAGAAGTTTCCCCTTCCTTCTGTCTTCGGCATTGCTGAGGAGCAGGGGAATGCGTGGGTCGGCTGGAGTTTTAATCTCCTTTTTCCTTACATTCTAGGAAGATCTTTATGACTGTCAAATGACTCAGAAAGGTGAACCACAAAAGCAGGAAATAGGCTGGGTGTGTCCGGATAACCCTCAAATTAGCAATTCATCCTCTAACTTTTGGTACTTGGGGTAAGAATTGACACAGCCGCACCGGGTTCCCGCAAGCATTGGGACTGGGTTCCGGGACCCGCCCGGTTATGCTACTGTCTGGCTCCGGGACCCTGAACAAATTGCGTCTCTTTGAGAGGCCTCAGTTTCTTGCTCTGTAAAATGGGCCCAATACCTCCATCACTGCGTTGGGATAAACAAGCTCATTCTTGGGAGAGGCTGGGATTCGCCCCACATAGAGCAGGACTTCAAGAGTTCCAGAAACTTGTGCTTAAACACAACCCCCTAGGGACAACTAGTATGTATGCAAAATAATTAAAAATTAAGACATTAAAAAGAAAAAAATAAAAACAGCTTCACTGTCCTCATTGAACATCTTCTCCTCGTTAGGAACCTCCCTCCACACTACTTATCTGACATCCATTCCCCCCCGAGAGGTATTTTAAACAGCACTAAGGAATCCCACTGGCATCGCGGAACAGCCCGGATTTCCAAACACAGATCAAACGTCACCAAGCTGAGCGCAGAAGTGGAAGAGTTTTCACAGCAAACCCGACACGAGCGGTATCTGTGTTTGGCTGAGTAACAGCGAAATTCTCAGGCCGTCTTGGTGGGTGTCTGCAGGTCTTTCCCCGAGTCATCCTCTCCGGGAAAAGAAGACAGGTGTTCACGGCCCCGGGCGACCCAAATGCAGGCTATTTCAGCCCGTTTGGGGATCGTTTGGCCGAAATCTGGCTTCCTATGGGGTAATTTTAATCCTGTCTATAGTTTTTCATTTTTTTGTTTTCACGTAAAACCAGCAGAATGATGATAGGATTGAGAGTCACAGGTGAGTGTCTGACAGAAGGTGGTCACCGCCAGGTCGCAAATCCACCCGGCAGTGACAAGGCTCAGAACCCGGATGGACGCTCCCACACGGACTCCGCAAAGCACCACCTGCACTGCACCCTTGAAACGAGTGCATGTTACGATATGGAAATGACACTTCAGTACAGCTGTTAAAAAAGAATAAATGAGCAACAGTGTGATTGGGAACCTTTGCTCTGTCCCTACTCAACAGTTCTGGGCCGGGCGCGGTGGCTCACGCCTGTCATCCCAGCACTCTGGGAGGCCGAGGCGGGAGGATCGCTGGAGGTCAGGAGTTGAAGACCAGCCTGAGCAAGAGCGAGACCCCGTCTCTACTTAAAAAAATAGAAAGAAATTAGCCGGTCAACTGAAAATTTATATAGAAAAAATTAGCTGGGCATAGTGGTGCATGCCTGGAGTCCCAGCTACTCCGGAGGCTGAGGCAGGAGGATCGCTTGAGCCCAGGAGTTCGAGGTTGCTGTGAGCTAGGCTGACACCACGGCACTCACTCTAGCCCGGGCAACAAAGCGAGACTCTGTCTCAAAAAAAAAAAAAAAAAAAAAAAAAAAAAACAATTCTGGGCCGACAGGGTTTGCGGCATCCAGGAACTCATCTTGCATAGAGCAATATCTTCCCAGGGTGTTTGCCAACAGAACACAGTTTTTTCCCCTTATATTTGCAAATATGGCAAAAGTATTATAAACAGACTGATGCACTGAAACCTTGTGTCCTCTTCATCTAGCTTCTACCATCATCTGTAATCAATATTCTGCAATATTTTTCATCCAGTGCCCCAAAGTATGCACGTCTATATGTATACAAGTAAGCATGCATGTACATATATATGTGTGCATGCATGATTTTGCTGAGTATTTTAAAGCAAGCATCACACATTGTAACATTTCGCCTGTGAAGACTTGCATGTATATATCTCACAGATAAAGATTTCTTGTTAACAAAAAAGCTACAGCGTCTCTTCCCACCCAACAAAATCAACAACAAATCCTTAATTTCATCCACCCCATGCCCTGTGGCCCCCATGCTCAGAAGGAAACTGGTTCTCCTGAGGACTGAAAGTCTTGTCATCTAAGTTCTAGGGGTGCTGTGGTCTGAATGTCTGTGTCACCCTAAAATTCCATGTTGCAACCCTCACCGCAAGGTGATGTCGTTAGGAGGTGGAGCCTTTGGGAGGTGATGAGGTCCTGAGGGTGGAGTCTCATGGATGGGACCAGTGTCCTTATAAAGGGACCCCAGAGAGCTCCCTCACCTCTTCCACCATGTGAGGACACAGCGAGAAGGTGCCATCTATGAACCAGGAAGTGAGTCCCCACCAGACACAGCCTCTGCCACGCCGGGATCTTGGACTTCCAGCCTTCAGAGCTGTGAGCAATGAATGTCTGTTGTTTATAATCCACCTCTCTGCAGTGATTTTTATTGCAGCCTGGATGGAGGAAGACAAGACACCAGTGATGAGGATGAGGTGTTGGATCCACCATAAAATGGGCTGTGTCTGTGGAAAGCAGGTATCTTAGAAATCAGAGAGAGAGAGAGAGACAGAGACAGAGAGAGAGAGAGACATCTTTGCCCTCCTCCCTGGGAAAAATCAGAAGTGGCATCAAGGCTGTTGCTTTGCTGAGCTCCTTCCTCTCTCCAAATTCTGCGAAGAGCAGAACTATAGTTTTCCATCTTTAAAAAAAAAAAATTTGTGTGAGTAAATAGAAATGTGCTACCCTTTTACTTGAAGCTGGACAGGGGAGGAGACGGGATGAGCTTCTGGGAAACATGCTAACACATACACAGCACTGACAGGGCTGTGGGCAGCTCTCAACGGCCAGGAGGCTGCACAGCGAAATAGTCACCCCAATATTGGGAAAAGCGGGGCGCTCTGCCCTCTCCGGCTGCAGGGCTGCAGGGCTGCCGCATCCCCCAGGGAAGGGTACCACCGAGACAGGCTTCCTCTGATCTGGGTCACCAGGCTTGTTCACAGGCGGTTTTGGTGTTTCGTGCGTTGCCGTGAGACAGTGCTTTGAGGTTTTTCACAGCTTTTTTTTTTTTTGGCATCAGACACCCCCGAGGCCCACGCAGAGAACTCACAGCGAGCTCGGTGGGGCCCCTTCTGGCTCGGGGTTTTTCATCCTGGATGTGGCTGCATCAGCAGGGCTTTCTAGGGTTCCCCGTGGGGACAGCCAGGAGAAGCTGACGGTGGCGTCACCCTTTCCTTTCATGGAAATTCCGGGTGTCGCACATCGGCCGTGTTTGGGAATCATCCCTGCCCACCCGAGGAGAGGTTCCCCCGGCGGGTCTGCAGTGCAGCTTGGGAGGCTGCAAAGGCGGCTCTCAGTCCCCGTAGACACACAGACATTCGGGATGGACTGGGTGACACGCCGGCCCTGCGGCACCAGCTGTCCACCTGCAGCCGTCACCATCCACAAAGGCCACACGCTGGCAGAGGCAAAGGCGGGAACGTCACTTTGATTTTCAGGACCACACGGGGGGAGGGAGCCTTTCAAAGACGGGTGCGGGGTGCGTGGTCTATAAGCCGACCAGCGCCGTCCCCTGTAGGGGAAGCTCCGTCCCTCCTTGCAGAAGCAAGAAGCATCAGAAAACGCTGGGCTCTCTTGCATCAGGACACTGCACACCTTCACGACACACTCACCTGTGCATCTTTAGGTAGAGGGTGCACAGAACATGCCACCAGGCTCTGGGGCGTTGAAGGAAAGACAGCCCGGGATGTCCAGATGAGGGAAGAACATGACAGGGACAGCGTCTGAAATCCAGCAACTCACCGGGGACGTCCGAGCCTGCGTTGAAGGCCGACGATGTTCGTCCCACCACTGTCCGCGGAGTCTTGGTTCCAAGGGCCGGGAGCTCCGGATGGGACATCGGTCACCTCTGTTCACACGGCCCTGAGGGACCTCAGGACTTTGATGCGTAGAGTGAAGACAAGGACAGCACTTGCCATGTGTGCTTGACAGGGTGGTCGCACAATTACAGCCCACGTGACGGCGTGTCTGAAGCCATCGGCTTTGGGACTCTTTGGTGTTGGCGGATGAGACCTGATCGGGGGGTTGTCCCAAGCTCGGCATTTACTCTGTGAATGACCGATGGCCGACCTCGTGGACGTCTGTGTTTCTTGTCTAAAGATCCTTCACTAGTTGCATCTGCAAAGATCCTATTTCCAAATAAGGTCCCATTCACAGGTTCTGGGGATCAGAACATGGACATCTCTTTTGGGGGGACCACAGTTCAATCCACTACAATTGTATCCAGTTCCTTCCTGCCTCTTCCAGCTCCTGGGGGCTCCAGGGGTCCCTGGGCTTGTGGCCTCGTCACTCCAGCCTCTGCCTCCGTCTCCATGAGGCTTCTCCTCTGTGTCTGTGTCTCCTTTTGAGGACGGCAGGCTTTGCATTACGGCCCACCCTAAATCCACAATGACCGCACCTTAATGAATTACATCTGTAAAGACCCCGTTTCCAAATAAGGTCCCATTCTGAGGTTTTTGGGGGACACCAAAGCAAACATATCTCTGTTTTTCTCCCAGAGTACGGAGGGCGGGGGACAGGGCTCTCTTACAGTCAAGCAACTTAGCGATCCCATCAGCAGCTCAGACCCAGGGCAGGGCGAGGCACACTTCCCGAAGCAGCCCCATCCGGGAGGCCCCAGGTCCCCCAGCCGATGGTCGGCCCTCCCCGTGCAGCCTCCAGAGCGGCCTCTCTCGCGCAAGGCAGCCTGGCCTCCAACTCCGCAGGGGATGTGCAAAATGCCGCAAACCTCGCGCTGTTCCAGCCAAACCGCAGCTCCTCAGAACCTGCCGTCCTGGCTTCACAGAGGCCTGGGGTGGGGGGGTGTCCTCTTCTCACCAGACCAGTCCAGGCACGTCCCAGGCACACAAACAGAGACCCCCACATGGGCCCCGTGGCACAGCGGGGCTGGGAGGCAGGCACTCCTGCAGGTTTGGGGGGTGCTGGCCTGAAACGGTCTCCTGGGACAGGCCAGGTGCGGCTCCTGGTGAAGCAACCGCAGACCCTGGGAGGCCCCTGGGGGGACTTGCAGTGAGTTGGGTCCCTCGGTGCAGAAGACAAGCTGGAGAGGGGGCCGGAGGGACCCCCCAGGCAGGCGCACCCCGACACATCTCACGCAGCGTCCTGTACACAGCTGGGCCTCCCGTTCTCCGTCAGGGGTCGGCGGAGCTGGGCAGGTTCTGGGGTCCAGACGGGACGTCCTTTCCAGCTGGGAATCGCCGAGAGTGGCACTGAAGTAGAATAGGAATCTGCCACTAAGCGAGACCACAACAGCGGTGCTGCCAGAGAGGGCCCGGTGATTTTGGGGAGACCCCTTACCTCCCAGAGTCATGGAGGACGACATAGCTTGTCCTTGGTCCTCTGGGATAATCGCAGCCACAGCGCGCAGAGTGACGCTGAGCCAAACACGCGCGAATTCCAGTAGCGCCCTGCCAGGGGGTGGGGGCGGAGCTGCTGGCACCCCCAGACCAGGCTGGCTCCCTGGTGCCGCCTCTGTGTACGGAGAATGTCACCAACGCGGAACTGGAAGGAAACAGGCGGCCGTTCACGGGGTGTATCCGGGAACCAAGTGGAGACAAGCTGGGCCCTCCTGGAGCTGGGGAGGTGCGGTCCACACGGCAGGGCACACCGACCCGAGGCTGCCGCCATCTGCGGGAAACCGAAGCGGTGTGTGCCGGCTACTCGGCTTTCCTTCTTTCTCTCCCCGGGTGGAAGCCGGGGCGCCCTCCCCAGCGCGCCCTCTCCAAAGGCGCGCGCGCCCGGGACTCCGGCTGCGCCCCGCAAACCTCCCGCGTGCCGCTGCCCGTCCGCGCGCGCGCCCGCGGCTCTCGGACCTGCCTGCGCTCGGGCTCAGAACTCGCTCTCGCGCCTCTCCGGCCCCGGCCTGCCCGCCGCGTCCAGCCGGTCATCCGGGGCGCAGGACGCGGAGCGCGCCGACATCGTCCGCGCGGAGAACAGGCTGTCGCGGCGCGCGTCCTGGCTGTCGGTGGGCAGCCGGCCGTAGCCCAGGTAGTCCCGCAGGCGCAGCTGGAACTCGCGCGACGCGAAGTAGTACACGAAGGGGTCCAGGCAGTTGTTGACGCAGCTGAGGCACAGGGTGAGCTTGTACACGTGGTAGTAGCTGCCGCCGTAGAAGAGCCGGCTCACCATGTGCGCCAGCAGCACGAAGTTGTTGGGGGCGAAGCAGGTGACGAAGGCCAGCAGCACCACGGCGGCCAGGCACACGGAGCGCCGCCGCTGCCCGCGGGTGTGGCCCTCGGCGCTGCGCAGCAGTTTGAGGATGGTGGCCGTGTAGCAGGCCACGGTGACCACGAAGGGGATGAGGAAGAGGAGCACGAAGATGGTGAACAGGAACACGGCCCACATGGCCACGCTGGGCAGCATGGTCCTCTTGAGCACGTCGAAGCAGGTGACGATGCCCAGGTCGTCCACGGCGTAGGTGAGGTCGGTGCGCGCCAGCGGGGACAGCGCGGCCAGCAGCAGCAGCCAGGCGCCCGCGCAGGCGGCCAGCGCGTAACGGCGGCGGCGCCAGCGCGCGGCGCTCAGCGGGTACACGACGCCCAGGAAGCGCTCCACGCTGATGCACGTCATGGTCAGGATGCTGGAGTACATGTTGGCGTAGAAGGCCACGGTGACCACGTTGCACAGCAGGACGCCGAACACCCAGTGGTTGCGGTTGAAGTGGTAGTAGATCTGGAACGGCAGCACGCTGGCCAGCATGAGGTCCGTGACGCTCAGGTTGATCATGAAGATGACGGACGGCGACTTGGGCCCGATGTGGCGGCACAGCACCCACAGCGAGAACAGGTTGCCCGGGATGCTGATGAGCGCCACCAGCGAGTACACCACGGGCAGCGCCACCGCGATCGCCGGGTTCCGCAGCATCTGCAGCGTCGCGTTGTCCGGGCCCGTCATGTTCATGTCCATGGTCGCGGCCGGCGGGGGCTCCCGGGGGGCCTGCAACGGAGGGCGGTGAGGGGCGGGCAGGGGAGGGGGCGCCGCTGCTCGCCTCCGCCCTCCTCCTCTCCTCCTCTGTCTCTCGGTCTCTCTTCCTTCCTTCCCTCCTTCCCTCCTTCCTTCCTTCCCTCCTTCCCTCCTTTCCTCCTTACTCCCTTCCTCCCTTCCCTCCCTCCCTCCTTCCTTCCTTCCTTCCCCTTCCTACCTCCCTTTTTCCTGCCTGTGATTCTCCCACCAGATCACCAAATTTCAATAAATATTAAAACTCTGGCCCAAACAGAAAGGCACACACAACACATAAGAGCCACCTGCAACTCAACCACCCAGAAACACGGCTGCACAGAGACAGAGGCTGCCAGGGGCCCCACGAGGAGGCCACAGCCAGGACTGGGCTGTCAAGAGCCCAGTGATGTGGCCTCCACCTATGTGCCAGGATGGGGACTGGGGCCAGCAGATCCCTGGCCCTTTCTTTTCTCCTTCCTCATTTCCACGTGGAAGTGCAGGGTGTGTGCTGCAAGGCCCGGCGCAGGGGCTTCCCCACTGGGCCCATGAGGACATCTGCAGTGTAGCAGTTACAAAGTTGCACAGTGAGTAACCCTGAAAGCAACCTTGTTTACAGCTGCACGATTGTTGCTTTTGGTCACCGTACACCTGGGCAGAATCCTCCAGAGGTTGTTTTTGGCTGCTTTGAGCCGGTTCCTCATTTGCACATGGTGAGGAAGTCAGGGTGCCCCACTAAATCCTCTGGCCACAGGGGGGCGCTGTGCCTGCAGTATCGGGGACCCAGGTGACCATGGCCCCCCTAACTTTGGACTCCTGCCTTCTCCCTTCTACGCCAGGCTACCCGACCTCCAGAGGCTGTGGAGACCAATGACCACCACACTCCCTGCCTGGACGGGGCGGGGGGGGTCCTGGCCTGGGGTCCACCCAGACCACAGGGAAAACACTCTGTCTTCCTCCACCAAGGGTTCACAAAGGCGCCTCCCCTCGGCTTGTCTCAAAGCGTTTGACAGGCAGGACGCTTTGTGTCATGCTATTTTAGCAAACTTATTTAAAAGGCATTTACACGGATGCCCGTAGTTGCAGGGGGTGGTGTCTGCCTCCAGACAGGAGAGATCAGTGCCTCCGGATGCCTAAAACTCAAGGCATGTCTCTGAACTCCTAACAGCATCGGCACCCCCAGGAGGGGCAGAGTGGGATAGGACCAGAGTGCCCAGCAGAAGGCTCAGGACGGGCCACATTTCCTGCTAAACACCGGCTTGAGGCAGGACAGGCGCAGACACCAGGGCCCTGGAGGTTTTGTTTGCTAGAAACCGAGGCCGTGCACAGCCAGGTGCGTTAATCAAAGCACCGTGTTTAGGGATGAAGCCGCGTTGCAGAAAGGCCAGGCTGGGAGACGCGGGGTGCGGGTCTGGGTTGCGTGGAGAACTGGCTGTGACCCCTCCTTGCCCGAGAGCCCTCCCTGGAGACCCGCTTTCTGGCAAAGGCATCAGGAAGAGGGGGTGGGAAGGGCCTGTCCGCAGACTGGGGCGAGCCTACCTGGGAGAGTGACCCGGGCGGTCAGTGTCCTCTGTCCTCAGGGCTTGGCTGCAGCTCTGGGCGCGTGTGCAGTCAGACACGCATGTGCTGTGCAGGTGTGGCAGAGGGGCGGTCAGAGCCTGCGGTCCGGCGAATGGTGGAGATCAGCCTTGGTAATCTGGGTGGGCCTCACCCGGTCAGTCGAAGGCCTGAAGGACGGAAGTAGAGGTTTTCCTGAGAGGGAGGATGTGTCTGCCTCAAAACTGCAGGAGGAGCTTCTGCCTCAGTTTCCAGCCTTCTGGTCTGCCCTGCAGGCCCGGGAGGCGCCAGCCCCACACGCTATGTATGTTCTGTCCCTGCATCCATCATCCACCCATCATCGATCTACTTATCAGTGAATCCATCCATCTATTCTACCATTGTATCTGACCATCTACCAATCTATCCATCAATTCTATCACTCCATCCATCCATCTATTCTACCATTGTATCTGACCATCCACCAATCTATCAATCAATCAATCTATCCATCAATTCTATCAATCCATCCATCCATGACCATCTACCAATCTATCAATCAATCTATCTATCCATCAATTCTATCAATCCATCCATCCATGACCATCTACCAATCTATCAATCAATCTATCCATCAATTCTATCAATCCATTCATCTATCTATTCTACCATTGTATCTGACCATCCACCAATCTATCAATCAATCAATCTATCCATCGATTCTATCAATCCATTCATCCACCTATTCTACCATTGTATCTGACCATCCACCAATCTATCAATCTATCAATCTAGCCATCGATTCTATCAATCCATCCATCCATCTATTCTACCATTGTATCTGACCATCTCCCAATCTATCAATCAATCAATCTATCCATCAATTCTATCAATCCATCCATCCATCTATTCTACCATTGTATCTGACCATCTACCAATCTATCAATCAATCAATCTATCCATCAATTCTATGAATCCATCCATCCATCTATTCTACCATTGTATCTGACCATGTACCAATCTGTCAATCAATCAATCTATCCATCGATTCTATCTATCCATCTATCCATCTTTATATCCAACCAGTGCAAGGACTGACGCCCGAGGACTGCGTTTCCTGGAGAAGGAGGACACTTCTGCGTCCAGACCACAGCGTCAGCCCCTGCCTGAGTCTCCAGCCCGCTCACCTGCCCTGCAGATTTCAGACTCCACAGCCCTGACAATTACCTGAACTAATTTCCTAAAATAAATGTCCTCACACGCATACAGGTATGTATATGGTTCCAGGAGCCCCCGAGGATGCCACGGTGCACAGATGCTCAAAGCTCCCCCATAAAACAGGGCAGCATCTGCATATAACCCACGCGTGTCCTACCATGTCTCTCCAGTGCACTTAGATTCCTTATAGCACGGAGTGCAGCGCACACGCTGCGGACATACGTGCTTGTGACACTGAATCTTTTTGTACTGTCTTTTACTGTGTTGATAGTTTACAAATTATTTTCAATCCTCCGTTGGTTGAATCCACAGATGCAGAGACCAAGGATACAGAGGGCTGTGTGCGCATACATCACATTGCATGTGTGTGTCTGTGTACACACACACACATGCTCTATCAAATGTTTATCCTAGTGCACGTGTGTGTACATACACAGACATGCACATTCTATTGTATGTACATCTTATTACACACATGGGTGCATGTGCACATATATGATCTATTGAATGTATGCCCTGTTGCATTTGTGTATGTGTATATGTTAATATATACACACAGACATACACATATTCTATTGCATGTATATCCTATTTCACATATGTGTGTATACATACACATCTATGTTCTATTGAATGTATTAAATATATCCTAGTGCACATATGAGTGTGTATATTTACACAGACATACACATATTCTATTGTATATATACCCTCCTACATACATGTATGTGTATATATACATATATATTCTATTGAATGTATGTCCTACTGCAGGTGTGTGTGTGTATACACAGATATACACATATTCTATTGTATGTCTATGCTATTAAACATGTATGTGTGTGTATATATGTGCACATATACATTCTATTGAATATATATCCTAGTGCACCTATGTGTATATCTATTCTATTGAATAGTCCACATGTATGTATATATTTACTATCTTAGTGCACATGTATGCATATATTTACACAGACACATATTCTATTGTATGTCTATCCTATTACACATGTTTGTGTGTATATATGTGCACATATATTGTATTGAATGTATATTGCAGTGCACATATGTGTGTATACACACATATTGTATTGCATGTCTATCTTCATGCACATGTGTGTATATATGCACATATATGCTCTATGGAATGTACATGTTAGTGCACGTGTACGTGTGTATATATGCACAGACACACACATATTCTATTGAATGTTTATCTCATTGCATGTGTGTGTGTGTGTGTGTGTGTGTGTGTGTCAGCCCTTTTGTTTCTGTCCTCTGTGGGCCCGACGGGTGCTGTGAGGACATCCTACAAAGGGTCCTCCGGGGGCTCTGGGGTCACCAAGACATCCACCGTCTTTCGGCCGAGGCTCATGTTACGAGAGCCGGTGGCAGCCGTGAACAGCCCTCAGACTCCCGTGGTGCTTCCTGTCATGTGGGCCTTTTCTCTAATAAAATCCTCGCACAGGCAACCCTGTTTCAACCCCTGCGTCTTGGAAGACTGAGGCACACACAGATGGGAAGAGAGAGATGCAGAGAGGACCTCTGTGGGGACAGCACTGCCACCCCCCGGGGGAAAATCACCACCCGGGAGCACGTGTGTCTCTGAAGGAGCCCACGGTGTCTGCCCGTGTCTCAGCGACATCGGCATTTGCAGGAGGGACCGGCACGGTGGGGCGTGGCCACGTGGCTGCAGGAGAGGAGCCCAGACAGGGGTCTGCACACGGCGGGGGGCAGGCAGGCCCTGCACATGGCACAGAGTGGCACCACCCTGCTCCTTAGTGCTGAGGCACAGCTTCCAGCTCTTTGCAAGTTCCAAGCGGGAAGGAAGCGTCCCCTCCACAATTGCAGCCTCGAGACCGGTGGCGCCTTGGACTTTCAGCTTGCAGAAGTGTGAGAAACAAATGCTGTTTCGGAGCCACTCGGTCTAAGGTGTCCCCACCCCCTGCAGCATCATGGAGGTGTCACTGCCAGATGAAGGTTGTACGTGTTTCAGGTGCACCAGGTGCTGATTGATACAGGACATACTATCTCTTATGATATGAGCACCACAGTTATGCGGTTAACCCATCCGTCACCTCAGGCAGCCCCCAGCCTGTGGCATTTGGTTAAGGCCCCCAGCCTGAGCTGACTTAGACAAGCATTACACTGACGGCCCAGGCTGCCCACTGTGCCACCTGCTGGTGCTGTGACACCGACCCTGGCACCTCTTGCATGCCCTGCCCACGGGTCCCGGAGCCGTCTGTGCCGCCCTCTGTCTGGGTTTTGCAGAGATATGGGAGGTGTTGGGGCAGGTTTCAGGTCATGCTTGTGTTTTACACACCGGGCTTGCGAGCTTCCAAGCCTGGGTCACCTTGCTCTAGCCCCTGTCCCAGGGCCGTGCTAACAGCAGTTCTACTGCATCCAGGGTGGCTAGACCTGGTGCAGACACTTCCGCCCCGGGCATGTCTCCCAGCGAACTTATCAGCAGGAAACGTGTGGTCCAAGTGCCGGGAACGTCACCGGCAACCTGCAAAGCGTTTCTGGATTTCAACTCCCACTTCAGCCCCCGACTCCGACCTGCTGCTTTCCTCCTCCGGAGAGGACCTGCCATCTGTGTGGCTGCACACACAGCTTCCCCAAACTAATTTTAACGGGGCCCGGAGTTTCGGTTTGAGACTGGAACTTTCTGCCCCGCTCGGGCACGCCCAGGTGTGAAGCCTACGGTTTTCGTGTGGGCCGGCCCTGCTCCCCGCACGCCGGCCAGCACCCGCCACCCTTGGCTGCGGGAGGAAAGGTGGTCCCCTGCTTCTCAGGGAGGGTGTCCCGAGAGGGGCGCACCCAGAGGGAGAGACGCGCTGGCTGAGAATGGGGCGTAAAAAGAGTGTCCCTCGTGGGGACATTTGCAGCGTACAGAGCTGAAACAGTTGTTTTGGAGCAGGCGGGGCCATGAGTTTCCGAGGTCGGTGGTGTTGGGAGGATGCTCTCCCCACCTCTGCTGGGAGCGAGCTGGCATTTGTCCCTGTACTCCCAGGTGGGCGACCCTGTGCCTCCTGCACATTTAAACACCATGCACCATCAGAACTCTGGCCACGTGTGCATCTCTGTTCTTTTGGGGTCCACACCCCGGTCTCCTGCAATGCCAGGTCTGCACACAGCTGTCCCCAGCGGCCAAAACGCGGCCTCCCGCTGTCTGCCCCCCCCCCCCCCCAGAGCCGCCGGCCGAGAGTCACGGATGATTAATCAAGAAATCACCTCTAACTGCCGCTGGCTTCCCTGAAATACCAGGCGCTTGTGGTTGGGGCCCCACCGCGGCCCCCAGGGCGGCAGGATGGAAATTGTATCAACCGAGCACAACGGTTGTTGGCACTGGCATCTGGCGAGCAGACGCGGCTTTCGGGAACCGTCCGGGCACCGAGCTGCCCAGAGCAAGGGACCGAGCACAGGCGGGCGCTTGGGGCCACAGAGGCTCTCAGCGCGGGAAAACTCATGCAGGTCTGGGGGCCACCGGTTCAGGGACGTTCCTCACCTGTTCACTGATGCCGGTGTCTCCCTGACCTCCTTATTTAAAAAAAACAGCTTTATTGAGATATTATTTACATACCGTAAAGTTTCACCCATTGCTACAATTCAGTGGTTTTTGTTATAGTCACAGATGTGCAAGCATCACCGTAATGCAATTTTGGGACATTGTCCTTGCCCCTGGACGAGATGTCATTGCAGATGTAATAAGTGAACGATCACAAGAGGAGATCATTGTGCATTAGGTGAGCCCTAAACCCAATGACAAGTGTCCTCCTAAGAGACAGCAGAGGAGACACAGACACAGAGGAGAAGCCATGTGGAGACGGAGGCAGAGACTGGAGTGACGCGGCCACAAGCCCAGGGACGCCTGGAGCCCCCAGGAGCTGGAAGAGGCAGGAAGGAGGCTCCCCTGGAGCCTGCGGAGGGAGCGCGGCCCCGAGACACCTGCGTCTCAGGGGCCCTGACCCCAGAACCATCACTCCACTCTTTCTCCTCTCCCAGCCCCAGGCAACCATGGGTCCACGTCCTGTCTCTGTGGATTTGCCAGTTCTGCACACTTCCTATAAGTGGAATCACACGCCACGTGGCCTTTTGGGTCTGGCTTCTGTCCCTGGGCACGAGCTTTCAAGGCTCATGCACGTAGTAGCAGGTGTGAGAGCTTTGTTCCTTTTCACGGCTGAGTAATATTCCGATGTGCGCACGGGCCGTGTTGTGTTTATCTGACCATCTGTTGCTGGGCACGTGGGCTGTTCCTGCTTCGGGGCTGTTATTAATAAAGCTGCTTCTCTTAACACGCAGCCCTGGGAACCCTGCTCCAAAGGCTTGAGATAGGGGACGTAGTGACCCTTCCGGCTTGGCTGGGGTGGACCTTGCAGGGTGGGGCAAGGAGAAGGTGACAGCCAGCCCTGTCCCGCCAGCAGCAGGGTGTGCACACTGGCGCCTGCACCTTGTGTGTGGCCCTTGTCTTCTCCTAACGACAATCTGTGCTTCCAGAGTGTGGGGGGCTGAGCACACAGGGGACCAAGGGGGTCCTGGAACCAGAAAGCCACGAGCCAACCTCACGCTTGTGGTCTAGAGTCTTTTCTGGGTTTCGTGGATGTTTGGACCACGCAGTTTGGGGCGCTTGGATATAGGGAAGACCGAGAGCCTCCTGTAACCACAGAGCCGGAACACACGCTGCTCTGGAGAGGGGGGCAGGGGGAGCCAAACAGATGGCGGCTGTGATTACTAGGTAGGAGGACATTATCGTGGGACACACACCTGTGAGCTCCGGAGGCTCTGCAGACGGGAGCTGGGCACAGGGGCAGCTCCGTTTCTCTCGCACCCGGGAGGGCTCCCGTCCCACGGAAGCTGCTCAGTGGACTCTCAGTGGTGGAGCTCAGCGCCACCGCTGGTGGAAAGGCTGGTGACTCGGAGCCCCGAGAAACCACGGATGCAGGGTCAGGTGCCAGCGCTGCCCCTGGCCGGTGGCGAGGCCCTCGTCTATGTCTTGGTCCCTCAGTTTCCTTGTCCTTCAAATCTGGATTATCCTTGCAGGGTTGTTGTGAGTGCAGAGTGACCTGGTGAAGGTGACGTGCTTTGTAAGCTCTGTGTGCTCTACAAATAGTAATGAGATCAGCAACTGGATGAGCTTTCTGTAGTTGTCATAGCAAAAGGCCACACACTGGCAGCCTTAGACAACAGGAATGTGTCCTCTCCCAGTCCCGGAGCCCAGGAGTGTGAGACGCAGGTGTCTCGGGGCCGCGCTCCCTCCACAGGCTCCAGGGGAGGCTCCTTCCTGCCTGTTCCAGCTCCTGGGGGCTCCAAGCGTCCCTGGGCTTGTGGCCGCGTCACTCCAGCCTCTGCCTCCGTCTCCACGTGGCTTCTCCTCTGCGTCTGTGTCTCCTCTGTTGTCTCTTAGGAGGACACTTGTCATTGGGTTTAGGGCTCATCCTAATCCAGGATGGTCTCATCTTGTGATCATTCACTTGTTACGTCTGCAAAGACCCTATTTCCAAACAAGGTCCCATTCCCAGATTCTGGGAGTTGGGACTGGGTGTATCTTCTGAGGGACACCATTCGGCCCACTAGAGTTGTCAGAGGAGGAAAAAGCGATTCAGAGAGTTTTGCAGCCCACTAGACTTCAGCCTGCAGATGGTGTTCAGTGCAAGCACCCTCAGGGGTGACTTCTCCTTGGACCACCCACCACCACCCACTGGCACAATAGCGACTGCCCCAAGACCCTCCCTCCAGCCAGGAGGTGCCAACTTTCCACACCTCTCAGGCTGCGGCTCCCAGCCTCGGCCCCCTCCCCAGCAGTGCTGAGGGGCACTCTTGCAGAGAAGACTCCCGGGGGCCCAGCCTGTGCAGGTGCAGTGTGCTGACTGTGCCTCAGAATCTGAGAACCACACCCTGAAATTCGGGCCATAGGTGTTTGAATCTGGACCCTGGGGAAGCGGTGAGCCCTGAGCACCAGCCACGCCTGGGAGACCCCGGTCTGCCTGTGGCTCAAGGAGGCAGGGAGGTGACCGATGCTGTAATGCTGCCCAGGTGAGGAAGCTGTGTTGGGTTTGCTGGTCAACCATGGGCAACTCACAAAAGCATGGGAGACTCTCTGGTTGTGTTGAGCTGGATTGTGTGTTTCCTCCAAATCCACACATGGAGGTCTTAACTCCCAGTACCTCAGATGTGACCTTATTTGGAAATAGGGTCTCTGAAGATGTAATTAGTTAAGTTAAAATGAGATCATCATGGAACAGGGTGGGCCCCTCATCCAGTACGACTGTTGTCCTTATAAGAAAGGAATATTTGGGTAGAGACAGACAGAGGAGAATGCCATGTGGGGATGAAGGCAGAGATGGGGGTGGGTGGATTGATGGGTGGATGGGTGGATGGGTGGATGGATAGATGGATGGGTGGATGGATGGATGGATGGGTGGTGGGGTGGGTGGATGGGTGGATGGGTGGGTGGACGGATGGGTGGGTGGACGGGTGGATGGGTGTGTGGGTGGATGGGTGGGTGGGTGGATGGATGGGTGGGTGGATGGGTGGGTAGATAGGTGGGTGGATGAGTGGATGGGTGGGTGGATGGGTGGGTGGGTGGATGGGTGAATGGATATGTGTATAGGTAGGTGAGTGAATGGTTGGGTGGGTGGATGGCAGGATGGGTGATTAGATGGATGGGTGGATGTATGGATGGATGGATGATGGGTTGATGAATGGATGGATGAGTGGATGTGTGGGTGGATGGGAAAGTGGGTGAGTATATGGATGGGTCAATGCTTCTATCAGCCACAGAAAGCCAATAGTTGCCAAAAAACCATCAAAAGCTGGAGAGAGGCATGGAAAACGTCCTCCCTCAGAGCTCTCAGTAGGAACTCCCACTGCTGACACCTTTATCTCAGACTTGTGGCCTCCAGTACTGTGAGAAGGTGCATCTCTTTTATTCAAGCTGCCATGTTGGTGGTGATTAGCTATGGCAGCCCCAGCACACTAATACACCAAGGAAAGGGAGGAAGTGTTTTAGCCCATAGACGCTAAAGAAATTTAGAGAAAGCCTGATTGTGCTGCATAAAAGAGAGGAAGAACCTCACAGAAAAGGCAAAGCATGCACAGAATGAGGCTGTGGGATAGGGATGAGGACTGAGCCAGTGCACCTTGGAACTCAATGGAAGAGGAGGGAGCAATACCCAAAGGTATAAAAACACCATTGCAAGCAACAGCTACAGTGAGTACCCATGCAACCTCCCTCTTCTGTGACGTACTGATGACAGATGCCCAGCGCAAGCAGGGGTGGAGTGTATAGATGACAATGCCCTTTGCAGAAGCCCTGGAGAAATGGCTTCCCAAGACCCTGTCCCTGTCCACAGGCTGGGGCTGAGCCACTGCAGTGCGTACCCAAGACAGGCTTAGAGCTCCCTGCTCAAACCCCTTGCTGCAGGGGGCAAAGCTTCCCATTGCCCTTGTCACACGGATCCACAGCACGGGGGTCTCCCAGAGCCCTCCGCAACCCAGACATCAGACCCCATCCAGCCCCAGCTGGACACCTCGAGACTGACCCACACGGGCAGTGGGGAGAGTCCAGCTTTGGGCCAACACCTACGATCGCACTGGGCAGGATTTTGCAACATGGTCCCATAGTCTCCATTTGTGCGCTCAGACTTGTTTGTGCTAGAGTCCTGGGGATTGATTCAGAAACCGGACAGGTCATGTAGATGTTTGAGAGGCCCCCGAGGGTGACAGATGCCAGGTCTAGCTCCGGGGTCACCCAGGAAAGTCTCCCCTAGCCCCAAGGATATTTGGCAATGTGTGGAGACATCTCTGGTTGTCACAACTGGGTGGGTGCTGCTGGCATCTAGTGGGCGGGGCCCAGAGACGCTGCTCAAAACCCTACAATGCGCAGGATGTAGAGTCACCCAGCCCCAAATGTTGGCAGCGCTGAGGCCTGTGCATGAGAGATTCTTTATGTCTATCCATCCATCTACCTGTCAATCATCCATCAAGGAAGTATTAATCAATTACCTATCTACTGATGATCTAGCCACATTAACCCCGTGGCAATGTCTGTTAAAGGTATTGATTATACTTGTGTGGGTCTATTTCTGGGCTCTCTGTTCTGTTCCCTCGATCTAGGAGTCTACTCTTCAGCCAGAACCGCACCATCTTGGTTTCTGAAGCTTCATAGAAGATCTGGACGTCAGGCAGCATCAGGTCTCTGACCTTGTCCTTCTCCTTCCATATTGTGCTGGTGACTTGGGTGACATCACCCTGTCTGCCACCTGTGTTGTGAACTTCTCACTCAACCTGCTGTTCAGTTTTTGGTTTATTTGTGGTGTATTCTGTTTCATTACAATTTTATGTTTTTATCCAACAAAATCTTTTACGCTGCCTTTTGAATCTTATGCCTTGCTTAGGAGTAGCTTTCCCAAACCGTAACTACGCAGTGTCCTCCGCCAGCTTCGTGGGGGGTTTTCCTGGTTGTTATTCTCTGATTTTCATTCTCAAGCTGTTGTCCTTGCTGGGTCATGCTGGTTTCTCTTCAAACACTGGGGCTCAGTGAATGCATGATTGGGTCCCAGAAAATACAATGTAAAGTCACAAGCTCAAACACCAGTGGCACCGGAGAGACTCCTGAGCTTGTTTATGCATCTGAGCCTGACTGTTCCCTCCACCGGAGCTGGGAGCCCTCGCCCTAATGTGTTATGGGCTGTGTGGGTGCGGGAGAGACACCTCCATTCTCAAGACTTCCTTGCAAGATGTGGATAGTGATAACTTGCTTCTAAGCTTTGTAGAGAAGACTCAGAATTGCAAACTACCCTGTATGAGAAAAATAGAGTTGAAGCACTGATGTTACCTGACTTCAAGACTTACTAGAGAGCCTCAGTAATCCAGACAGTGTGGTATTGGTGAAAGAATAGAGAAACAGATCATTTGCAACCATTAAAGTACAGAAAAAAAAAAAAAAAAAGAAACAGATCAATGGAACAGAATAGAGATCCTAGAAACAGATCCCCGTGAATACAGTTAACTGATCTTTGACAAAGGAGCCCAGGCAATGCAGTGGGGCAAAGATAGTCTTTCCAACAAACGGGGCTGGCACAACTGAACATCCGCATGCAAAAAAAAAAAAAATGCATCTCGACACAAACCTTACATCTTTCACAAAAATTAACACCCAGTGGATCACAGACCTAAATATAAAATGCAAAAGTATAAAACTTCCAGAAGATAACATAGGATAAAATCTAGATGACTTTTTGGCAACGGCTTTTTAGATATGATGACCAAGGCACAGTGCATAAAAGAAATAATTGATAAGTTGGACCTCGTTCAGATTCAAAACTTCTGCTCTGCAAAGGGCATCGGTAGGAGAATGAGCACATGAGCCAAGGACTGGGAGGAGATATTTGCAAAACTCACATCGGATAAGGGACAGGTCTCCAAAATGCACAAAGAACAATGGGAAAACAAACAACCCCACCTAGAAATGGGCCAGTGAGAATGGCTTTTATCAAAAAGTCCCAAAACAATAAATGTTGGTGTGGATGTGGAGAGACAGGAACACTCATACACTGCTGGTGGGACTGCAAACTAGTGCAACCTCTGTGGAAAGCAATATGGAGATACCTCAAAGAGCTACAAGTACACCTACCATTTGATCCAGCAATCCCATTACTGGGCATCTACCCAAAAGAACAAAAGACATTTTATAAAGAAGACATCGGCACTAGGATGTTTATGGCAGCACAATTCACAATTGCAAAGATGTGGAAATAACCCAAGTGCCCATCAATACATGAGTGGATTAATAAAATGTGGTCTATGTACACCATGGAGTTCTACTCAGTCACAAAAAACAATGGTGATCTAGCACCTCTTGTGTTATCCTGGATGGAGCTGGAGCCCATTCTACTAAGTGAAGTATCACAAGAATGGAAAAACAAGCACCACATGGACTCACCATCAAATTGTTATTAACTGATCAACACTCAAGTGCACATATAGTAATAACATTCATCAGGTGTCAGGCAGGTGGGAGGAAGAGGAGGGGATGGGTACATTCACACCTAATGGGTGCAGTGTGCACCGTCTGGGGGATGAACACACTTGAAGCTCTGACTCGGGTGGGGCAAAGGCAATATATGTAATGTAAACATTTGTACCCCTGTAATGTGCCGAAATAAAAAACAAAAAGAAAAACAACGGGCCAAAGACCGTCACAGACACCCCAGCAAAGCAGACCCACAGGTAGGAAGTGAGAAGGTGAAGACAAGCCCCGCACCGCGCGCCATCAGGGAATGGCACATTAATACCACGACCAGACGCCACCAGACACCTATCGGGATGACTAAGACGTGACAACGCCGACGGCAGCACATGCCGGTGAGGATGTGAAACCGCGGGGACGCCGCGTCAGGGCTGGCCACTGCGTCCTCCGGCCTCCTGGACACGTTGGAGGCTGTCACCACACTTTGCTCCAGCGCACTGGCGCATTGGACGCCTCCATCGCTTCTGCCCTCCGTGTTCCCCAGCTTCGCAGGCGCTGCGACTCCGGTTGCCGTGGTAACGCCGCGGAACGCTCTGTTCCGCTGGCTTCAAAGGGAAGGAACAGCGAGCAGCTGGGCAGCGACGCGGGGCTTCGGCTTGGGGACGGAGGACCCGTCTGCCCGCCTCGGATCAGAAGGCAAGAATTCTCCTTGCTCAGCGCAAATGCAGAAGACACGCTCTCCTCTCTCCCCTCTGTTTATTCTCTCTCGGTTGCGCAAGCCCAGCGCACGGGACACGCGGGGAGATTGGCGCGGCCGTCTGCGCACCGCGTGCAGATTTTGATCTCTGCCTCCTGAGACAAAGCAGCCGGGCTCAGTTTGCTCCGATTTCTTTATCTTATTCTCAGAGCACAGCACCCTCAATATGGGCTTCGCAACTGGCCAGAGAGCAGATTCTGCAAACAGCAAAACGCTCTTTTTTTTTTTTTTTTTTTTTGTAAAAAAGAAACTAAACAACAACAACAAAATTTTTTTTTTCTTTTTTGCATTATGGTTGTTTTTCGCTTTCCAAGCTACATCTCGCTGTGCACGTCTCTCTCGCTGTCGTCTGAATAGCAGCTGCAAACTCAGCCTCGCTCTGTCAGGCAGGAAGCCGCTCTGACTGCGCGTGGACACGCTGATTAACATGAGATGCCGTTTTGTGAAAAAAAAAAAAAAATCCCCCAGCCGCAGGGGCTCACCGGCCTCCCCTGCCGGGAAACAGGAGCCCACAAGTCGCAAGTGTTGTGAGATCCAAGCACGTCTACCCACAGCGAAGCAGGGCTCCAGCAGTTTGGGGAGGTGATGCCAGAGAGGTTTGTTTAACTGGGAGGAGGGGAGAGGTCTCTGGGGCAGGTTCACAGCCTTAATTTGCTAATAGCTGTTCTCTGTTTAAAGATAATCGCTCAAACATTTCCTCTAGGTGACTATATCATATACTGACTTGCCTAGTCATAAGTAGGTTGATTTCACTCATGCAGTTTTCAATAACATCCCCTGCAAAGTGCCAGAGAGAAGAGCAGCTCAAAGAACCCTGCAAAGGAGCCCAGACGGTCTCAAAAGTCTTGCTCCCACGTAAACCCCCAGCTGGGCTGCCTTAAACCCAGGGTAATCTTCCTCCTTCAGCCCAGAGAGGCCTTCTCCCTTGCTCCCACCCAAACCCCCGGTAACCAAAGCCCCTGAGCTGTGACAACCACTCAGAATCTGCCTTTTCCCGCTGATGAGAAAGTTTAAACCTCTCTCCTGTTTAAAGTGAAAACCTCCCCAGCATGTTCTCCGTGTGATAGGCTAGACAGTTCCGAGGCAGACAGAGAAGGGTAGTTTAAAAGGAGATGCAAAAAAAAAAAAAAAATAAATAAATAAAAAAATAAATAAAAAGGAGATGCAATAGTAAACAGCATTGCTAACCCCCGGTGTGAGATATCAACTTTGCAAACGTACACGTCTCACTGCCCCGGTCCGTCCCCTGTCCCCAGGCCCAGATGGAATAGGTCAGAGATGGGCTGCTCTGTGCTGGGAAGGCCACATGCCAAGACACGGGAGGGTCCCTGGCTAATCAGAGGTGGTCGAGAACGAGGGTCTCCGACATGGGACCCTGTCTTCATGCTGAGTGCAAGGCAACTCCCAGAGACATGGGAAGAAAACTTTACAACTTGCATATACACACACACACACACACACACACACACACATATATAGATATTTGCCCATCAAAACCGTAGGGAAGGCTGGGTGCAGTGGCTCATACCTGTAATCCTTTGGGAACCCAAGACAGGACAGTCATTCTTGCCTTGGGGCCAGGCATTCAAGACTACCTTGGGCAATATAGCGAGACCCCATCTCTATTAAAAATAGAAAAATTACCCAGGCATGGTGGTGCACCTGTAGTCCCAGCTACTCGGGAGGCTGAGGCAGGAGGATCATTTGAGCCCAGGAGTTTGAGGCTGCAGTGAGCTGCGACTGTGCCACTGCACTCTAGCCCGGGTGACAGAGAGACAACTTGTCTCAAAAAACAAAAACAAAAACAACCCCCTGCAAATAGGAACGATATCCAGCTGACTAACATAGTACCAGGATTGACTGACAAGCTTGGGTACAGTTTATGCACCAACAAAACGCACGCACTTTGGGGTGTGAGCTCAGACATGTACCCCCACTGGTGGGGGGCAGATCTGCAGGTGAGGGACTCAAAAGGCAGAGAGTTAAAAACCCTTTAACTGAGAAGACATGAGGCATGTGCAGGCGCTCAGCTCAAGAAAGGCACATCTCAAGGAAACTGAGATAAAACTTCTCCAAATCCGCGAGGGTCTGTTTTTGCTGCATAGTTGGGCAGCCTCTGTGTCCTTCAAGTAGGTGAGAATCCTGCAGGAGGACGGGCCGGTGCTTTTGGCTGCTGAAAGCAGAATTAGCTTCCTCACTAACAGGCGAGGTCTGAGTCCCCAGCAGTCCCTGGGCAGGAGCTGGGGTGCTACCCGCCACGCCCGTGTCGGACGCCCCAAGCAGGTGGATTACTGGACATCGCATCCCTGACATGCTTCACAAGCACAGCTTTCTGAGCTCTCGGGCCCCCACGTCCCGTGAGCCCAGAGGTCTGTGGAGGGGTGTGCGTGTGCTTCATGCTCAGAGAGCGCGTCTGAGGCCAGCCACGCCGCCCCGGGCCCACGGCTGCAAGCGTGTTGCTTTCTGCCGTCTCAGATGCTCAAGGGAACCTTGTCCGTCTCCTCCCTTCTCTGCACCCTCAGCCCCGCTCCCCAGCAGCTGCCTCTGTCCAGGGCAGATTCCCCACTCCCTGCTGGAAAGGGGGAGTTGGGAACACAGGGAAACAGTTGAAGGTAGCGTCAGAGAGGTGGCTGATGTCAGGGCCGGGGTGAAGGGAGTTACATGAGCCCGGAGCTCTTGCCGGCACCGGAACGTCAGGATGGAATGTGCACATCCCGGAGATGCCAGGGCCAGCGGAAGGGGCTCCCACCGGCCAAATCTGGGCAATGTGAGCTCCAAGCTAATTAGAAAACAGCCATGCACGATAAACCATTGGAAAAAATTGGGATTCGTGCATGCACACGAATAAGCAACATAGAAAGCAGTTCGTGCAAAGCCTCGGGCTCAAAGCAGAACGCCGAGTGCCGGCTAGGGACTGAGGGACCAGCACTGTCAGGAAGGGACGTTGTCAGGGTGCATAAGGGTCTTGTGGGGCTGCTGCAACCACTCACCCCAAACTGAACAGCTTAAAGCAACAGAGAGATTCACCCTCTCCCAGGCCCGGAGCCCAGGAGTGTGAGACGCAGGTGCCTCGGGGCCGCGCTCCCTCCGCAGGCTCCAGGGGAGGCTCCTTCCTGCCTCTCCCAGCTCCTGGGGGCTCCAGGCGTCCCTGGGCTTGTGGCCACGTCACTCCAGTCTCTGCCTCCGTCTCCACGTGGCTTCTCCTCTGCGTCTGTGTCTCCTCTGCTGTCTCTTACGAGGACACCTGTCACTGGATTTAGGACACATCCACTATGACCTCATCTCAAGATCCTTCACTTAATGATATCTGGAAAGACCCTGTTGCCAAATAAGATCCCATTCTGAGGTTCCAGGTGGACGTGGATTTTTGGAGGATGCCATTCAACCCAAGACGGGGGTGGTGACATCTCAAAGGACTGTTCTGAATCTGGAAGGATGGTCCTCACAGATCACCTCGTGTGGTCCCTGCAGGAGAAAATGCTTCATACGTGGATTGCAATTGTCATGTCCCAGTAGAATCTTGGGATCTGGGGCTGAGAGCCAGGCTGGACCTGGGTTGCTTCCACCACTGCATGTATGAGGCGGGTAGCTCCAGAGGAACGTGTGGAAATTTGCTGGTTCTCAAAGTGACCGGAACGTGGAAGCCAGCGGCAGTTTGTGAGCATGGACCAGGGTCCTCCCTGTCCCCTTCAGCTTCTCACCAGTCGCAAATTCCCTCCTGAAAACCGTGTGGTGCCTCCTCAAGAACTTTAACAGATGACCCAACAATACTACTTGAGGCACAAGCCCGAGAGAAATGAAGATGGGCGAAGAATTCGTTAAGCCAACGTCTGATTCCTTAAGGTTGCCTTAATGGGGTTTGCAGGCGTGTGTGCACATATCAAATTCAATATTACTTTATTAATATTCATTTACTTTTGTTTGTCTTTTATATTGTAATTAGGGCTACATAGATACAGAAATTTAATTATATTTAAATTATATATGTAATGTATTATGTATATATCATAATGTGTGTATAATATCATACATATAATTATGTATATATAATTGTATGTATAGCTTGTTATCTCTGTATCTCATTTCAGAGGGGAGCATTACAAAATATTTGATATAAAAGCCGGTGAGAATCTAACAGCTCGACAGAACAACCATGCGATGGTACGTCACACCCACGGAGGCAGCTATAACCAGAAAGTCAGATAATGGCAAGGGGAGAAGCCGGAACCCCCTACACTGCTGGCGGAAATGTGCAATGGTGCAGCCACTTTGGAGAACACTCCGGCCACCCCTCAAAATGTTAAGCAGGATGTCACCATATGACCCAGCAATTCCACTCCTAGGTGTGCACCCAAGAGAATCGAAAACAAGGCTTGAAATAAAAACTTGTCTGTGAATGTTTAGAGCAGCATTGTTTGCAAGAGCCGAAGGGTTTCAGAAACAAGCCCAGTGTCCATGCACAGATGAGCGGAGAAACAGAACATGGTCCATCTACACAGTGGAATATTACTAAGCCATGAAAAGGAATGACGCACTGAAACAGGCTACAACGTGGATGACCTTGAGAACACTGTAAGCTAAAAATAAGATTCTAAACCCCCAGTCGACTGGTCAGATCCCCTCTTGGCCAGGGGGACACCAGAGAAACCTGAAAAACTGAGTTCCATGACATGATAGGACAGGAGGTCAGACACACCCTCTAATGTCCCCTCTCTTTTGGGGTGTAGACACAACAACTGACCAGCATTAATGTCAAAACAGAGATCATGAGACTGACTCAACAGAGTCTTTGTAGCAATAAGATGACAAATTATAAATTGGACCTAAGGCCACGCCAGACAAAGGGTAAGTTGTGCACCCCTATGCTTAAAGAATAAACTGTGTTCCAACTGCCACAAGATTTCTCTTTTTCTCTAAAAGTTCAACAAGCTCTGGCTTTGAGATAAACAATATTGAAACAAGTGCAGCTCATCCACCAGGTGCTAAGTGGCCTCCTTGTTCCACAGCAGTAACCACAGCTGAGACTGGACAAGAGACTGATTTCTCCTGATAAGAGACCACTGACCACCGGCTGGTTCTGGCCAGTTTTACAAAGGCTTGCACTGAGTACCTCTGTGTCCTGAAAAGACCTTTTGAGGTGTAGAGCCTAATTGTGATGCATTTCGACGTTCCGTCTCCACCCCAAGGAGAACACGGCGGGGTGTATGTTGCATACATGTTCATTCGATACGCATGCGTTGGGACCCCCTTCATAAATATTCATAGCTCACCCGGTAACCTGTTGAATATGTACCCAACCTGCTCCGCTTAAATTCCTGTCTTACTCCTGCTGCCTGGAAGTGCCTGTCTCTGGTGTTTGCCAGAGGCTGCACCCCGTAGGTAGCAGTACCCCTTTATGAGAAATAAAACTCCCTCTTTCTAAATGCATAGATTTAAGTCAACCCTGGGAAGGAAGCCAGTCGCAAAAGACCACACAGTGCATGATTCTATTACATGTGAAGTGTCTAGAAGAGGCAAATCCAGAGAGCCAGAAAGTGGATCAGTGGCTGCTGGGAGTGAGGGAGGGGGATAGGGAGTAACTCCTGATGGGGGGGGTGTCTCCTTTTAAGGGGCTGAGAATCTTCTGGAAGTAGACAGAGGTGGGGGTTGCATGACAGTCTGAACCTCTTCAACACCCCTGAATTGTTCTCTCTGAAATGGTGAATTTGATGGCATGCAAATTATACCTCAATAAAAACAGTTGTCCCCTGGAGCCTGGGGAGCTGTTGCCTTTCTGTTTCACTTCCTGTGTCTGCGCTGACCTTCCTGTGCCCTCCAGGGTCCCACTCACCTGACATCCTGAATCCTCCGCCCTTTTCCCCCCCTGAGTCTCCTGCACTTCCTGCACACTCAGCCCCGCCAGGAGCTCCTGCCAGGCCAGACCCTGCTACCGGGGTCGGGGCAGCACCCCAGCCAGGCTCTTGCATTTTGGGGGTACAGCTGGTTTCCCTCCAGCCCTCGACCAGGCAGCTGCCCCTGGGCTGTGGTCAGCCTGGTGTCCTCCCTGCCCTCGGGGGTCACTGCGGGGTGTCAGCTGGCCCAGACCACACCTTCCTGCCTGTGGTCCCCACGGCTGATTGAACCTCGGCTGGGCCTGAGCGGAGGGGGAGGGGCGGCCCCGCCACGTGAAGTGATTATGTCACACTGTCGGCCAGGAAGCCACAGTGGACGGGCTCCGGGTCCCCAAAGGGGCTACCATTGTCCTGGTTTCCTTGTCCCCTTCCTTGTCCCCGTCCTGGAGATGGCCTGGTGGGTGGGGTTGAGTGTCCCCGAGTCCTCAGACAGCATCTCACGTTCCTCACGTTCGTTCAATGTGTGCATAGCCCCATTATCAGAGCCCCCCCCCCCAGGACAGCTATGCTCTTACCACCTTTGCTGTACATATGGCGAAACCGAGGCACAGAAGCCATAAGGAACCCGCACTCTGAGCAAGAGGCGCACCCGGGACCCAATCCCAAGGTTTTCTGACTGGAGATGGAAGATGTCACATTGCCGTTTGCAATAATCTCTCCGAGCATGAAGCACGCCTGCCTCTCTGAGCTGCAAACTCTGCACCATGTGGGACAGTCGCTTCGTCCTCCCGGCCCCCCAGGGGGCATTCCGGGGGCTGCACTGTGTCCCGAGAGTCCCCTCGGCGGGAGAAAGAGCCCTGCTTTTTGCGTCCCTGCAGCTGGGACACGGTCCCGGGCTGCAGCTGTTTACCTGCATTGGCAGGTGCGTTTGCACCTGGCGGGTGCAGGCTGTTCTCAGGGGCGGGCTTGGAACAAGTCAAAATGCAGGGGAGGAAGAGGGAAGGGTCTGCAGGGCCCCCAGGTCCATGTAGGAGCCCCCAGGACCCCTCAGCCGGCCAGGGGCGCGATCGAGGGAAACAGAAGGGGCCGCAGAGCTCCCGCCCCGCTCTGCTCCAAACCACCTGGGGAGGTTGAGTCTGAGCCACAGAGTGACTGCAGACAACAGGCTGGGGCGGACTGTCTGTGGCTCGGTCCCAGGCACAGATGCCATGCTCTTGTCACCTCCCTTGGCACAGCAGGGGGTCCTTCTGTCCCTGCGGCAGGCTGTGTCCCCACAGCTGCAGGGACCGGCTCACAGACATGTCCTCCCACGTGTGCCAAGGAATGCATGAGCTCCAGGGCACCTAGAGGAACGCGGAGTGAAGGGATGGATGACCACATGAGTAGCACACGGGCCTTGCTTGATGGAGGAAGGCATGAATGAATGAATGAAGTGCAGCAGGTCCCCATAAATGTGGGGTGAGTGAACGCAGGGGTGAGGGAGGGCTGCCCCGTGGCTCTTGACAAGTGTGGAGGGAATGAGCAAATGAGGGAATGAATGAGGGACCCTGGGGGTGGTCTCCACGCACAGGAGTGAATGAATGAGTGACAGGCACGTGAAGACCTGGCAGAGGTGGTGGCCTGGGCAGCCCCAGGCTCACCGCCAGCTCTGATTTGTCCCCTGAGGCCACAAGACCCGGGTGTCCCCCGAGCTGGGTCCCTCTCTGGGCCGTGTGGCTCCGTGGCACTGTCCACCACACGGGAGTGGGGTGTCCCCAAGCCTGGCCAGCTATGGGGCCACATCACCCTGTGCATAGAGATTGTCCCAGGGGCATCACCTGCATCTGGCATGTGTGACTCACAGGTACAGGGACAGAGAGGGTCTCTCTTTTCCCCCTGGGGTCTGCTCTGGAGGGACGGGGGCCCGGGGCTACCAGAGACCCCTTTCCCTGCCCGCCGAGGGGGTGGTCTTCCTGCAGAGCTACCACAGTGTGCAGCTAAGGGACAGCAAGAAAGGCGGGGCTGAAATGTGGGAAAAGAGAGAACCCTCTAAGTTCCTGGATCCAGCCGTGCCTGAAGCCATCTGGAATTCCTGATTATCCAGTTTCACCATTTCCACATGGACCTGGCTAGCTTGAGTCACGTTTCTACACTGGCCACCGAAGGAGTCATGCCTCCAGCACCAAGGCAGGAGTGCTGGGCTCCCAGTCTCGGCAACAGGATGGTCCCAATACCAGGGGCAGGCCCCACGGAGCCCGGGCCACCTGCCTTCGGCCAACAGCCGGCCCTGAGCACGGCACCACACACTCACTGATTCCGCGGAGGTCAGGAGTCAACACGCGGCACCCGGCACCCCCCTCTGCCCCTGCCTGGATACGGGTGTTGGACCCGTCTCTTACCTTTGTGCCTCAGTTTCCTCCTCTGTCACACAGGGGCGATTATAAAAGCACCACCTCGCTGAGTTTTGAGACAAAGCCCTCATGGAAGCGGTGCCTTCTCAGCACGCCATCGGTGCCAACTGTTTGCACTTGTAGACATCGAAAACAACCGCGCCCCCGCCCCCAACAAAAACAGAAAGCAAAAGTCGGGTGCAATAAAAATTAAAAATATTTGAAAAATAAAAATAATGTAAGTAAAAAAAAGAGCAAAAGAGAGAGAAGTCCCCCGGGGGAGGACACTTGGAGGAGGGTGCACTGGCATCGTTGGCGGGACCAAGCGCCCCTAAGCTGCCGGGATGTTCCGGAACAGGAGCCAGCAGCGGGCGTCCGGGGACCCGTGTCACTCCCGACCAGACGGGTTTGCTGTGTCCTTACGTCTCAGGACGTGCAAGGACAGGTGTGTTCCATGGCGACCTCAGCCCTCTGCACTTTCTCCCCCGACCCCATTCTAGTCCCGAGGCGCAAACAGGTAACAGGACTCCAGTGTGCCCCAAAGGTGAGCTCCCTTGAGCTCCTTCTCTGCAATCAAACAGCATCTTTGCAGTGCACACGTGGCTCTGGTTTGCTGGCCGGGCTCTGCCCCGCTTGTGGGGGAATCTCTGCGGAGGGGTCTCCCTTATCCGAACCCCCCACTCCCAGGTCCAGGGGACTTACGGCTGCCGGGAGGTCCCAGGTGAGCTGGCTGCGTGGCGCTAGTCTGAGTGGCCCCCGGAGCTGGGCAGTGGGTCCTCGGGGACCACCCCTCTGGTGCACAGGAGGCTGCCCTGTTGGAGTGAGCTCTGCACAGGGACAGGGGCAGGGGGACAGCGCCCCACTCTCCGGGCAAAGCTCGCTGGCTGTCCCCACACCGGTCAAACTCCCAGACCCGACCTCCTGAGACCCGGCGGGCGGGGGGCGGGGGGCAGCTCTCAGCAGCAACCTGCCAGCTGCAGCTGCAATTAACTGCACAAAGGTTATGAAACCGGGAGCCCAGAGCAGAGCAACAATAGATGGAGAAGCTTCCTCTTTTTCATCCAGGGTGGCGAGAGGAGCACATTGCAGGAGGGAGGGTTTTACTTACATTTTTCATGATGCATTTTTTCCCCCCGATGTGTTTTCAAAAAAATAATTAGTTTCACCTCAGTATATTCCGGGCATCGCTTGGAAAGAGTCGGTGTGTGGTCAGAAGATGTATTCAGTGTAAGCACAGCTTCCCTTCACTGTATTTCATATGGGTGTCTTTTTTTTTTTTAATGCTAAAAATGTTTGTTTGAAAGACATCTAGGGCTGTGTTCAGTACGTAAAAGCTATCCTTATCGGATTTTGAGAAGAGCGCTTTTTATTCTTGTGCAAGTAGCGGCTGGCTCGGTTTATATTCTCTGAGGTTTCTCCCTGTTATAAGTGGAACTGTGTCGCCCCAAAATTCCTGTGTCAGAGCCCTGAACCCCAGGACCTCAGACTGGGGCTGTGTTTGGAGATGGGTCTTTAAAGAGGTGATCAAGGTAAACTGAGGCACTAGGGTGGGCCCTGATCCAACAGGACTGGTGTCCTTATAAGCAGAGGAGCTGAGGACACAGACAGGCACAGAGGGACGACCCCATGAGGACACAGGGAGAAGACGGCGTCTACACGCCCAGGAGAGAGGCCTCAGGAGGAACCAGCCCTGAGACCCCTGGATCTGGGACTTCCAGCCTCTAGGACGGGAGAGGATAAGCGTGTGTCGTTCACGCTGCCAGGTCTGTGTGCCTTTGTTGTGGCAGCCGGAGCAGAGTCCCCCGTTACCAGGAAGCAGGTACGGGGATGTGGTCAGACTGCGCGTTCTCGGGAGAAGCTCTCTTGACTTGAAAAGGGTCCCCAAAGTCACACAGCTCTATGAGGAATCAAAGTGAACTTCCTGGCAATCTGCCTGCTCCCTGCTGAGCAGCGCCCAGCGCACAGTCAGGCCACCTCGAGTCTTGCCCCCCAGCTCTGGTTGTCGGGGGGGTGCCGAGGTACGGTGTGGGTAACAGCAGGTAAAAGCAATACCCCGGCTCGGTTTTGGGGGGAGCCACATGAGAGGGCCCACAGCCGCAGCCCCCAACCTGTGACACGTCGGGACGCCGCCCTGTGACTCAGAGAGCAGTTCTCCCCCGCTCTGCTCAGCTGTCGTGAAGCCACCGCCCCTCGGCACCCAAACCTACGGCCCGGGGCCCCGGCTGACGGCACGCACCCTCCACGCAGGGACAGAGAGTTAATATGTCATCTCCATCTCCCAATCTTTAACTTAATCTGCAATGTCCTCTTTGTCACATAAGGTGATGTAGTCACAGAATCTGGGGATTAGGATGTGGACATCTTTGGGGACATTATTCTGTCTACCACATGGGATTAGGATGTGGACATCTTTGGGGACATTATTCTGTCTCCCATGTGGGATTAGGAAGTGGATATCTTTGGAGACATTATTCTGTCTCCCACATGGGATTAGGACATGGACATCTTTGGGGACATTATTCTGTCTCCCACATGGGATTAGGACGTGGACATCTTTGGGGACACTATTCTGTCTGCCACATGGGATTAGGACGTGGACATCTTTGGGGTCATTATTCTGTCTACCACATGGGATTAGGACGTGGACATCTTTGGGGACATTATTCTGTCTCCTACATGGGATTAGGACGTGGACATCTTTGGGGACATTATTCTGTCTACCACATGGGATTAGGACATGGACATCTCTGGGGA
>CM052457.1:522251-538460 GCA_028533085.1 Varecia variegata | reverse complement strand
GTGGGATTAGGATATGGACGTCTTTGGGGACATTATTCTGTCTACCACATGGGATTAGGACATGGACATCTTTGGGGACATTATTCTGTCTCCCACATGGGATTAGGTTGTGGACATCTTTGGGGACATTATTCTGTCTACCACATGGGATTAGGACATGGACATCTTTTGGGACATTATTCTGTCTGCCACGTGGGATTAGGACGTGAACATCTTTGGGGACATTATTCTGTCTCCCACGTGGGATTAGAACATGGACATCTTTGGGGACATTATTCTGTCTCCCACGTGGGATTAGGACGTGGACATCTCTGGGGACATTATTCTGTCTACCACATGGGATTAGGATGTGGACACCTTTGGGGACATTATTCTGTCTCCCACGTGGGACTAGGATGTGGACATCTTTGGGGACATTATTCTGTCTCCCACGTGGGATTAGGACGTGGACATCTTTGGGGACATTATTCTGTCTCCCACGTGGGATTAGGATGTGGACGTCTTTGGGGACATTATTCTGTCTCCCATGTGGGACTAGGACGTGGACATCTGGGGGGAGAAGGACAGGTCTCTGGCCCCAGCCCAGGCGTGGGTCTGCATCAGTGTCTGGACTCCGAGTGAGGGGTGGGCACCCGACTACCAGCATCGTGTAGCCAGTGTGCGCCTGGCAGTTGGATGGATGAAGGAAGGATGAGGAGGGATGGGGGAGAGAGAAAGGGAGGGAGGAAGGAAGGAAGGTTGGGTGGACAGAGGGAGGCAGGAAGGGCCATGGTAACATGCGGGAAATATGGATAATCTTCCGCAGGGAGTAAGCCGGTCGGGACAGGTGAGGCTGTCATCCTGTGAACCCTCCCGTGTCTGCCCCGGTTTTCGAGGCCCTGGGGGAGGAGGACGAGGAGCGACTGTGCCCGTGGGGCCCCGGACGTGTGGCAGGGGCCTTGCACTGACGGGGCAGAGTCGGGGGTCGGGAGGCAGCAGGGAAGTTGAGGCAGCCGTGAGGGCCTCCCTCGGGCTGCGAGAGCCACTTGCGATTTCCCACGACCTGGAGTGCCATCCAGCCTCCAGCTTTCCTTAAACACTCACAGGGCTGAAGACGGGACTCTGCGTCCTACACAGGAGCCCAGAACATTCCAGGGGGCAGGGCCTGGAGTCGCTGCCGCTGCACCCCGAGCTCAGTAGACGGAGACTGTCTCCATCCAGCCTCGCCCCCGTGCACCCCTCGGCCGAGCACGTACCTCTGCTGTTGGGAATCACCCCGCAGCAATCTCGGGGTGCAGCTGTGTCTGCAGCACCCCAGTTTCTCTTCCTTTGCACAAATGCCCTGAAGTGGGAATGTTACATCATGCGGTAGTTCTGTTTCCAATCTTTTGCTGAATGGGTGAACCAAGTGCGGTGCAATCACACACCAGAATATTATTTTCAGCCTTAGCGAGAAAGGAAATTCCACCACTTAGGGCAACCGGGCTGAACCGCAGGACGCCGTGTGGTGGGACAGGACCGAGGCAGCGTGAGGTGGCTAAAACAGCGCGACACGTAGACGCAGAGGGTGGAATGGCAGTGTCCGGGGGCTGGGGACCAGTCGGCGATGTTGGGTGTAAAGTTTCCGCTACGGAAGGTGGATGAGACCTAGAGATGTGCCACTCGGTGTCATGGTGACACCGGGCAATATTGCACTGGGTGCTTCAGAGTTTGTCAGGAGGGTGGACCTGGTGTTTAAGGGTTCTTACTCAAATACAAATATGTGAAATGAAGCTGTTTAATTCCCTTGGTGGGGGGGGGGCGGAGAATTCCTGCACGGATCCAATCCGTGCAGTCATTCGGTTTGCCCAAGACACCTGGCCAGAGGCGTTAGGGGGGTGTTTTCCAGCACGGGGCTTGTTATAATCTTGGGTTGTCTGGGGCAGGGGTCTGACCTCATTCCGCGAAACTCCCTTTGCTCTTTCCTTGCCAGACTCAGTTTCCCTCCCTAAACGCCCACAGCTGCCCACTCGGCGAGCGTCTCTGGCACCCTCGGGTCCCCGAGCCCACTCACCGAGCCTCTCGCGCCTGCCCACCCCACCTGTGCCGCGGCTCTGTCCCCGAAACACCCCCTCGCTCCTCACCTTGGCAAGTCCCATGCGTTCTTGGAGGTGCCAGACGCAAAAACAGATGCAGAAACCCCCATTTTCCAGCCTGCCTGATTCTGTGACAAAGTACAGTCCTCCAAGAAGGAAAAAACAAAAGCTTTTAAAGACAATCAACGAGCTAAAACACACAGCTCCCCGAGTCTTGTGCCTGAGATGCCACCTTGGCTCGAGCAGAAGTGACCATGGCCTTCGCATTTTCTGAAATGTCCGAGGACGCCTGCAAAAGTTAGCAATTACGCCCCGAAAACCCCCACCAGATGTGCTCTGACACACAAACTGTAGTGTGGTGTTACACGCCCCAAATCTTCACCACCTGTATAAAAACTGCAAACTCAAGCACTATATTCAGACAGTCCCACAAAACTGTCTCAAAGGCTCTCCCATACTCAGCGTTACAATTCTCCATAAGACCCCGAATAAAACTAGCTTCGGTTCTTTAAAAGTTTGCAGTGGCTCACACAGTTCTCAACCTGGCCTGGTTCAGGGGAACTGAGGGCTTTCTGGGGACATGAGACTTTTACTGCAGAAACTGGGGGTGTCCCCTGGGCAGCAGAGGGGACAAGCTGGTCGCCTGTTTGTGGCCGGGCCCTGGGGTTCCGGGAGACGGGTACGGGACACAGGGAGGGAAGTGATCCGTCTGCAGTCACCAGGGCGGGTTTCCCAGGCGAGGCCACCCGTCCAGCGTGGGGTGGCCTGAATGTCAGTTCTGTCCTGTGTGCCGTGGGGATTTTTAAACTTGACCTATCAACTTCACCACGAGGCGGTTGTGCGTGTCCAAGTGTTAGATTGTGCAACCGTCTTCTAAATGTCACACAGCTGTGCCCAGAGTCTGAGGCCCTTCCCTGGGTTACGTCCTACAGGGTGGGGGCTGCACCCTCTCAGACACCTTGTCCAGGCTGGGGTCCCAGTCCCCGTGACCAGACCCCGGGAAGAACACGTGTCAGCCCCTGGGAAGACGTGGCCGCCTCCCCGGGAGGGAGTTTTGCAGAACTTTGCCCAGCCGGGGAGTTTCTCATTAGTTTTCTTTCTCTTTCTTTTTTTTTTTTTTTTTTTTGAGACAGAGTCTTGCTCTGTTGCCCGGGCTAGAGTGAGTGCCATGGCGTCAGCCTAGCTCACAGCAACCTCAAACTCCTGGGCTTAAGCGATCCTCCTGCCTCAGCCTCCCGAGTAGCTGGGACTACAGGCATGTGCTACCATGCCTGGCTAGTTTTTTCTATATATTTTTAGCTGTCCATATAATTTCTTTCTATTTTTTAGTAGAGACGGGGTCTTGCCCTTGCTCAGGCTGGTCTCGAACTCCTGACCTCCAGTGATCCTCCCGCCTCGGCCTCCCAGAGTGCTAGGATTACAGGCGTGAGCCACCGCGCCCGGCCCTCTCTTTTTTTTTTTTTTTTTTTTTAACTTTAGTTTCAATAGATTTAGGGGTACAAGTAGTTTTTGGTTACCTGGAGGAATTGTATATGGGTGACGTCTGCGCTTTTAGAGTTTCTGTCAACATTTTATTTGCAGAAGTAAAGTCCCGGCGTGGTTTGTTAGGGGCGGAATGACATCACCGAGTGAACGGATTTGCTTATCTTTTCCTCTGCATGGCCCCAAATCTCCCCTCCTGCCCCCACATTGAACATGGAGTCGCCGTTAGTCACAGCCAGCCAGGGACGGGGCCTCGCTGGGGACCCGGTTCCTGTTTCTGCTCAGCCTCTAGGGACCCTGCCTGCTTCTCCCAATGCACACCCTGCAGGAGGGCTGTGTGCAGGGGCTGTGCACACCCGCCTTGCCCTGAGCCTGGGCGCCCCGGGGGGATGCAGTTCTCTGTCCCCCCAGCTGGCCCTGCTGGGACAAGGCCGCTCTCAGCAGCCTCCACCCAGCAAACTTGAATGTGTGGCCATCACTGTTGCATTGCAAGGTGGCCCCCATCCAAAAGATGTACCCATGTCCCAAGCTCTGGTATCTGGGGCTGGGGCCTCATTTGGAAACAGGGTCTCTGCAGATGTGATTAGGGAAGGATCTCGAGATGAGACCATCCTGGATTAGCTGAGCCCTAAATCCAATGCCAAGTGCTATTCTAAGAGACAGCAGAGGAGACACAGACGCAGAGGAGAAGCCACGTGGAGACGGAGGCAGAGACTGGAGTGACGCGGCCACAAGCCCAGGGACGCCTGGAGCCCCCAGGAGCTGGAAGAGGCAGGAAGGAGCCTCCCCTGGAGCCTGCGGAGGGAGCGCGGCCCCGAGACACCTGCGTCTCACACTCCTGGGCTCCGGGACTGGGAGGGGACACAGTCCTGTTGTCAACCGTCTGGCTCAGGGTCATTTGTTACGGCAGCCCTACAAATGGCTGTCTCTGCACTGGAAATGAATTTAAATGTTGGCAGCTAATATTTTAAGTTTCAAAAGACGTGGCCGTTTCCAGCACACTGTGAGCATTGCTATTTAGAAATACAAGTGTTTTGTCAGTGTTTTAAAGGAATACAGTAGGCGTGAATGATATTGGTTTTACGTACGGCGTCATCCACTTAAATAACCTACGAAGGAACTCTCCTTAAAGATTTGGGGATTTAATAGGACTCCCTTCTCTCACTGACCTTGTGTCTCCTTTTAACCCTCTCCCAATGTCACGTATACGCACGTCTGATAGGCTTTCATCAAGCATCCTATGCAAATGAGGACAACAAATAGGGTCATGCATTGAAATGTAACCATTTGTTTCACCTCCTGGTACTATAAGACCCTAGATGCTAAAAAGTTTCTTAAGTGCTCACTGTGGTCAAAATTTGCTCACACTGGCCGGGCGCAGTGGCTCACGCCTGTAATCCTAGCACTCTGGGAGGCCGAGGCGAGTGGATTGTTTGAGCTCAGGAGTTCGAGACCAGCCTGAGCAAGAGCGAGACCCCATCTCTACTAAAAAATAGAAAGAAATTATCTGGCCAACTAAAATACATATATAGAAAAAATTAGCTGGGCATGGTGGTGCATGCCTGTAGTCCCAGCTACTCGGGAGGCTGAGGCAGGAGGATCGCTTGAGCCCAGGAGTTTGAGGTTGCTGTGAGTGAGGCTGACGCCACGGCACTCACTTTAGCCCGGGCAACAAAGCGAGACTCTGTCTCAAAAAAAAAAAAAAAAAATTTGCTCACACCAATGTAAGTGTATCACATCCATGGATACATAATTGCAAAACCTGAAAGTCAGGTGAGCAGGGAATCCTGGTGAGGATCTCCCTGTGCATTTCATGCAGAACATGTATGTGGTGAAAATCCCACCAGCCCCGTAGTGAGCGTGAATCCATCTCACGTTTTACAAGGTTATTTGGGGAGAGCCCTCGACCGGAACGAGCGTGTCGTGTTATGATCTGCGAACACGGCAAATCTGGAGGAAACAGTGGAAAAGTTTCACCTTGGGATGGATCAGTGAATCTTGGAAAAAAAAAATGAGGAGTCCCTGAAAACAAATGTTTGGGTTGAACATGTCAGTGTGTCTGAGCTCTGTGGCAGTGCTTGGGGGCAGAGGAGGCGGGTGAGGAAATGAACCTGTTAATACTCCTCGCTGCACGGAGAACCTGAGCTCAGAGCTTTCCCTGCACGGAGGCCAAGGACCTGCCATCTGAGTCTGTCCCCAACCCTCGGAGGGGACACGGAACCTTCTGGCCTTGAGTGCCTCGGTTGAACCTTAAGGAGGTGGGTGTCCCCTCTGTTTGGGGCTCTCAGCCTCTCCCACCTGGGACATGCACCGCGGTTGGATTTGTCCCGAGAGAGGGCTTGTTTTGGTCATGTTCACTGAAAATTCTGGAACATTCTCAGGCTAATTAACTGGGGAGGACCTTGACCTTGTTCTAAAATTATTACTGTATAATATTAATATGTAATTTGTAAATATTTGATACATGCTTATTAAAAATTTATATCTTATTAACATTAACATTTAATATAAGTATTAGATATAATTAACTTAATTGAATTAGTTTGATAGAACAATATAATATTTAATCTATTAGATAATAGCAAATATCACTGTCATAAAATATTCTAAAAGCAAGCATGCCCTGGTATCCCTGGGTGGTCTTTGATGCCCTGAGGAGCCCGGTTTGAAGACCCCTACCCAATAAGGAATATGAACGGGATGGAAGTGTGTAAGGAAGTGCCAACTGAAATCATTTTGATTTGTGTGTGATTGGGAATTGGTTTTGAGGGCTTCTTTTTTTTTTTTTTTTGAGATAGGATCTTGCTATGTCGCCCAGGCTGGAGTGCAGTGGTATGATCATAGCTCATTGCAGCCTCCAACTCCTGGGCTCAAGTGATCCTCCTTCCTCAGCCTCTCAAGTAGGTAGGACTACAGGTGCCACCACACCTGGCTAATTTTTTCATTTTTTTTTAAGAGATTGGAGGGTCTCACTATATTGCCCAACCTGGTCTCAAACTCATGGCCTCAAATGATCCTCCTGCCTCAGCCTCCCAAAGTACTAGTTTTACAGGTGTGAACCATCATGTCTTGGCCTGGTTTTGGCATTTTAAACAGCCTCCTATGTGAGCATGAAGGTTCTATATTTTTTTTCTGCAAAGGTCGTGGACCCTTACTCGAAGACTCAGAAGTTTAGCTCCTGTAGGACCATCCTTCTGTGCGGACAGGTCACCTTATCTGAGAGACAGGAGATTAGAGCAGGAAGCAGAGAAGAAATCTGCAGTGACTGGTGCCTTAATGCTGTGTGGAGACCGATCCAGTGTGTAGTATCTGCTCGGGTGGCCATAACTGAGTCCCACGGACTGGTCAGCTTAAACCACAGACATTTGTCCTCTCACGTCCTGGAGGCTGGAAGTCCCAGATCCAGGTGTCTCAGGGCTGGTTCCTCCTGAGGCCTCTCTCCTGGGCGTGTAGATGCCGTCTTCTCCCTGTGTCCTCACGGGGTCGTCCCTCTGTGCGTGTCTGTGTCCTCATCTCCTCTGCTTATAAGGACACCAGTCCTGTTGGATCAGGGCCCACCCTAGTGCCTCAGTTTACCTTAATCACCTCTTTAAAGACGCATCTCCAAACACAGCCCCAGTCTGAGGTCCTGGGGGTCAGGGCTTCAATATATGAACTTGGAGGGGACACCACTCAGCTCATATCAGAACCCCACATCTAAATCACCAATCCTGGGGCACGCACACCTCTACCTAGTGCCTCTCTACCCAGGTATCTTCTTAATCTCTTGGTTTCTACTCCTGCGGTAACAAGCTATTAATACCTAAAACCTCCCCACATATGCGATCGCTGTTTATCTAGACACGGGGCTGGTGACTTCCTGACACTTGTGCCTCTACAGACATCCCGTCTCTGGTTCAGCCTCACAGAATGAGCCGGCCAGGGCATCTCAGAGGGTCCCAGCTGTCTTCCACGGCCAGTGTGGAGTAGGGTGGGTTGTCCACTACTGAGCACACCAGCTCGTGCAACATGGATCTTTCTCTTTCCGGGAAGTGAGTCTCAAAGAGCCTGTCACCGGCCTTCCTGTTGCCCCTGGCATCCTAATGACCATGCACAGGGTCCCTTTGCTGAGTTTTCTGCCATTCACGAGGCCGAGGCTGAAAAATGAGCCACTCCACGCTTAATGTTCTATGAGAAGTTGCTATGTAAAATTTCTCAGATATTGCATTCTTTCCTCTTTTCCCATTTCTAAACTTTGTAACAGAAGAGCATGTGGATATCAAACAAAGCATCTTAATTTCATTCCTAAAACATGTTCCCTGCCAGGTGCAGCGGCTCACACCTGTAATCCCAGCACTCTGGGAGGCCGAGGCAGGAGGATCGCTTGAGCTCAGGAGTTTGACACCAGCCTGAGCAAGAGCGAGACCCCGTCTCTACTAAAAATCGAAAAAATTAGCCGAGCATGGTGGCATGCACCTGTAGTCCCAGCTACTCGGGAGGCTGAGGCAGGAGGATCGCTTGAGCCCAGGAGTTTGAGGTTGCTGTGAGCTGTGATGACACCACTACACTCCAGCCTGGGTGACAGAGTGAGACTCTGTCTCAAAAAAACAAAAAGAAAAGCAAAAACAAGTTCCCCTGTGTCTCTGTCCCCTATAAAATGACCTGGGAGGTTTACTGAGTGCACAGAAGAAAGCAGCTCAGCTCCTCCTTGCTGGAGAAGGTGGGGTCCCCTGGCTGTACGTGGAGGTTCCCCCTCGGGGAGAAGACCCTCCACTGCCCCTTCCCCTCCAGGTCTGAGCTGGGGCGTGAGGAGCACCGTGCGGTGGAAGAGAAGGCAGGGGACAGACAGGCACTGGGATGTGTCCGGATTCCTCTGTCCCCATGGCAGAGCTTATTAGGCCAGCCGGGCGGCCACCTGCCCCAGGTGGTGAGGGCCCAGCCCCCAAAAAGCCCCACGTGGACCCCAGGGTGGGGGCCGGAGGGAGGACACAGCTGAGACTTGGGGACCAACAGAAACCCAGGGTCCGGGCAAGGCTCGAGACCAGGGGTCGACCAGGCCCATTCCTACCAAAGTGCGAGGGTTAATTTTACGAGTCAGATGTCCGGACTGCATCACAGCACCTGCGTATGGCCAAACACGAGTCTAGGTGTTGCTGTGAGGGTACTTTCCAGGTGAGAGGAACATTGAAATCAGCAGACTTTGAATAAACCAAATGTCCCTTGGTGACGTGGTGGGCCTCGTCTAATCAGTCGAAGGCCTGCATGGCTAAAAGACTGGGGTCTCCGGAGGAGGAGGAGGTCCTGCCTCCAGGTGACATTCAGATCTGAGCTGCGGCATCAGCCCTTCCAGGGGGCTGCAGCCTGCTGGTCGGCCCTGCAGGGTTTCACACGGAACGGCCTCTGCAGCCCCGAGCGAGGCAATTTTTAAATACGTCTCTCTCTCACACACACGCACAATCGAATTGTTCTTGTATCAGTCAGACTTTTCCAGAGAAACGGAACCAATAGAGCAGATAGACAGATGGATGGATGGACGCAGAGATAGATTGGTGGATGCCAGCCAGGTCTGGGGCACAAGTAAGTTGCAGTTTAGCGGGAAGTGGCTGGAACTCGGTGGTCCCGGGAGCCGGGCTGGGTTGCTGAGAGGGGCAGCTTGGTCCTGGCCAGGTGTTGAGGAGCCAGGTCCGTCTGTGCTCAAGTCAGAGGCCTTGGGGGCCCCAAGGACCCCCTGTTCTGCCACCAGGAGGCTGCTGGAGGCCCCACCCCACCTGCACCCCCCACCGCCTCTGAGCTGATCAGTTTGCAAAGAGGACAGACAGGGCGGCATCCCCAGACGGGTGCCGGGTGTGTCCCGGTGGCACCGTGTCCACGCTGGAGTGCTCTGGGCTCACCTTACAGGACGGAGCCTTAAACCCCACCTTGTCCCTGGGGACCTGTGAGCACCACCCTGCTCCTGAGTCTACGAGAAAGTAAACCCCATCGGTCACGGATCGAGTTGTCACTCGAGACACGTTGGGACCCCACCAAGCCCTAACATCAGACAACGGCCACTAGTTCCCGGCGTGAGCCCTGACGGAGACCCGGAGCCGAGTGAGCTCACCGGCCCCCGCAGCAGCCGCGAGATGCCCATTCCGTGGACGGCTAGACTGAGGCCTGAGGGCAGCGCAGCGTTTTGCTGGTGCAGCCCTGTGGTGAGGGGAGGAAAAGCACTATTTGCCTCGCTCGTCAGAAGAGGAAATTGAGGTTAGCCATGGGGTCACGGCGTGGTCGTGGTCACACTCACGGCTGATAATGGTAAAAGCCTCGCCGGGCACACGAGCCCCCCGTCCCCCGCCGTGGGCTGTGCCTCCTCCTCCTCCTCCTCCTCCTCCTCCTCACCGAGCCCCACGGGTTTCGGGGAAGAGCCAAGGGTCAGCCCGGGCCGCAACACGTCCGATCCTGTAAGACAGACTCTGATTTTCTGGGCGATGGTTTTGGGTGTTTCCTAAAAGTGTACAGAGCTGCAGGGTCCCCCCCAAGCTGTGGGCTGCCGGCCGGTGAGGTGTTCAAACAGGGCGTTGGACAAGGGTTTCCAAATAGGCGTCATTCTGCCCCCTGCAAGGGACACTTGGCAATGTCTGGGGACGCTTCTAGTCAATGGCTCGGCCACCCTGAGAGGCAGGGTAGGGGTGGCCCGTGGTCCACAGCTTGTTATCAGCCCCCAGACGGCACGGGGTCCCTGGGGGTCAGTCTGTGGTCGCGTCCTCAGGGCCAGTGCACAAGCAGGGTGGTCTCGCCTGGCTCCCGCTCCACCGCCACGCTTGAACACCACGTGTGTGTCTGGGACGCAGGGCAGGGCAGGGCGGCGGGACCTGAAGCCACAGTGGAGAGACCCGGAGACCAGGACCCACGTGTGGCATCTGAGCTTTCCTCGGTGGGGAAACCAAGGCACAGAGAGACGGAGCGACACTCCATAGGTCCCCCTGCGTGTCGGTGGCGGAGAAGACGGGCATACCCAGGCCTGCCTGCCCTTAAGGTTTGAAGTCGAAACCCATTTCTGGGAGGGAGGATGAGGACGATGCAGACAGAGGTGCTGGTAGCAGAACGTGGGGCATTTTGTCTTGTTCGACTTGCACCTCAATAAAAACGGTGCAGGCAGAGCGCGGCTTCCGGACCCGGTGCCCTGGGGCTGCAAGGGGAGGAGGACCTGCAGCCCACGCCACGCTCGGAGGGTGGCAGGGTCTCAGCAGGTGACAACCGCAGTGCTCACGAGCTGGCCACGACCAGCTGACCATGACCCAGCTGTGGCCAGCACGCCCTGCCCCATCTCAGCCCCCTCTTTGCTCAGAGGCCCCAGGTGCGGGCGCCCCGAGGCACACAGACAGCACCCGGAGAGCAGCCCTGGGGGCCGCCACGCGCTGGGTCAGCCCCCATCCCTCAGTGACACCATGGCCCACCTGCCCCTCTGTCCCGTCCAGTGTGGGAGTGTCCTGGGGCTGTCGTGATACGTGACCTCAAACTGGGGGTTTGCACCACAGGACTGTGTCCTCCCCCAGTCCCGGAGCCCAGGAGTGTGAGACGCAGGTGTCTCGGGGCCGCGCTCCCTCCGCAGGCTCCAGGGGAGGCTCCTTCCTGCCTCTTCCAGCTCCTGGGGGCTCCAGGCGTCCCTGGGCTTGTGGCCCCGTCACTCCAGCCTCTGCCTCCGTCTCCACGTGGCTTCTCCTCTGTGTCTGTGTCTCCTCTGCTGTCTCTTAGGAGGACACTGTCACTGGGTTTAGGGACCTCCCTAATCCAGGATGATTTCATCTTCAGATCCTTCACTAATCACATCTGCAGAGATGCTTTTGCCAAATAAGGTCCCATTCCCGGGTTCCAGGGGCCGGGACTTATCTTTTAGGGGGGACTGATCGAATCCACCTAGGGTGACAACTAGTGCCCATTTCCCCAGAGCTGTCCCCTGTCTAGCCCTGAAAGTCCTGTGTCCCAGGAACTCCCTATATCCGGGGCGAGACGAGATGGGTGGTGTCTCTGTATCCCCAGCACCTGGCCAGGTAAGTCCAATTCAGTTCAATCCACATGTCCGGTCAGGCCAGCTGTTCCCTTGGCCCACGACGGCCGCGTTCTGTGCTTGGGATGAGTATCCGCCTTTTCCTTTTTCTTTTTTTTTTTTAAACAATTTCATCAAGACCTAATTCGCACAGTGTGCAGTCTACGCATGGCTTTAGTGCATTCAGAGAAAGGTGCAGACATTTCCACAATCCATTTTAGGAGTTGCATCACCCCAGAAAGAAATCACATACGCTTGGGCTACCTGAACGCTGTTCCCCCGGAGATGCATATGTTGAAGCCCCAACCGGCAGTGGGAGGGTCTTAGGAGGGGGTGTTTGGGAGGTGATTGGGGTTAGATGAGGTCATGAGGGCGGGATCCCCATGGTGGCAATAGTGTCTTTATAAGTAGTGACATGGAAGAGCTCTCTCTCCCTCTCTGCCCTGTCTGTCTGTCTTTGTCTCTGTATGTACAGACACGCACAGAGGGACAACCCCGTGAGGACACAGGGAGAAGACGGCGTCTACACGCCCAGGAGAGAGGCCTCAGGAGGAACCAGCCCTGAGACACCTGGATCTGGGACTTCCAGCCTCCAGGACGTGAGAGGACAAATGCCCGTGTTTAAGGCACCCGGTCTGTCGGACTCAGTTACGGCAGCCGGAGCAGATAACACACGCCACCAGCCTCCCTAAGCAACCACGAATCCACTTTCTGTCCCTATAGATTTTCTACCCCAGACTTTTCATGTAAGTGGGATTGGACAGCAGCTGTCTTTTTGGGACTAGCGTCTCTCACTTAGCGTGAGGTCTTGGAGGTTCACCCACGTTGTAGCAGGTGTCAGAGTCTCGTTCCTTTTCCTGGCTGAGTAATATTCCAGTGGGCAGATGGACCAGGTCCAGTCCTCGTCTGATGGTCACTTGGGTTGTTTCTGCCTCTGGGCTGTGGTGAACGGTGCTGTCCTGAGCACAGGTTCGCTGATATCCTAGTCGGCCCAGGTTTCAGCTCCCCTGGGCGTGGAGTTGCCAGGTAAGCCGGCAGAGCGGTGTTTAAACAGGAACCTGTCCTGAGCGTCACCGTCCACATGGACATCCGAGTCTCTGCCATCAGCGTAGACCACAGCCCAGCGTGGTGTCCTGGTTCCAGAAACGCTGCCGCCCGGGAAGAGCTCAGAGGGCCGGCGGGTGGGAGGAGACCCTGGGCTGGCGGGAGGTGGTCGCAGGTGGCGGACCAGTGAGGGTGTCGCAGTTGGCGCTGGGCCTGGGCTGTGTGTTGTGCATGTGAGGCTGGACATTCACTGCGGGAGAAGCTCCTAGGGCCAGTGCTGAGCATAAACCAGCCCTCACATGAACCGGGGGGCCGGGGAGGGGTCTGGGGGCACCGCCCAGCTCCTTCCCCGCCTGCAAACACGCCCAGTGTCTGTCCCCGCCCATGCACCCAACGGGCAGCCCCAGCACGTGGGCTGCCCCCGTGGCCGCCTCCCAGAGTCTGAGGATGAACTCTCCGGTGTTAAGGAAGTTGTCTCTGAGCAAAATGGAAACTAATTTCAGTGGGAAAAGAGGATGTGCCGCGCATTCGTGTGTTGCGTACAGACCCACCCCGAGGTCCGGGTCTCTCTGCCTGGGCGCACGGGGGCCGGTTCATGATCTCGGGGAAAATCCTGCTCAACCCTCCCTGGGACCCAAGTGAGATCTCAGAAGAGGAGAAACTGAGGCACAGCCTTGGGCACGGGTCTGCAGTAATCTCTCCGCTTGAATCCACGCCACATGGACAGAATCTGACTTCATCTCCGAGTGACCGACGTGGAACGCAGATTGTAAGGAAATGTCACCCCAGCCCCGGCGTGGACCCCCAATCGAAGCCACAAGCCACAGGACTCTCTGCACGCGTCGGGTGCACGGGGCCCCGGCGTGGGGAAATCTGGCCCGTCCGTCATTTGCATGAGTGTTTAGAAACGGCAGGGGAGGGTTTATTTAGAAGCGCGTCCTGTGGGGCGAAGGAAACCAACAGCCGCACCCTGAGGTGGGCGCTGGGCGGCGGGGGTTTCAGAAACGCCCCTTCCTCCGCTTCCGGTGTGCGGTGTGCGTGACTCAGAACCCGCCTGCTCGGGAGGCTCGGCGCGCGCCCTGCAAAGGGTGTTTCTAGCCCAGCAGGAGGAAGTAAGGGAAGGGACACCAAATAGTCATTTTTCTCCCTCTCTCTCTTAAAAAAAAAAAAGGGTGAAGTTTACATAATGAAATTAACCTTATCGAAGTGAGCGATTCGGGGGCATCTAGCGCATTGAACATGTGGTGGGACCGTCACCTTCGTCTGGTTTCAGGACTTTTCCTCCCCTGCCCCCCCACCGACGGGTGGGTGTTTCAACTTCAAACGCAGAGTCACTCTCTGCGCAAGGAGGTGAGACAACCGCAACGTTGGCGTAATAATTGCGGGCAGTTTGGGGTCGCGGTGAAAGGCGTGACCCCTGGGGCTGGCGTACCTGGATGTATGTGACCCTCTGGCTGGGTGATCCTGGGAGACTGACTTCACTTCCCCGTGCCTCAGTTTCCCCCGTACAACATGGGGACGCCAAAAGAACTTTCTCAGCGGGTGTCACTGAGGTTCTAAAGACTTGACGATTCTTTCACTTAGCATAGTATTTTTGAGGTGGGTCCACACTGTGGCACCTATCAGTACTTCCTTCCTTTCGATGCTGAAAAATACTGCAGATTGGTGGATCCCAGGAGCTGGGGGAGGGGAGAATGGGGGGTGACTGCTCATGGGGACGGGGGCCTCCCTTTGGGGGGTGAGGAAGCTGTCTGGGAAGTAGATAGAAATGGTGGTTCTATAACATGAATGAACTAAATGCATTCGGTTGTATTTAAGACAGAGAATTTTTTATGTTCTGTGGACCTCACTTCCATAAATTAAAAAAATACATAAATAACTGTACGTATTTTGGTTTTGGGGTTTGGGGCATTTGTGCCTGGCCCTTCTCACCCTAAGCCCAGCCCTGTTGGGTGTCCTCATCTGCACGGCAGCGGGGACACAGAGGTGGGTGCCACAGGGTTGATGCAGGGGGCTGATGACATTTTGGGGAGCATTCAGAGTGTCCCGTTGCATACAGTAGGCTTGCCACAAACACCTACCAGCTGTTTACCCTGCTAATTCTGCAAACCAGGGAAGGGCTGTGCCCCGCCCTGGGGCTCCAGAAGGCAGGGGAGCTGGGGTGGGGGCAGCTTCACCCTGCCCCAGCCCAGCAGCCGGGCTCTGCAACCCAGCAGGGTCTGGGGTGCACAGTGGTGGGGGGACCCCACGTCTCTGCTCGTCCAATACACCTTCTGTCCTCCTCTGATTGGGATGAAGGGCTTGGCATTTTGTGACGAGTTTGTTTGGGGGGTACTAGGGGTTGAATTGTATCTCTTCAAATGACATATCTTCAGTAGCTGTGAATAGGACCTTATTTGGAAATAGGATCTTTGCAGATGTGATCAGGATGGAAATTAGGGTGAGGTCGTACTGCTGTGGGGGTGTCTTAATCCAATAGGACTGGCATCCTTCTAAGAAGAGATAAGGTCACAGACACTCACAGAAGGAAGATTGCTGGTGAAGACAAAGGCGGAGATTGGGAGGATGTGGCCATGAGCCAAGAGACACCAAGGATTGCCAATTGTCACACGCTGGAGAGAGGCAGAAAGGATTCTCCCCAGGGTCTCAGAGAGAGCACAGCACTGATTCAGGGGGAGGCCAGCGTCCTTTCTTGTTCATTTGTCTATTCACCCACCCACTCATTCATTGGTCCATTCACTCATCTATCCACCCATCCATGCCTCCATCCATCCACCCATTGATCCATCCATCCACGAATCCACCCATCCACTCATCCATCCATCCACCCATCCACCCATCCACCCATCCAACCATCCATCCATCCACTCAACCATCCATCCATCCACCCATTGATCCATCCATCCACCAATCCACCCATCCACTCATCCATCCATCCACCCATCCACCCATCTAACCATCCATCCATCCACCCATCCACTCAACCATCCACCCATCCATCCATCCACCCATCCACTCATCTAACCATCCATCCATCCATCCAGTTATCCATCCATCCATTTATCCATTCATCCAACAATGCATCCACCCATCCATCCACTTATCCATCCATCCATCCACTCATCAATTCATCCATTTATCCATTCATACAACAATCCATCCACCCATCCATCCACTCATCCATACCTCCATCCATTCATTCATACACTCATCTATCCATCCATCCACCCCTTCATTCACTCATTCATTCATTCATTCATCCAGTTATTCATCCATTCACTCATTCATCCACATTCATACATCTATCCATCCATTCATCCATCTATCTGCCCACTCATTCATTCATCCATCCACTCATTTATTCATCACTCATTCATTCCCTATCTATCCACTCATTCATTTATTCATCCATCCATCCATTATCCAACCCTCCATCTAACCACCCAGCAAAGAGTACTGAGCCCGTAACAGTTTCTTGTGGTCTCTCCTCTACAAAGTCACAGCCCAGGCAGGGACCCTGCTCATTCACCCCCTGTGGCTGAGACTGAGGAGTTATCTCCTGTTCCTATTGCACGTGCCTACCTGGTGGTCTGCCCCTGTCCTGAGCGCAGGGCTGGCCTCATC